>CM065688.1:27821237-27834160 GCA_017654935.2 Phymorhynchus buccinoides
GACACACAGGAATTCTCTTAATTTTGGGAGGTAAGGATAGGCCTAATGTTATGCATGACACACAGGAATTCTCTTAATTTTGGGAGGTAAGAATAGGCCTAATGTTGTGCATGACACACAGGAATTCTCTTAATTTTGGGAGGTAAGAATAGGCCTAATGTTGTGCATGACACACAGGAATTCTCTTAATTTTGGGAGGTAAGAATAGGCCTAATGTTGTGCATGACACACAGGAATTCTCTTAATTTTGGGAGGTAAGAATAGGCCTAATGTTGTGCATGACACACAGGAATTCTCTTAATTTTGGGAGGTAAGAATAGGCCTAATGTTGTGCATGACACACAGGAATTCTCTTAATTTTGGGAGGTAAGAATAGGCCCTAATGTTGTGCATGACACACAGGAATTCTCTTAATTTTGGGAGGTAAGAATAGGCCTAATGTTGTGCATGACACACAGGAATTCTCTTAATTTTGGGAGGTAAGAATAGGCCTAATGTTGTGCATGACACACAGGAATTCTCTTAATTTTGGGAGGTAAGAATAGGCCTAATGTTGTGCATGACACACAGGAATTCTCTTAATTTTGGGAGGTAAGAATAGGCCTAATGTTGTGCATGACACACAGGAATTCTCTTAATTTTGGGAGGTAAGAATAGGCCTAATGTTGTGCATGACACACAGGAATTCTCTTAATTTTGGGAGGTAAGAATAGGCCTAATGTTGTGCATGACACACAGGAATTCTCTTAATTTTGGGAGGTAAGAATAGGCCTAATGTTGTGCATGACACACAGGAATTCTCTTAATTTTGGGAGGTAAGAATAGGCCTAATGTTGTGCATGACACACAGGAATTCTCTTAATTTTGGGAGGTAAGAATAGGCCTAATGTTGTGCATGACACACAGGAATTCTCTTAATTTTGGGAGGTAAGAATAGGCCTAATGTTGTGCATGACACACAGGAATTCTCTTAATTTTGGGAGGTAAGAATAGGCCTAATGTTGTGCATGACACACAGGAATTCTCTTAATTTTGGGAGGTAAGAATAGGCCTAATGTTGTGCATGACACACAGGAATTCCCAATATAGCAGATTTTGTTTTTTTCTCTACCCAGTCATGTTTAATGGTATTTTTTGGCTGAAAAATGGCTGGTGGTGGTGAAAGGGCAGGGCTCCTAATCGTCCCGCAAAACAAGGGGTCCCAGTGACTCCTTCACTTACAGAATAGAGCCCTAGGGGTGGGATAGAGGGTCCCAGTGGCATTGCGAATGCTAAAAAGAATTTTTCTCGTGCATCCCTGGGACCCCCTGCACATTCTTTTAGAGGGTCCTTTAGAATTTTAGTACTTCATAGACCCCCAAATGGGTCCCTAGGAGCCCTGAAGGGTTAAAAAAATATATATAAAGAAAAATACCAACCTCCTGGAGTAGTGTCACACGGTCTACAAGCAATGGCCGGATGTGCTGTTTTTTGGCAGCCAACTGCAAAGCACACACACACACAGAGGTGACACAATTGCACCCAGGCACATGCGCAGTCACAATAGTTAATTAGCAAACATACTTTTATTCATTTGGTCCAATTCCTTTGCACCACACATTCAAATCCCCGTTTACGTAAAAAAAATATTGGTGACAATGTATTTCATGACTTCTGTGTGCAGAATAAAAACGTTAAACTTAAGCATTCAAATGTCCTTCACATTAAGAATACACCATGTTTTTTCCATAGTTTTCATAAGAGAGAGAGAGGGGGGGGGGGGGGGGGGGGGTAAGAGGGATACCTGTGTATTTGACAATGCTTGCATGTATGTTTGTGTTTATTTTACTTCATTGAAGAAATTTGTCTTGGTGTTCTCTTTTTCTTTGAAATGTTTCATTTGCATTGAAGCCCAGGTTTAACTAGGTTGCGGCAGAAAAAACTTGAATTATAGATATGACACAATATTTTATGTTTTTTAGATAGAACTGCTTGAATAAAAGAAAACAAAACAAAAATTATTGTTCTATCTTCAATAGTTCCCGAGATATTGCCATTCAAAGGTCGCTTATTTACGCTTATTTACGCGATGTGCGCAAAACGTAATGAAACCCCAACTTTGGAAGTTGCCAGCAACTTCATCATACAAGTGAGACAGTCAGTATTTTACATGTTAGGAGTCCACAACATATACTTTAGGCATACCAAGTTTTAGTTCTCTAGAAGCAATATTGTCTGTTCTGCATAAAGTCAAAAATGGCACATAATGCGATGTGGAAAGTATCAAATTAGCGCGATGTGCCATGTTTCAAGGCCTATATATTTCACAAAAATGCCTTAAATACAGATTGTTTTGCTGTTCTTAAGCTAAAATGTTATATAGACTTAGCCTAATTTTTTCCAGTTGATCAGGGCTGATACTTTTCTGACTATTCAGGTCTAAAGAAGCCCCAGGAGGCCAAAATGACCGGCGGAAGTTCAGTGCCGAAGTACCCAGATGAGACAAAAATGGACATAACTTCTCAATGAACAAAGATATTTTGATAAAATTTGGTGTTAGCTTGTAAATTAGTATTCTCTACCTGTTGACTAAAACTTAACTAGTTATCAACAATATTATGGTATTTGATTTTTCAAAATGGTCGCCAAGCGACTCCAAATTGAGATATATATCATAATATGGCTAGACTTAAAAACTCAATAACTTCCAAACTAATCAAGATTTCTTCTCAAAATGTTATCCTTACATCTAAAATATTGTTTACTTTACTTTAAGCATGATAATTGTAATTCCAATTGAATATTAAGAAGATGACAGTCACCAAAATTGAACAAATATCAACGATTAAAAAGGTTAGATACCTATCTTGGAAATTGACCTTGAAACATTTTCAAACAACAGTGAACATGAGTCTCTTGCTTTCAAATACAGTCAAGCGTTATCATTATTATTATTGTCTCTAAAAACAAGCTTTCCAAATTCAGTCCAGTGTGTTACTCTCTCCTTGAAAAAATTAAAGCAGAAAAAAAAAATTAAAGACGGTTTTCAAACAGATACTGTTTGAAAGCTTGGTATCGCCGGGGCAGATCATCTGGACTCAAAACTACAGAAGACCTTCCCGATGAAGAGGAAGGCTGCAGAGTGATGTTGGAGGCAAACACCACAGAGGACTGGATGCTGTGGATTTCAGGAATGTTGGGCCACCTGTACACATACTTCTGATTGGCACCCCTGCCCACAGTTGCCTTGATCATGAAGCTGACCTCAGCCTCTTCTTTTGGATGTTTATCCGGAAAGTCGTCCTCCACAGCCCCAATGAAGAAGTCATCTTCAAAGTATACAGCAATCAGTTCTCCACGTTGGACCTTGATATGTTTTTCATGAGGGAGTCGTAAGGTTTTCTGGTTTTCTCCACTCTTGCACGCAGCTGTTTGTCAGACAGCCCTTCAACATCAAGCCCCAGAAAGTCAAACCATTGTCGATGCAGAGTCAAACCTTCCTGCTTTTGAAAAATAAAAAGGTCGATCAGAGCGCCAGTTGTTACTGGCACTTCAGAGAGCTGGATCTCATCGAGAGAATCAGGAGACAGAAGATGATGTCGCGTGATTCCTGTTTTCTGAAGCCAAGGCCCTACATTTCTTGACTCGCGTTCCTGTTTGGCATCAATATCTAGAAAGGACTGAATGTCCCCTTGGCTAGTCACTACTGATCTGGCACCTCTGTTTGCTCGTCTGACTTCATTTTCAAGAGTGGTGTGTGCCAAAAAGCTTTCACCGCACACTTTATGGAAAAACTCAGTCATCTCTTCCCATTCTTTACTGTAGGTCTGTCTCAGGACATCCATCTGCAGCAGAAGCCTGTTGGTGACAGCAGATTGCTTATGTAAGCTGACTCTCCTTCCCTTTCCATCTGCTGCCAGATACTGCTTCATGCGTACAAACTGCTCATCTAAGTTAAACAAACAAAAAAAGTTGCTCAATCACAATTTATTTCTTGTGTGCGTGTGCGTGTATGTGACTCAGTGATGCACATTTTTTCGACACTTAATAGGACAATGTCCTGACTCAGCATTGTCAATCAGACAAATGTCCTGAACTTGCTGTTTTACTCAGTTATACAATAGGACAAATGGCATGTCAGGGGTTAAGGCAATAGGACAGTTAAAAATTTGATAGGTCAATGTCCGAAAAATGACAGAAAATGTGCATCACTGCAGTGTGTGTGTGTGTGTGTGTGTGAGAGAGAGAGAGAGAGAGAGAGAGAGAGAGAGAGAGAGAGAGAGAGAGAGAGAGTGTGTGTGTGCATGTGAGAGAGTGTGTGCGTGTGTTGTTTATTTTAATACTACTGCTGTACAAGCTGCACCCCCCCCCCCCCCCCCCCCCCCCCCCCCCCCCCCCCCCCCCCCTTCCTCTCTGAGTTGAGCCTTTTTAAAACATTTTTTTCTCGCTTTTAATTTCAAATAAATTTACAATAAACCTTTAAATCAAACCCAAAGATAAAAAACGTTACAGCAGATAAACATTAAAATAGTAATGAAGACTTAGATTGAAGTAATAAAGTTGAAAACAATGCGACACGACGAGTCCGCAAACATCGAAAGTAGTCTAAAATGTTCGGTTATCAACTTCCGGTTTTGTGCCTGGGGCTTTAATCAGACAAATATACCAATCAATCAAAATCTGTTTGTCTTAAAACTATATGATTTAATTGATAACACATTCCTACAACTATTCGTTTGATTTTCAAGCAGATTGTTGATGCCAGTAAAATTAGAAGAGCATGTGCAACTTCGGACAATGAGAACGTGACTCGTCCTTTCAAGATGATCCAACTTCATCACTTCAATTAAAAAAATAAACACCTAGTCGCAACATAAACCGATGGAATTAGGTACAAATATCATATTTAAACTATTTTCAATCGCATTAATGTAATAAACTTACCCGACAGATCTTCGATCATGATTTTCGACTCGTTCAAAATGCTTGCTTGCATCGCTTCGCTCGCCGTTTCGCTCGCCATGGTGGAAGAAGAAAGACAGACTTTGAATCGCGGGTTGGTCGCTTTTCCGAGCTCGCGGTTGGCTACTATGGATTTGACCCCCATAATTTGCATACCAAAATGTCCGTAAGGAAATTCCCCATCTAGCTCATGTTAAGACGCGATGGTTTTTGTGTTTATTTTTCAAGAAATATCGACCCAAAGTTGACTGTATTTTCGGAACTGCTTTATCAAATCGAGATCGGGCTTATACCCCATCATGTTTTATACTGTTTTAAAGGAAAATCTCTCAACGACACAGTGATGCTATTTTTAGCTCATTTGAGGTAGAGTAAGTAGCTTCCCGATGTGTTTTTCCAACGCAACCCGTTTACGGATTGGCCGAAATGGCTGCCGGCGGAGTTCCCACGAACCTGAGATTTTTGTTCAGTGGGTTTGTTTGACAAACAAATTCATTCGCTCACACTTTCATACCAAAAATAAAAACACTTGAGGGATAAAGTTTAAAACTGTATGTTTATTCAGAGCAAAACAAAATGATTATAGGTTCAATATTAAGAGAGTACTTGCAGGGTGAAGTTGCCTCATTTTTAGCCACAACTTCACTTTCCACTACTTTCGGCAGAGGCGAGCCGCCACCTAGTTTAACACTCTACACACACACACCAAAACAAAACACACAAAAACAATACAAAAACCCTCATACTACTAGTCATTTAAATAATCCAGTTAGTAACCTTGTTTTCCAGAGCTGCTCTGACAACTCGGAAGCTCTTCCAGCGAGCTTCCACATCCGACTTCTGGATTCCCAGGAACATCATCACACTGTCGTAAATCTGAAAACAAAGCACAAATCCCACAATCGGGATACCATTGAAGATCCTTAACAGAATTATCAAACATCATCATTATTGTTAATATTACTAGTTCTTTCCTGTTGTTTATAATGGGCTACTTTTTCTTACGTTTGCCCTTGTTTCACTATTATGTATATGTTGATGGGATGAAAGAGTGAGTGAAAGCAGGAATTGTGGAATGAATGAAGAGAAGGAATAATATTACTAGTTCTTGTATAAAGTCTGTCTTAGGTTACACTTACAGACCAAGCACTAAATGGTTACCAGACCTCTTTCAATATTTACAACAACAAAACAACCGACTGTCAAATTAGGCAGCACTGGCTATAAGTTGAGTAGAAAAACACCTCATAATTCCTTGACTTTCCTGGTATTGCAGTACCTCCAGGATCGTCCCACTATCTTTATAGTTATTAATGTCCCAAATGTTCCAGGCTGGAGGACGTTAAACAAACTTTCATCATCATTCCGTAATCACAGTAATTAGCTGAATACCACTCTTAGAGTTTAATGTTTCAGTCACACACACACACTCACACACACACACACACACGCATGCACACATAACACACCTTATCTCTTAGAAGGGACCTACTCTCTGGCTGTATTTGCAGACAGCCTGAAGTAAATATAAATGCACACTATTTTATGATCTACTAGGAATACCGTCCATACGGGTCTCTGACCGATTGGACGCTTATCTCATCACCACCATTCTCTATGCTTCCCCTTCAAAAGCAAAAGAGAGAAATCAATCATTGTACATGCCGGGTTTTCTCACCTGAATAAGTTTGAACATGCTCTGTGTGTCATCTTCCCGTGACTCGGACAGATACTCTGCAAACGAAACAAAGCTTTCCTTTTATTTTCCACCTTTTACTTTCTGGCAACACGCATTATTAACCCCTCCACTGCCTGCCCTGTGTCTGCTACGGGCTGTGTGATGTCATAACTTTTTGTTGATGTCCTACTCCTAGAATGCTGGTTATTGGTTTAGACAAGTCAGGAAAGATATATACAGTGGAACCTCCCTTTTAAGACCTCCCATTATAAGACTCCCTCCCACATAAGACCTACCTCTCTGAGACATTGCCCTTCCTTGTAAGTATTAAAATTACCTCCCTTTAAGACCCCTCCCTTATAAGACCTCATTTTGGATGATTTTTGGAGGTCTTATAAGGGAGGTTCCACTGTATCTCTAGAGCATTTTCTCAGATTGAATCTAAAAGATCTCTTTTAAATTTTGTTATAAGAAAATCGATAATTTATATTTTTTTCTCTGGAAGTGAAGGGGTTAACTCTCGTGGCATGCAATCCAGCTTCACACAGACACACAAAACCATTCTGCAATTGATCCAATTCCAGCATCTTACAGGAAGAAATCCATATCTTGCCATTAAGACATAATACCCATGAGGAGACACTGCGCTCTTCAGAGATAATTGCTGCCATTCGAATATA
Source organism: Phymorhynchus buccinoides (assembly GCA_017654935.2). Taxonomy (NCBI): domain Eukaryota; kingdom Metazoa; phylum Mollusca; class Gastropoda; order Neogastropoda; family Raphitomidae; genus Phymorhynchus; species Phymorhynchus buccinoides. Next base: position 27,828,537 of record CM065688.1, read on the forward strand.
TACCCACTATGTCCTTTATTGAGCATTCTTTTGACAGCTATACACAAGGGCATGGAACCTTGAAAAAAACAACCCAGATTGTTGGGCGAAGAGAACAAATCACTCAACAATCTAACTCCTCCCCCCTTTTTTCCTCTCTCCCCACCCCCTACTCCGCACACAACTGACCCTTGTTTCCAACTTCTGCCATTTATGATTGCATACTCACTGTCCCCAACCTCTCTCATCTCAAAACATTTTTTCTTTCTTTCTTTCTTCTCTTTTCTTTTTTCCCCTGATTTAAGTTCACAAATGAATGCCTTGCTGTTCGGTTTCAACTTAGTTGCATCATTTACGCATTGGACTGTAGAGGGGAAGTATTGGTTTTTTATTTTGATCTTGTTTTTTTGCTCCTTTTGTTGCCTGCTTTTTGCTCCTTTTGCTATATTTGCTGTTTTCTTGTTTGTCTATGTTAATAAAGGCGCATTCGCCGAAATATCCAGTAGTTTGCTTTGTCTCTTGTGAATAAAATAACGTCACTTTACACTTGTGTAGTTGTTTGTTGTATGTTCCAGTGACGTTGCAGTCTGTTTCAGGTTCTTTTTTCATTTTTTTTCAGAATCATCAGAAAATAACAAAATCACTACAATTACTAAACCTCACAGCCTCAGCGCAGGTATTGTCCTCCTCAACCAGGCACACTAATAACATCCAGTGTTGCAAACAAACACAAACATATCGCCGTCCGCATGCAAGAGACGTAACTCAAACTTAGTCAACTTCGATGTGTTGGACTTACCAGTTGATCTAGACAAGTATCTAACAAAGCTGTAAAACAACAATGCATCATCTAACAAAGCTGTAAAACAACAATTTTGCAAAGATAAAACACCGATGGTAACGCTAAATTAACCAAAACAATGACGCAATTTGATCTAAAATGACCAAAATGTTGAGTTTTCCATTCCTCATGTGAAGTGACGTCTTTCGACTTACGTCTCTCATGCCGGCGATATATTCATCGTCATGCATGTGGAACTGAAAACTATATCCATAGTCACATATTTGAACATCCAATTAAACTTTTTAACCAAAAAAATGACGCAATTTGATCTAAGATGACCAAAATGTTGAGTTTTCCATTCCTCATGTGCAGTGACGTCTTTCGACTTACGTCTCTCATGCCGGCGATATATTCATCGTCATGCATGTGGAACTGAAAACTATATCCATAGTCACATATTTGAATATCCAATCAAACTTTGATTGACACGAATCCATTCATTCACACATGTACACATCCAAGCACAATATACATACTCGCTAAACATCAACACCACCATTTTTTAGGTCTAGTCTCATAAGGTTTGTAAAGTTTTCTTACTTAGGAGATGGCGCATGGCTTGCGCAATGGCCAGACGTACGTTGTTTCCATTCAAAGTCACTTCTGCAAAAGAAGAAGACAGTTTCCAGTAAATCAAAACAAACAAAATTCTGCAGACAACAATTAATGTATTCATCGTTTCTATGTTCCTACTTTTTGCTTTGTCTTGCTTTACTTTCCACATTTTCATTGTTACATCTGTGTTGCCGTTGACGCACTTAAAGCCAGTGCGGTACTATATAAGCAAGCAGTAGGCTAAAAATGTCAGTTTCTGCTTGGCGCTCGCAGCGAAAGCATCCTTTTTTTAAACGAAAAAGGAGGGAAAAACTAAACTGGCGCAGGCGAAAGCCCGCAGCTAGGAGAGTCGCTGGCTTGTTTCTCTCTCTCTCTCTCTCTCTCCCACTCACAACTGACTACCCGATTCCTGGGATCGGCTCTTTTATAGCCCAGTTGTGCCTTTAAAGCATTCATTCTTCACTTGCAGGTCCCATTATTTTTAGTTTGAGTCTATAGGCGCCCAATGACAAGGAAATGATTTGGTATTATTATTTCTGAAAAATTGGTTGTTGTTGTTTTTTAACTAGCTGGGTAAAAGAAAATAATTTAAAGAACTATTGAGGAAATGAGGAAAGAAGTCATCTGGCATCTTAATTACAAGAACAAACACAGCAATTGACATACCTCTCTTTTCTTTCATGGCAGTGCAACAGAACCGGTTGAGAGAAACTTGGCAGTCTTTCCTGTATGAAAAAGAAAAGATCATCAACAACAACAAAAACCAACATATACCACATTTCACATTGATTGTCAAAAGTCCATAACATTGATGCTATTTTCATACCAGGAGCTTTGAAATTGTGATTGACATTTTTGCAGAAACAGGTTTGTATTTCAGCGACTTGATCTTTCTTTTTCTTTCGTTCTTTTGTTTTATCCACAATATCAATAAATAAAAACATAACAGTGTAATGGGGACCCACTGTAACATGCATACTTAACTGAAGCATTTATTTTTTTATTTTTTCCATTATAGTCCCGTCAACAGCTATGGTCATCTCAGGACTGTCGACCACTTATTACCAAACACTCATCAATGTATCTGACCAACGTTCAACAACCTGTAAACAACAAAACATACAGTACAATTCATAACATGACACCTCCATCATTGCACCCTAGAGCACATAAGTCCACAACTAGTCTAAGCTCAAACATTAAGCAACAATGAAGTCTTCTGTTTCAGTTGCATAGCATTGTTATGTTAACTAGCGCAACGCCGAGTCCCAGTAACGCCTAGTAACGGTAACGCCAAGTACTGGTAACGCCGAGTACAGCAAATTTGAAGCGATTCGGTTAAGAAACGGCGGAGTCGTATAGCGCGCGCGTTTCTGAACCGATTCACTTCCGGTTTGGTACACGAATAGTCACCGTCCCCGGTGATCTTCCTGCCAAATTCGAAGGCAATCGGTCCAGAAACACCGGAGATACGGGCGCCGAGAGGCCGGCGGATGCGCATTTCGCGCATTTGCCAAACCGCGCAAATGACACGGCCGCCTCGGTTGCCGTTGCCATCGGCCCATTAGGGCTCACAGCAAATTTGAAGCGATTCGGTCGAAAAACCGCGGAGTTATAAGGCCCGTTTCGTGTTTCAGACACACACACGGACAGTTGGCTTTTTACTATATGATTACAAAAGCACCGACACGTTTGAAATAGAGCGTGAAAACGCTAGACCAGCCACGTGCCACATTTTCTCCTCTGCACGGCACATTGTCTGTGCGGCGCGGCATATCTTATGCTACGCGCGGCACATTTTCTGCTCCAGTGACCTTGACCTTCGACCAATTACCATGTTCAAACCAGGCCTAGATATCCTAACTACCTATCCGCGCGCAAAAGGGTCCTAGGTCTCTCCGTTCAGACGCGAACACGTTAACGTAAATATCCACACATACAGTCGACCAAGAACAAACAAACAAACACCGCTGAAAACATTAACCAGCTTCACTTCTCGGCTGGTTAACAAGCTCTAGAGAAAGCACTTACAAGTGCACAGGGTCCTCTTTCCACGCAGGCAGCAGAGCGCCTGCGCCAAGGATGAACTCCAGAATGAGGTGGAGGCGACGCTGAAGGTCCTCCCTGCACAAAACACAACCAAGCAACATCAGAACAGTATTAAATCATTCCCATCGCAATGGTTTTGAATTATTAAAAAAAACTCACAAATCACTCCAGCCATACACACAAACGAAACATACATAAACGAAAGGAGAAATTCAAAGAAGATTACAGGGTTTTTACTTCAGGTATAGACATAGGGAAGTGGTAGATCAGACTTTTTTTATATCTAGGCTTTATATAGAAAAACTCTACACCGACTGGTTCCCCCACAACAAACCACTAGAAAAGCAAAGTCAGAGGCAAAATTGTGGTCTAAGGGAGCGAAGCGAGTTTAGAAGTGACTAAAGTATGGTGTGCACATAGATTTACTTCCCTTGAAGCAAATGCATCAAATTGACAGCTATCTATTAATTCCGGACATATATAGATGGAACAACTTGAATGAGTTAAAAAAAACAACAACAACCAAACACACAATTACTTTCAAACAGTCACAATGACAAAGATGTTCAAAGGAGGTTTATGGGGTTTATTGTGGGTTTTAATTCCCCTGATCCCATAACACACACATACACACACAACAGAACAACTATCATACTATAGACTCACTTCGTGTTAACACGAGTGAGCCAAACACAACAATCACACACACAATTACTTTCAAACAGTCACAATGGCAAAGATGTTCAAAGGAGGTTTATGGGGTTTATTGTGGGATTAAATTCCCCTGACCCCACAACACACACACCAACAACAACTGATAGTAAATAAGCCACGACCTACTTGACCACTTCAGAAGAGGAGGTCAGGCCGCGGATGAAGTCCAGCTCGGGGGCCAGAAAGCGTGCGGCCACAGTGGTGACAAAGTCGATGTTCTCCTCCGTGGGGCTGTACCACTGCAGGTTGAGGTTGTCCACGTCCCCTGCCACCGCCCAGTCCTGGGGGCAGGCACACACACACACACACACACACACACAGTGGTGACAAGTCGATGTTCTCCTCCGTGGGGCTGTACCACTGCAGGTTGAGGTTGTCCACGTCCCCTACCACCGCCCAGTCCTGGAGGCAGGCACACACACACACGTTGAGCACACACACACACACACACACACACACACACACACACACACACACACACACACACACACACACACACACACACACACACAGTGGTGACAAGTCGATGTTCTCCTCCGTGGGGCTGTACCACTGCAGGTTGAGGTTGTCCACGTCCCCTACCACCGCCCAGTCCTGGGGGCAGGCACCCACACACACACACACACACAGTGGTGACAAAGTCGATGTTCTCCTCCGTGGGGCTGTACCACTGCAGGTTGAGGTTGTCCACGTCCCCTACCACCGCCCAGTCCTGGGGGCAGGCACACACACACACACACACACAGTGGTGACAAAGTCGATGTTCTCCTCCGTGGGGCTGTACCACTGCAGGTTGAGGTTGTCCACGTCCCATGCCACCGCCCAGTCCTGGGGGCAGGCAAACGCAGGCACACACACAAACATATGAATGCAAAAATTCTTCAGACTATACGATGCACCTTTGTATAAGGCGCGGGGTATGAACTGGGCGGAACGGTTAAGCAGCAGGCCTTGGAAGTGACAGCTGACAGCAACAAAGAGAGGTGAGTTTTAGGATGCAGTTAATTAGTAACAGGGTTTTGGGTGGGATGGTGGGGGGTAAATTATTATAATATCTATCACCTTGTTTTAATCTGCCATCAATTTTGGCAGAAACGTTTGATTTTATAAGATCATGGTTCCGGATGACAAGATGGCCAATCCTGAACTCTTTCTAGATCAGATTTTGCAACCCTGATTTCAGGAGCACGTTTCATCCATGGTATACTTATAAATGTGCGTAGTACCCTGATAGGCAGGTAGTCCTTGAGGGGCTGGTCGATGTCGTGGATGACGCTGCGGAAGTTGACAGGGTAGGTGAAGGACATGGCGCGCAGCAGGTAGCGCAGCATCTGACCCCCGACCTCGCTGCCCTGCTGACTGCGCAGCGACATCACCGGAGTCAGCGTCTCCAGCAGAACGTCTTTGTAAGGCAGCAGGTAGGAGCCGTTGCACCGCATCAGCTGAACAGGCAAGAAACCATGCATCATTTTCGCTGAGCAAA
>CM065688.1:27834660-27874713 GCA_017654935.2 Phymorhynchus buccinoides
TGTTGACTTTGCTTTTCTAGTGGTTTGTTGTGGGGGAACCAGTCGGTGTAGAATTTTTCTATATAAAGCCTAGATATAAAAAAAGTCTGCTCTACCACTTCCCTATGTCTAAACCTGAAGTAAAAACCTGTAATCTTCTTTGATTTCTCCTTTTGTTTATGTATGTTTCGTTTGTGTGTATGGCTGGAGTGATTTGTGAGTTTTTTTTAATAATTCAAAACCGTTGCGATGGGAATGATTTAATACTGTTCTGATGTTGCTTGGTTGTGTTTTGTGCAGGGAGGACCTTCAGCGTCGCCTCCACCTCATTCTGGAGTTCATCCTTGGCGCAGGCGCTCTGCTGCCTGCGTGGAAAGAGGACCCTGTGCACTTGTAAGTGCTTTCTCTAGAGCTCGTTAACCAGCCGAGAAGTGAAGCTGGTTAATGTTTTCAGCGGTGTTTGTTTGTTTGTTCTTGGTCGACTGTATGTGTGGATATTTACGTTAACGTGTTCGCGTCTGAACGGAGAGACCTAGGACCCTTTTGCGCGCCAGCGGATAGGTAGTTAGGATATCTAGGCCAAGTTTGAACATGGTAATTGGTCGAAGGTCAAGGGTCACTGGAGCAGAAAATGTGCCGCGCGTAGCATAAGATATGCCGCGCCGCACAGACAATGTGCCGTGCGGAGGAGGAAAAATGTGACACGTGGCTGGTCTAGCGTTTTCACGCTCTATTTCCAGACCTGCCTACTGCTACGATTTGGCCGTAGCAGCTATGAAAAATAAAGCTTTGGCTACGGAGCTACGGCAAACCTTAACATTGCTACGGAGAAAACAAAATTGCCGCCGCATTTTATTTTTGCTTATGCGGTTCCCGGTTTTGTCTGTTTCTAAGAGCAGACGCCGTGTCACGCGCGATATCCTAGTCACTTCCGTTTTTATCAAAGTGGCTGCGCATGCGTTCTTATTACTTTCTATGGGGGAAAAATGGCAGACTCCAGCAGCAGTAGCGATTCTGGAAATGTTTCAAACGAAGAAAAACGAACCAAAACCAGAAAACGAAAATCATCTGGCACACATCTTGTTCTAAGAAAAAACATCGGCCTGACGCACAAGTTTTTAAAATAGCATACACAGGGGAGTGGCCTTGCATAGTCAGAAGTCGACTCGATGCGAACCATGCTCACTGCAACCTCTACCATGCAGACTTCGCTTAGTGTGCAATCATAGCGCCGCCCTCGGGGTTTAGAGACCGATTGACGTCAAAACGTTCAATCGCATGACGTCCCAAGGCGAAACATATAAACTAGCAATACGCTAGTCTGTCGAGTCTCATGAGAAGAGAACAAATTGATTGCCTGTCGTTTGTGCAGAGATAGCTATGGAAAAATTATGCCAAATGCTATCTGGAAATTGCATGGCTAGGGCTACTGATTAGGGAAAATTACCCTAAGTAGGAAAGTCTGTCTATTTCAAAACGTGGTCAGTGCTTTTGTAATTTAACATAATCAATGCCTATGGCACTTGCAAACGATGAAGAACTTCATTTTGTTGCTTAATGTTTAGAGACCCTTTTAAGCACTCAGTTTGTGTGGACTTATGTGCTGTAGGGTAGCAATGCATGGTACACGGATGCTTCTTGTTATGAATTGCCTACTTGTAAATAAGTTTTGTTGTTTACAGGTTGTTGAAACGTTGGTAAGATACTTTGATGAGTGTTTTGTAATAAGTGGTCGACAGTCCTGGGATGACCGCCTAGCTGTTGACGGGACTATAATGGAAAAAATAAAAAAATAAATGCTTCAGTTAAGTATGCATGTTACAGTGGGTCCCCGTTACACTGTTATGTTTTTATTTATTGATATTGTGGATAAAACAAAAGAACGAAAGAAAAAGAAAGACCAAGTCGCTGAAATACAAACCTGTTTCTGCAAAAATGTCAATCACAATTTCAAAGCTCCTGGTATGAAAATAGCATCAATGTTATGGAGTTTTGACAATCAATGTGAAATGTGGTATATGTTGGTTTTTGTTGTTGTTGATGATCTTTTCTTTTTCATACAGGAAAGACTGCCAAGTTTCTCTCAACCGGTTCTGTTGCACTGCCATGAAAGAAAAGAGAGGTATGTCAATTGCTGTGTTTGTTCTTGTAATTAAGATGCCAGATGACTTCTTTCCTCATTTCCTCAATAGTTCTTTAAATTGTTCACTGAAAATTATTTTCTTTTACCCAGCTAGTTAAAAAACAACAACCAATTTTTCAGAAATAATAACTCCAATCATTTCCTTGTCATTGGGCGCCTATAGACTCAAACTAAAAATAATGGGACCTGCAAGTGAAGAATGCTTAAACTTTAAAGGCACAACTGGGCTATAAAAGAGCCGATCCCAGGAATCGGGTAGTCAGTTGTGAGTGGGAGAAGAGAGAGAGAGAGAGAGAACAAGCCAGCGACTCTCCTAGCTGCGGGCTTTCGCCTGCGCCAGTTTAGTTTTTCCCTCCTTTTTCGTTTAAAAAAAGGATGCTTTCGCTGCGAGCGCCAAACAGAAACTGACATTTTTAGCCTACTGCTTGCTTATATAGTACCGCACTGGCTTTAAGTGCGTCAACGGCAACACAGATGTAACAATGAAAATGTGGAAAGTAAAGCAAGACAAAGCAAAAAGTAGGAACATAGAAACGATGAATACATTAATTGTTGTCTGCAGAATTTTGTTTGTTTTGATTTACTGGAAACTGTCTTCTTCTTTTGCAGAAGTGACTTTGAATGGAAACAACGTACGTCTGGCCATTGCGCAAGCCATGCGCCATCTCCTAAGTAAGAAAACTTTACAAACCTTATGAGACTAGACCTAAAAAATGGTGGTGTTGATGTTTAGCGAGTATGTATATTGTGCTTGGATGTGTACATGTGTGAATGAATGGATTCGTGTCAATCAAAGTTTGATTGGATATTCAAATATGTGACTATGGATATAGTTTTCAGTTCCACATGCATGACGATGAATATATCGCCGGCATGAGAGACGTAAGTCGAAAGACGTCACTTCACATGAGGAATGGAAAACTCAACGTTTTGGTCATCTTAGATCAAATTGCGTCGATTTTTTTGGTTAAAAAGTTTAATTGGATGTTCAAATATGTGACTATGGATATAGTTTTCAGTTCCACATGCATGACGATGAATATATCGCCGGCATGAGAGACGTAAGTCGAAAGACGTCACTTCACATGATGAATGGAAAACTCAACATTTCATCTTAGATCAAATTGCGTCATTTTTTTGGTTAAAAAGTTTAATTGGATGTTCAAATATGTGACTATGGATATAGTTTTCAGTTCCACATGCATGACGATGAATATATCGCCGGCCGCATGCATGAGAGACGTAAGTCGAAAGACGTCACTTCACATGAGGAATGGAAAACTCAACATTTTGGTCATTTTAGATCAAATTGCGTCATTGTTTTGGTTAATTTAGCGTTACCATCGGTGTTTTATCTTTGCAAAATTGTTGTTTTACAGCTTTGTTAGATGATGCAGCTTGTCTAGATCAACTGGTAAGTCCAGTGCATCGAAGTTGACTAAGTTTGAGTTACCTCTCTTGCATGCGGACGGCGATATGTTTGTGTTTGTTTGCAACACTGGATGTTATTAGTGTGCCTGGTTGAGGAGGACAATACCTGCGCTGAGGCTGTGAGGTTTAGTAATTGTAGTGATTTTGTTATTTTCTGATGATTCTGAAAAAAAAAGAAAAAGAACCTGAAACAGACTGCAACGTCACTGGAACATACAACAAACAACTACACAAGTGTAAAGTGACGTTATTTTATTCACAAGAGACAAAGCAAACTACTGGATATTTCGGCGAATGCGCCTTTATTAACATAGACAAACAAGAAAACAGCAAATATAGCAAAAGGAGCAAAAAGCAGGCAAACAAATGGAGCAAAAAAACAAGATCAAAATAAAAAACCAATACTTCCCCTCTACAGTCCAATGCGTAAATGATGCAACTAAGTTGAAACCGAACAGCAAGGCATTCATTTGTGAACTTAAATCAGGGAAAAAAAGAAAAGAGAAGAAAGAAAGAAAGAAAAAATGTTTTGAGATGAGAGAGGTTGGGGACAGTGAGTATGCAATCATAAATGGCAGAAGTTGGAAACAAGGGTCAGTTGGGTGTGGAGTAGGGGGTGGGGAGAGAGGAAAAAAGGGGGGAGGAGTTAGATTGTTGAGTGATTTGTTCTCTTCGCCCAACAATCTGGGTGGTTTTTTTCAAGGTTCCATGCCCTTGTCGTGTATAGCTGTCAAAAGAATGGTCAATAAAGGACATAGTGGGTATATATTCGAATGGCAGCAATTATCTCTGAAGAGCGCAGTGTCTCCTCATGGGTATTATGTCTTAATGGCAAGATATGGATTTCTTCCTGTAAGATGCTGGAATTGGATCAATTGCAGAATGGTTTTGTGTGTCTGTGTGAAGTTGGATTGCATGCCACGAGAGTTAACCCCTTCACTTCCAGAGAAAAAAATATAAATTATCGATTTTCTTATAACAAAATTTAAAAGAGATCTTTTAGATTCAATCTGAGAAAATGCTCTAGAGATACAGTGGAACCTCCCTTATAAGACCTCCAAAAATCATCCAAAATGAGGTCTTATAAGGGAGGGGTCTTAAAGGGAGGTAATTTTAATACTTACAAGGAAGGGCAATGTCTCAGAGAGGTAGGTCTTATGTGGGAGGGAGTCTTATAATGGGAGGTCTTAAAGGGAGGTTCCACTGTATATATCTTTCCTGACTTGTCTAAACCAATAACCAGCATTCTAGGAGTAGGACATCAACAAAAAGTTATGACATCACACAGCCCGTAGCAGACACAGGGCAGGCAGTGGAGGGGTTAATAATGCGTGTTGCCAGAAAGTAAAAGGTGGAAAATAAAAGGAAAGCTTTGTTTCGTTTGCAGAGTATCTGTCCGAGTCACGGGAAGATGACACACAGAGCATGTTCAAACTTATTCAGGTGAGAAAACCTGGCATGTACAATGATTGATTTCTCTCTTTTGCTTTTGAAGGGGAAGCATAGAGAATGGTGGTGATGAGATAAGCGTCCAATCGGTCAGAGACCCGTATGGACGGTATTCCTAGTAGATCATAAAATAGTGTGCATTTATATTTACTTCAGGCTGTCTGCAAATACAGCCAGAGAGTAGGTCCCTTCTAAGAGATAAGGTGTGTTGTGTGTGCGTGTGTGTGTGTGTGTGTGAGTGGGTGTGTGTGACTGAAACATTAAACTCTAAGAGTGGTATTCAGCTAATTACTGTGATTACGGAATGATGATGAAAGTTTGTTTAACGTCCTCCAGCTTGGAACATTTGGGACATTAATAACTATAAAGATAGTGGGACGATCCTGGAGGTACTGCAATACCAGGAAAGTCAAGGAATTATGAGGTGTTTTTTTACTCAACTTATAGCCAGTGCTGCCTAATTTGACAGTTGGTTGTTTTTTTGTTGTAAATATTGAAAGAGGTCTGGTAACCATGTAGTGCTTGGTTTGTAAGTGTAACCTAAGAGGACATACTTTATACAAAGAACTAGTTATATTGGTATTCAATAATTTTTATTCCTTCTCTTCATTCATTCCACAATTCCTGCTTTCACTCACACTTTCATCCCATCAACATATATGATATACATATAGTGAAACAAGCGCAAATGTAAGAAAAAGTAGCCCATTATAAACAACAGGAAAGAACTAGTAATAACAATAATGATGATATTGGATCATTCGGTTAAGGATCTTCGATGGTAACCCGGTTGTGGGATTATTGCTTTGTTTTCAGATTTACGACAGTGTGATGATGTTCCTGGGAATCCAGAAGTCGGATGTGGAAGCTCGCTGGAAGAGCTTCCGAGTTGTCAGAGCAGCTCTGGAAAACAAGGTTACTAACTGGATTATTTAAATGACTAGTAGTATGAGGTTTTTTGTATTGTTTTTGTGTGTTTTTGTTTTGGTGTGTGTGTGTAGAGTGTTAAACTAGGTGGCGGCTCGCCTCTGCCGAAAGTAGTGGAAAGTGAAGTTGTGGCTAAAAATGAGGCAACTTCACCCTGCAAGTACTCTCTTAATATTGAACCTATAATCATTTTGTTTTGCTCTGAATAAACATACAGTTTTAAACTTTATCCCTCAAGTGTTTTTATTTTTGGTATGAAAGTGTGAGCGAATGAATTTGTTTGTCAAACAAACCCACTGAACAAAAATCTCAGGTTCGTGGGAACTCCGCCGGCAGCCATTTCGGCCAATCCGTAAACGGGTTGCGTTGGAAAAACACATCGGGAAGCTACTTACTCTACCTCAAATGAGCTAAAAATAGCATCACTGTGTCGTTGAGAGATTTTCCTTTAAAACAGTATAAAACATGATGGGGTATAAGCCCGATCTCGATTTGATAAAGCAGTTCCGAAAATACAGTCAACTTTGGGTCGATATTTCTTGAAAAATAAACACAAAAACCATCGCGTCTTAACATGAGCTAGATGGGGAATTTCCTTACGGACATTTTGGTATGCAAATTATGGGGGTCAAATCCATAGTAGCCAACCGCGAGCTCGGAAAAGCGACCAACCCGCGATTCAAAGTCTGTCTTTCTTCTTCCACCATGGCGAGCGAAACGGCGAGCGAAGCGATGCAAGCAAGCATTTTGAACGAGTCGAAAATCATGATCGAAGATCTGTCGGGTAAGTTTATTACATTAATGCGATTGAAAATAGTTTAAATATGATATTTGTACCTAATTCCATCGGTTTATGTTGCGACTAGGTGTTTATTTTTTTAATTGAAGTGATGAAGTTGGATCATCTTGAAAGGACGAGTCACGTTCTCATTGTCCGAAGTTGCACATGCTCTTCTAATTTTACTGGCATCAACAATCTGCTTGAAAATCAAACGAATAGTTGTAGGAATGTGTTATCAATTAAATCATATAGTTTTAAGACAAACAGATTTTGATTGATTGGTATATTTGTCTGATTAAAGCCCCAGGCACAAAACCGGAAGTTGATAACCGAACATTTTAGACTACTTTCGATGTTTGCGGACTCGTCGTGTCGCATTGTTTTCAACTTTATTACTTCAATCTAAGTCTTCATTACTATTTTAATGTTTATCTGCTGTAACGTTTTTTATCTTTGGGTTTGATTTAAAGGTTTATTGTAAATTTATTTGAAATTAAAAGCGAGAACAAAATGTTTTAAAAAGGCTCAACTCAGAGAGAAGGAAGGGGGGGGGGGGGGGGGGGGGGGGGGGGGGGAGGGGGTGCAGCTTGTACCAGTAGTTATTAAAATAAACAACACACGCACACACTCTCTCACATGCACACACACACACTCTCTCTCTCTCTCTCTCTCTCTCCTCATCTCTCTCTCTCTCTCTCTCTCACACACACACACACACACACTGCAGTGATGCACATTTTCTGTCATTTTTCGGACATTGACCTATCAAATTTTTAACTGTCCTATTGCCTTAACCCCTGACATGCCATTTGTCCTATTGTATAACTGAGTAAAACAGCAAGTTCAGGACATTTGTCTGATTGACAATGCTGAGTCAGGACATTGTCCTATTAAGTGTCGAAAAAATGTGCATCACTGAGTCACATACACGCACACGCACACAAGAAATAAATTGTGATTGAGCAACTTTTTTTGTTTGTTTAACTTAGATGAGCAGTTTGTACGCATGAAGCAGTATCTGGCAGCAGATGGAAAGGGAAGGAGAGTCAGCTTACATAAGCAATCTGCTGTCACCAACAGGCTTCTGCTGCAGATGGATGTCCTGAGACAGACCTACAGTAAAGAATGGGAAGAGATGACTGAGTTTTTCCATAAAGTGTGCGGTGAAAGCTTTTTGGCACACACCACTCTTGAAAATGAAGTCAGACGAGCAAACAGAGGTGCCAGATCAGTAGTGACTAGCCAAGGGGACATTCAGTCCTTTCTAGATATTGATGCCAAACAGGAACGCGAGTCAAGAAATGTAGGGCCTTGGCTTCAGAAAACAGGAATCACGCGACATCATCTTCTGTCTCCTGATTCTCTCGATGAGATCCAGCTCTCTGAAGTGCCAGTAACAACTGGCGCTCTGATCGACCTTTTTATTTTTCAAAAGCAGGAAGGTTTGACTCTGCATCGACAATGGTTTGACTTTCTGGGGCTTGATGTTGAAGGGCTGTCTGACAAGCAGCTGCGTGCAAGAGTGGAGAAAACCAGAAAACCTTACGACTCCCTCATGAAAAACATATCAAGGTCCAACGTGGAGAACTGATTGCTGTATACTTTGAAGATGACTTCTTCATTGGGGCTGTGGAGGACGACTTTCCGGATAAACATCCAAAAGAAGAGGCTGAGGTCAGCTTCATGATCAAGGCAACTGTGGGCAGGGGTGCCAATCAGAAGTATGTGTACAGGTGGCCCAACATTCCTGAAATCCACAGCATCCAGTCCTCTGTGGTGTTTGCCTCCAACATCACTCTGCAGCCTTCCTCTTCATCGGGAAGGTCTTCTGTAGTTTTGAGTCCAGATGATCTGCCCCGGCGATACCAAGCTTTCAAACAGTATCTGTTTGAAAACCGTCTTTAATTTTTTTTTTCTGCTTTAATTTTTTCAAGGAGAGAGTAACACACTGGACTGAATTTGGAAAGCTTGTTTTTAGAGACAATAATAATAATGATAACGCTTGACTGTATTTGAAAGCAAGAGACTCATGTTCACTGTTGTTTGAAAATGTTTCAAGGTCAATTTCCAAGATAGGTATCTAACCTTTTTAATCGTTGATATTTGTTCAATTTTGGTGACTGTCATCTTCTTAATATTCAATTGGAATTACAATTATCATGCTTAAAGTAAAGTAAACAATATTTTAGATGTAAGGATAACATTTTGAGAAGAAATCTTGATTAGTTTGGAAGTTATTGAGTTTTTAAGTCTAGCCATATTATGATATATATCTCAATTTGGAGTCGCTTGGCGACCATTTTGAAAAATCAAATACCATAATATTGTTGATAACTAGTTAAGTTTTAGTCAACAGGTAGAGAATACTAATTTACAAGCTAACACCAAATTTTATCAAAATATCTTTGTTCATTGAGAAGTTATGTCCATTTTTGTCTCATCTGGGTACTTCGGCACTGAACTTCCGCCGGTCATTTTGGCCTCCTGGGGCTTCTTTAGACCTGAATAGTCAGAAAAGTATCAGCCCTGATCAACTGGAAAAAATTAGGCTAAGTCTATATAACATTTTAGCTTAAGAACAGCAAAACAATCTGTATTTAAGGCATTTTTGTGAAATATATAGGCCTTGAAACATGGCACATCGCGCTAATTTGATACTTTCCACATCGCATTATGTGCCATTTTTGACTTTATGCAGAACAGACAATATTGCTTCTAGAGAACTAAAACTTGGTATGCCTAAAGTATATGTTGTGGACTCCTAACATGTAAAATACTGACTGTCTCACTTGTATGATGAAGTTGCTGGCAACTTCCAAAGTTGGGGTTTCATTACGTTTTGCGCACATCGCGTAAATAAGCGTAAATAAGCGACCTTTGAATGGCAATATCTCGGGAACTATTGAAGATAGAACAATAATTTTTGTTTTGTTTTCTTTTATTCAAGCAGTTCTATCTAAAAAACATAAAATATTGTGTCATATCTATAATTCAAGTTTTTTCTGCCGCAACCTAGTTAAACCTGGGCTTCAATGCAAATGAAACATTTCAAAGAAAAAGAGAACACCAAGACAAATTTCTTCAATGAAGTAAAATAAACACTTGTAAACATACATGCAAGCATTGTCAAATACACACAGGTGTTCTGCCCCCACCCTCTCTCTCTCTCTCTGCCCCCCCCCCCCCCCTCTCTCTCTCTCTGTCTCTCTCTCTCTCCCCCCCTCTCTGTCTCTGTATGAAAAACATGTTTCATTTCTTAATGTTAATGTGAAGGACATTTGAATGCTTAAGTTTAACGTTTTTATTCTGCACACAGAAGTCATGAAATACATTGTCACCAATATTTTCACGTAAACGGGGATTCAATTGTGTGGTGCAAAGGAATGGGACCAAATGAATAAAAAGATGTTTGTGACTTGTGACTGCGCGTGTGCCTGTGTGCGTTTATGTCACCTCTGTGTGTGTGTTTGCTTTGCAGTTGGCTGCCAAAAAACAGCACATCCGGCCATTGCTTGTAGACCGTGTGACACTACTCCAGGAGGTTGGTATTTTTCTTTATATATATATTTTTTTACCCTTCAGGGCTCCTAGGGACCCCCATTTGGGGGTCTATGAAGTACTAAAATTCTAAAGGACCCTCTAAAAGAATGTGCAGGGGGTCCCAGGGATGCACTAGAAAAAATTCTTTTTAGCATTCGCAATGCCACTGGGACCCTCTATCCCACCCCTAGGACTCTATGCTGTAAGTGAAGGAGTCACTGGGACCCCTTGTTTTGCGGGACGATTAGGAGCCCTGCCCTTTCACCACCAGCCATTTTTCAGCCAAAAAATATACCATTAAACATGACTGGGTAGAGAAAGAAACAAAATCTGCTATATTGGGAATTCCTGTGTGTCATGCACAACATTAGGCCTATTCTTACCTCCCAAAATTAAGAGAATTCCTGTGTGTCATGCACAACATTAGGCCTATTCTTACCTCCAAAATTAAGAGAATTCCTGTGTGTGCATGCACAACATTAGGCCTATTCTTACCTCCCAAAATTAAGAGAATTCCTGTGTGTCATGCACAACATTAGGCCTATTCTTACCTCCCAAAATTAAGAGAATTCCTGTGTGTCATGCACAACATTAGGCCTATTCTTACCTCCCAAAATTAAGAGAATTCCTGTGTGTCATGCACAACATTAGGCCTATTCTTACCTTACCTCCCAAAAAATTAAGAGAATTCCTGTGTGTCATGCACAACATTAGGCCTATTCACCTCCCAAAATTAAGAGAATTCCTGTGTGTCATGCACAACATTAGGCCTATTCTTACCTCCCAAAATTAAGAGAATTCCTGGTGTGTGTCCACAACATTAGGCCTATTCTTACCTCCCAAAATTAAGAGAATTCCTGTGTGTCATGCACAAACATTAGGCATTCTTACCTCCCAAAATTAAGAGGAATTCCTGTGTGTCATGCACAACATTTAGGCCAATTCTTACCTCCCAAAATTAAGAGAATTCCTGTGTGACATGCACAACATTAGGCCTGTTCTTACCTCCCAAAATTAAGAAGAATTCCTGTGTGTCATGCACAACATTAGGCCTATTCTTACCTCCCAAAATTAAGAGAATCCTGTGTGTCATGCACAACATTAGGCCTTATTCTTACCTCCCAAAATTAAGAGAATTCCTGTGTGTCATGCACAACATTAGGCCTATCTTCTTACCTCCCAAAATTAAGAGAATTCCTGTGTGTCATGCACAACATTAGGCCTATTCTTACCTCCCAAAATTAAGAGAATTCCTGTGTGTCATGCACAACATTAGGCCTATTCTTACCTCCCAAAATTAAGAGAATTCCTGTGTGTCATGCATAACATTAGGCTATCCTTACCTCCCAAAATTAAGAGAATTCCTGTGTGTCATACATAACATTAGGCCTATCCTTACCTCCCAAAATTAAGAGAATAGGGTCTTTGGATAACAGGTCCTGATTTGATGCCTTTTAGTGACATGGGTGTTAAGCCATTGTGGTGCATAAATGCGACATTGGCGGCGAAAGGGTTAAGAAGTTTTCACTCAACAAATGACTGGCTTATTGTTGTTGCCTGTCTGTTGTTTTCGACAATGACTACTGCCAGATAGCAGAAGGGGGCAGCTGCTATT
Organism: Phymorhynchus buccinoides; assembly: GCA_017654935.2. Taxonomy (NCBI): domain Eukaryota; kingdom Metazoa; phylum Mollusca; class Gastropoda; order Neogastropoda; family Raphitomidae; genus Phymorhynchus; species Phymorhynchus buccinoides. The sequence goes on from CM065688.1 coordinate 27,846,526, forward strand.
CCGGCGGGGCTGGGCTATGATTTGTTGATAGTGGAGAAGCCTTGCCCAGGGTACATCCCCACTCTCTCGACCAAAGGGATTTGAGAATGAGAGTTGGCGTTGGGGAAGGTCCCCAAAGGCCAACCAATCCCAGTGGCTGCAGCACCAGAGCCGGTGCAAATGCTACCCTAGTTAGAGAGTCATAGTCTTCCACGAAAGACTAAGCTGTACCATGACATTCCAATACTGTAGAATATCATATATAGTACAGCTCTCATTTACTATTGGCCCTTTCTACAGGCTAATGTCAACCAATGATACAAGCCATTTCAGTAAAAATGGCTTATTAATGTACTTATAAATAATGTTTATAAGTGGTTATGACTCTTGCTTTTGGCTTTCTATAATTCACTAAAATTACTGTTATTGTACGTTGGCTAAAAGACTCCAGGGATCATCCCAACAGCCGAAGCACTTGCAGACCTGTTTACTCTACTCTTTTCGAGTAGTATTCTACTCAATTTGGACCTCTACTACTCTTCAAAATTAAAAATAATGCTCTAATTACTCAATCTATTCTAACCATACTGACCAACACTCAAAACAAGTGCATAAGCCTACCATTTTCAGTGAACATTGTTTGATGGTTTAATGAATAAAGCTACACATTTTAAGTCATAGCTACTCATTTCAGCTATCCAGACTACTCAAGACTTGTGTAGGGGGTAAACAGGTGTGCGCTTGAACACTATGGTACAAATGTACCAGTTAGGGATGAGAACACTAGGTATACTTTAGTCTTGTGTGTGTCACGCAGGTGCGGATGCTGAGTGCGTTCTCCCACGTGGTGAGCTCCACACACATGGACCTGTTCTCAGACCTCCTTGGCCTGTCTGTCAGCAGATACAGAGAGGTAGGTGACTTCAGGTTTCCACTTTGATAGTCTCTGATTCCTCCCTCACCCCCACCCCAACCTTCCAATCAGACTAAATTAATCCATGCATTCCTTACACATCCTTCTTCACACTCCACATACACTCTCCAGCCTCCTCTTTGAGCTCTTCTCTCTCTCTCTCTCGTCTCTCTCTCTCTCTCTCTCTCTCTCTCTCTCTCTCTCTCTCTCCTCTCTCTCTCTCTCTCCTCTCTCTCTCTCTCTCTCTCTCTCTCTCTCTCTCTCTCTCTCTCTCTCTCTCTCTCCCCCCCCCCCCAAAAATATTATACCCACCCAAATGCTTTCAGACTTACTTTGTTACTCTCTGATACACGAATTTGTTTCAAACTAGCTTTATATTTGTCTAAAGCCTTTGCTATAAGAAATACTAGCATTGTATATGTTACATAAAAGGCAAACATGTATTATGTGCACGCATAATTATGTCTCACTGTTCTATCCCTCTCTACTTATTGTTTCATAAACGAAATGTGCTTGTAGCAAGAGTGCCGTCATGCTCACTGTTTACATTATCTCTTGTTAAAATGTGTATATATTAATTATTGTATTGTTCAGTGTTTCCCATATATATATATATATCTATCCATAATGGTTGTACGATGTTATCGTCAGGATTGGGTTTATTTTTGGCTTTGCTCCAGTCATTTCTTCTTTTTATATTATGATCATTGGATTTTCACCGGTACCCCTTCCCCTTTGTCTCCCTTTTTGATACGGGCAGATGGCCTAATCATTAAAACGTTTTGAGTTTTGAGTTGAGTTGAGTCTCTCTCTCTCTCCCTCTCTCTCTCTCTCTCTCTCTCTCTCTCTCTCTCTCTCTCTCTCCTCTCTCTCTCTCTCTCTCTCTCTCTCTCTCTCTCTCTCTCTCTCAATTTCGGGCTCTCTCTCTCTCTCTCTCTCTCTCTCGCTTGCTTTGTTTCTTGATTACTTTCATTTGTTTTGTTTTCATTTATTTGATTTGTTCATGAGGAACTCACAGTGTAAAAAAAACATGTTATGCTTATCTGTTTACCCTCAATAAAAAAAAATCCAGTTTTGAGTCTCTCTCTCTCTCTCTCCTCTCTCTCTCTCTCTCTCTCTCTCTCTCTCTCTCTCTCTCTCTCTCTCTCTCTCTCTCTCTCTCTCTCTATCTCTCTCTCTCTCTCTCTCTCTCACTCACGCTTTACTCAGTTTCAATCTTTTGTTCATGAGGACACAGTTCAAAAAAAACATGTTAATATTACTTATGTACTTAATAAAAAAAAATACTCTCTCCTCGGTGAAGGCATAACGCACACAAACACCTCACCTCTCTCTCTTCTCGTCTTTCTCTATTTCTCTCCTCTCCGCCTATCATTTTATTCTACTCTATGAAACACCCGTGCTCAGGTGAGGAAACGAGCCCAGAACGTTCTCTCACCACTCGTTCACCTTCTTCTCACTACACCTACCAGAAGTTCATCTTTCACTGCCATTGTCGTGTACCACCTGAAGAACCCCCAGGTGGAAGAACACACCTTCAAGGTAATGGACTGTGGCAGGATAGGTCTGAGAGAGAGATGGTTTAAAGAGAGAGAGAGAGAGAGTACCAGAAGTTCATCCCCGCCATTGTCGACCACCTGAAGAACCCCCAGGTGGAAGAACACACCTTCAAGGTAATGGACTGTAGCAGGATAGGTCTGAGAGAGAGATGGTTTAAAAGAGAGAGAGAGAGTGTGTGTGTGTCAGTGTGTTTGTTTTGTATCAAAACTATGAAAACCAGAGTATCTCACACCTTTCCTGTTTTTACACACACAACAAACGCACGCACACGCACACGCACACACGCACACACACACACACACACACACCACACACACACACACACACACACACACACACACACACACACACACACACACACACACACTCACACACACACATCTTCCTTGGTCCTTCTGTTTGCATTTGCATCAGACTTTTTTCCCCATAAGTATATCACTGACTTACCTATTAACCCCTTCACTGCCAGAGGAAAACAGAAATTATCGATTTTCTTACAGTGGTACCCCTCTAATAAGACCTTGAAAGTGCGGTGAAAAAAAAGTCTTATCTGAGGGGTGGTCTTATTAGAGGACCAAGCAACTTCCAAGTTGAAACTAGGTGATCGGTCATACTCCATAAGTTGGAACTCAGTGAATCAGAATGGTTTCACTTTACAAAAAAAAAAGTTGAAAAGCAGCTCCTTTCCGCTATCAGACTGATAAATCGGCGTTAGTGTGTGCACTACAACTCTCGCTGAATGCAAACAACTCACAAAATCCGATAAATGAAAGCAGCTGGCGCATTAGCGTTTGCCGTGATTTCATATCTGCGGTGTATGCGGCGCCATTTTGTCAGCCGAGTTGTATGCGCAGTAAAAGTTCTGTGTGTGCAAACTGTGACTAAAAATGAACTGCCAGAGCGTTACTTTGTCATGTTTTGTGTTGTGTTGTGTCGTTGTGCATAATCCAGTATTTAGTAGGTCCGTTATGGCGAAGATTAGGTCTGTACTGTTATGTGTAGTTTGTGTGTGAGTGCAACATGGGCCATCGAAGTTGCCATCGGACCCGTTGCCATGACTTTCGATCACGAGTTTGTCTGCTTTTCATCGAGAGATCGATTTGCACGAACTGAACTGCAAAAAGATAAGATTGTGGTCGCATCTCAACCCCTGAAATCGGGTCGTAAGTCGGAACTCAGGAAAAGTCGTATTTGCGGCATAGGATATATAGTGGAATGTGTTCGGGAAAAAAAAAATCAGCCGTATGTGAGGAGAAGTCACATTTGCGAGCGTCTTATTAGAGGGGTACCACTGTATTATGAAATTTAAAAGAGACCTGTTATGCTCAATCTGAGAAAATGGTCTAGAGATATATCTCCTGACTTGTCTAAACCAAAAGCCATCATTCCAGGGCTATGACATCAACAATTATGGCATCATCAATGACATCACACATCCCTTAGTAGATACTTGGACTGGGCAGGGAAGGGGTTAACCACTGTCATTTTCTTCTCTTTTCTCTTTACATTAAATTTTAGTGATTTACTCAAAATCTGTCTTTTTATAAGATGTTTTTTCCATTTAAAACCCTTTCACCGCCAACGTCGCATTTTTACACCACAATGATTGAACACCCATGTCAGTAAAAACCTTGAATTCAGGGTCTGTTAGTGTTATCCAATGATATTTGTGTTCTTGATTTGGGGAGTTAAGGATAGGCCTTTTTTTAAGCATGTAGTAAAGGAATCCCCAATATTTCAGACAAAATATTTTCTTTGCCCAATGTAAGTTTATTGGATAATTTTGGCTGAAAAATGGCTGGCTGTGCAGTGAAAGGGGATTGTCGAAGTCTTACCCTGGCTGCAAGCTAATGACTCCAGGTGATCATCCCAACAGCCGAGGAGGTGACCTGTGAACACTATGGTCTTGTCATCATTTTTCCTTGCACGATCTAATTGCTAGTGAGATGAGAACCTTACGTGTTTGCGCACAGGGTGCCCTTTTTCCTGATTACCCCGTCACGTGGTAGCCACACTCGGACTTCGGAGGAGGTGACCTGAACCCTTAACCTGTTTTACTCTGTTCTTGTCATCTTTTTTCCTTGTTTATCCTGAACACGATCTAATTGCACAGTGAGACTGAACCCTTGAAATCCTTTGCGCACAGGGTGCCCTTCACTTGATCCTGGGGTCGGGCAACAAGAGGACGCTAGGCATACGGCGGAGCTGGGCCACACTGTCACAGCTGTGGCCGGCCATCGCTCAAGCCCAGCACTTTGAGAAGCCGTCCATACTGCGAATCGTGGACGACATCATCACCAAGGTGGCCAAGTCTCAGGAAACTGTCGTCATAACCCTCAAGGTCAGTTGAACTAAGTAAAAAGGGGAAGTTTGCTTTGCCTTTTTCGCCTGCAGGAAGGTGTGTTGTGTGTGTGTGTGGTCACTCTGGAATGTTATTTTGTGCACTGTGAACATCTGAAATAAAAATACAATAGGTTCAGTGCTTGTACGCTTGAAATTATGAATGTTTTAATATGTTAAGAAACAATCATATGGGAATCTTTAAAAAAAATAGAATTAAAGAAGCAAAGATGTATAAAGAAATGCAGTCATCTTCAGTAATTACCATGTTCGTTTAAAGAAAGTCTCGATGAAAACTCTACACCATCCTTGACATTATAACCACAAAAATGTTGACATTGAAGTTTTGCCAGACAAGAAAAATAATACACCCACATGCACATTATGCTCATGACTTTGATTACTTACCTTGGCTATAACTGTTTAGAGAAACTGAAGCATTGAAGAGGCAGAAGAGCATGGTAGAAGTGTTTGCTGATGCAGGTGTCTGAGGAGTCTCTGGAGACCTCCAGGAAGATGCTGGAATCCACCTGCACCCCCAGGATCCAGGGATCTGCTCTGACAGAGCAGGATCTGGCACGGGGGTTGGAGGCTGAGCGGGAAAGGAACGAAACCAATCTCAGGTAGAGGATACAACAAACAAGCAACTACATGACAAGTGTAAAGTGACGTTATTTTATTCACAAGAGACAAAACAGAACAGGTAGAGGAGATTCAATATTAAAGAAATTTGTTGCTCAAGAACTATTTTGTGTTGCATATTTTGCGGACTATAAGGCAAGGTGTTTTTTTCTCCCCAGACTAAGATACCTGTATTCTTATAATATGACTGATGATAATGTGTTAAGAAACTAATATAACTAAATGAGAATTTTGTGGAAAACATGAAGGGTACACCTTTTAATAATAAATGCCTTATAGTCCGTAAAATATGGTAAAGTAGTCTTGTAGTTTGTTCTTGCTGGCTATGAATCAGAAAACAAAAAGTCGACAAACTATTAACAAAAAAAATGTTAGCATTAATGAGCGTGTCTTTTGTTTTGTTTATGTGTACAGATTGCATGACACAAATTCTGTTGCAAAAAAATGAATTTGAAAAGGGACACACAGTACTGTATATAAGGATTCGGGGCTATTAAGAGTGGTAATGGACTAATAGACATGCACATTTTACACGAGAGACTTAAAAGTGGCAGTAAATTGTCTCCATGTGTAATGCAAGTATGAATGAAATGTGTTCAGAAATAATTTAATAGAACATGAACACCTTGATGAAGATTTGCTTCTTTATGATGTAAACACGTTATAAACTTTACTCCGATTTCTTGTTTCTGTCAAACAGGTTATACCATCAACTGGTTGAAGAGCTCACTGGATTGGTGGAAAGTGGAAAACTGTGAGTGAGGTGGAGTTATGTGTACATTGTTAACGATAAATGAAGTTACAAAACAAAATAAGATTTGTTTATGTATTAGTTCATAATTTTAGGGGGATGAAAATAACCCATTAGCATTTCAAGCTGAAATATTATGGGTTCAGTTTTCGTCAAAGTCTTTCATTTGTAAGATTTTTTTGTTATCGCTTTAATCATTTCAGCTCATGGAAACATTTCAGTGTGGTTTGGATGCGAGCTGAGCTTTAGCCACTTTTCTGAAGGATGTGGATAAATTTGTCTATGCTCTAGATGGCGTGGACTTAAGCTGAGTTTCTGCCACTTTTCTGAAAGATGTGACTACATTTGTCTATGCTTTAGATGGGGGGAAAGTTTGATGGAGGTTTGATACTGCTAGTGATCCGTGTGTGTGTGTGTGTACACACGTGTGTGTGTGTGTGTGTGTGTACACATATGTGTGTGTGTGCATGGGTGCAACTTTTCCTGGTATACAAGGATTTCCTGTTTTTGAATTTTACCAGAAAAAGGAATTTCCTTTTTTTTTAATTTGTCCAACAAGATCTGTGTGTGTACTGTATTTTTCAAACACTTTAAAATAAGCATTTGTATAAATTGTGGAAAAAGCAAACTAAAATACCTTCATAAATCAATTTTTTTCTTCAGCTGCAGGGGGACATTACCCCTGGACCCCTGCCTTTCAGTTTTTTTTCATTTTGTTTAGTTGCACACGTGTGTGTGTGTGTTTGTACACATGTGTTTTTTGTGCTCATGCATATGTGTGTGTGTTTGCCCAATAAGGACGTGGAAGTTCAACCAGAACGCCATGGAGTTTCTGGCGTTGTTGTTGCGTGATGACGTGCCCATCCCTGCTCCTGTGGTGTCCCTCTACACCAAACACTGTGTCAACGACCTGCTCTACATCAGAAAAGTATGTCCTTGAGTATTTGGCATACATACACTAATATATTTATATGGGTTTTGTATGTTGGACACTTGTGTGTGTGTGCGCGCGTGCGCATTCCATTTAGGTTTATTTTGTTAAAGTTCAAAATAACAGGTGCAAAGGCGCTAAAATCATAGCAAAAGGGCAACACATTACCTTGATGTATTGACGTTTATTAGTTATAATTACCAGCTATTTGGTATTGTTTTAATAGCTCTTACATATGCATGTGTGTGTGTGTTTAATATGTTCATTTTTTTGTCTGCCACCATTTCCTTAAGAGAGACATAAAATAGGCAGAATTGTTTATCTGATCTGATAACTTTGGCATTAGTTTACCTATCGGATAAAGTTCTGGAAGAATTTGTTTCTTTTGAATTAAAAAAATGAGGGGTTTTTTGCTTTTTTTTCCTAACGCCACAGCTGGCCCTGACCTGCCTGTCCACCATCCTGAAACAGCAGAAGCGCGTCAAGAAGAATGTTCCCGTGGACATCGCAGCAGTGAGCGGGGGCGCCACCCCGGCCCTTCCCAGCAGCCCCCTGGCCCCCGGGGACCGGGCGGACAACCTGTGGCATCAGTACAACGCGGAGAGTCTGCCCACCACCAGGGAACAGTGGGAGGGGGCCACCTTCGTGCCCAAGACCCACCTGGGATACTACTGCTGGCCCAAGTGAGTTGGGGGGGAAAACCAGTGCATAAATGCGACATTGGCGCTGAAAGGGTTAATGAGAGCTTTCTGTTTCAGTTTTCTTCTATGGTACAGATTCCCAGGGTAGCCTACCAATAATGCTCGTCTCTAAAGGAATGAAGATGGCAGAATTGACAGAGGACCTTCAAATTACTCACCTTATCATATAAATGAGGAGAGGATCCAAGAGATTTTATCAAGAAAGGACAGCCCACCCAGTCCTCTACCACTCTTTCTTCCCACGAACGCTCAGAGAGTGGAACATGCTCCCCACAAGCCTGACTGAAACCATGTGTCCCGATGCATTCAGGGCCGGCCTAGGTGGCATTTACATCAGCCACCAGGCCTCCGTCTGCTGATCTCCCAGTGGACCAGTGTTTATAGTTTTAACCTCAAGTTTTAGGGATGGATCCCAAATTATTATTCAAGTTTTTAAAAAATTAGGCATTGAGAGCACATGCCGCCTGTCAGTCGTGTACCAAGTTGGACTTTAAACGCTGTGAGTCCCAGTCCAGTAATAGGAAGAAGAAGAAGAAGAAATGAGTTTTATTCACAGGTCTATGATTTTAAATTACGGAGGATTTGTTGATGTAGGCTTTATGTATGATTATGGAATTGTTAACAGCAAGAATCCATTTGAGTTCCATGATTGTAAACTGCAGAGAATTTAATTAAGTTTGAAGTGTCATATGTCAGGGCTCCCAATCGTCCCGTAAAACAAGGGGTCCCATGAACTCCTTCACTTACAGAATAGGCAGGGATATAGGTTCCCCGTGGCATTTTGGATGCTAAAAATATTTTTTTCTAGTGCATACCTGTGACCACCCTGCACATTCTTTTAGAGGGTCCTTGGAGAATGTCAGTGCTTCATAGACCCCCAAATGACCACTCCATGGGGGTCTATGAAGTACTAAAATTATATATGGACCCTCTAAAAGAATGTGCAGGGGGTCCCAGGGATGCACTATAAAAAATTCCTTTTTAGCATTCACAAAGCTACTGGAACCCTCTATCCTGCCTATACTGTAAGTGAAAGCGAGTCCCTGGGACCCCATGTTTTACGGGACGATTGGGAGCCCTGCATACTTCAAACTTAATTAAATTCTCTGCAGTTTACAATCATGGAACTCAAATGGATTCTTGCTGTTAACAATTCCATAATCATACATAAAGCCTACATCAACAAATCCTCCGTAATTTAAAATCATAGACCTGTGAATAAAACTCATTTCTTCTTCTTCTTCTTCCTATTACTGGACTGGGACTCACAGCGTTTAAAGTCCAACTTGGTATGGGACTGACAGGCGGCATGTGCTCTCAATGCCTAATTATTAAAAACTTGAATAATAATTTGGGATCCATCCCTAAAACTTGAGGTTAAAACTATATACACTGGTCCACTGGGAGATCAGCAGACGGAGGCCTGGTGGCTGATGTAAATGCCACCTAGGCCGGCCCTGAATGCATCGGGACAGATGGTTTCAGTCAGGCTTGTGGGGAGCATGTTCCACTCTCTGAGCGTTCGTGGGAAGAAAGAGTGGTAGAGGACTGGGTGGGCTGTCCTTTCTTGATAAAATCTCTTGGATCCTCTCCTCATTTATATGATAAGGTGAGTAATTTGAAGGTCCTCTGTCAATTCTGCCATCTTCATTCCTTTAGAGACGAGCATTATTGGTAGGCTACCCTGGGAATCTGTACCATAGAAGAAAACTGAAACAGAAAGCTCTCATTAACCCTTTCAGCGCCAATGTCGCATTTATGCACTGGTTTTCCCCCCCAACTCACTTGGGCCAGCAGTAGTATCCCAGGTGGGTCTTGGGCACGAAGGTGGCCCCCTCCCACTGTTCCCTGGTGGTGGGCAGACTCTCCGCGTTGTACTGATGCCACAGGTTGTCCGCCCGGTCCCCGGGGGCCAGGGGGCTGCTGGGAAGGGCCGGGGTGGCGCCCCCGCTCACTGCTGCGATGTCCACGGGAACATTCTTCTTGACGCGCTTCTGCTGTTTCAGGATGGTGGACAGGCAGGTCAGGGCCAGCTGTGGCGTTAGGAAAAAAAAGCAAAAAACCCCTCATTTTTTTAATTCAAAAGAAACAAATTCTTCCAGAACTTTATCCGATAGGTAAACTAATGCCAAAGTTATCAGATCAGATAAACAATTCTGCCTATTTTATGTCTCTCTTAAGGAAATGGTGGCAGACAAAAAAATGAACATATTAAACACACACACACATGCATATGTAAGAGCTATTAAAACAATACCAAATAGCTGGTAATTATAACTAATAAACGTCAATACATCAAGGTAATGTGTTGCCCTTTTGCTATGATTTTAGCGCCTTTGCACCTGTTATTTTGAACTTTAACAAAATAAACCTAAATGGAATGCGCACGCGCGCACACACACACAAGTGTCCAACATACAAAACCCATATAAATATATTAGTGTATGTATGCCAAATACTCAAGGACATACTTTTCTGATGTAGAGCAGGTCGTTGACACAGTGTTTGGTGTAGAGGGACACCACAGGAGCAGGGATGGGCACGTCATCACGCAACAACAACGCCAGAAACTCCATGGCGTTCTGGTTGAACTTCCACGTCCTTATTGGGCAAACACACACACATATGCATGAGCACAAAAAACACATGTGTACAAACACACACACACACACGTTGTGCAACTAAACAAAATGAAAAAAAAAACTGAAAGGCCGGGGTCTAGGGGGTAATGTCCCCCTGCAGCTGAAGAAAAAAAATTGATTTATGAAGGTATTTTAGTTTGCTTTTTCAAGAACAATTTATACAAATGCTTATTTTAAAGTGTTTGAAAAATACAGTACACACACAGATCTTGTTTGACAAATTAAAAAAAAAGGAAATTCCTTTTTCTGGTAAAATTCAAAAAACAGGAAATCCTTGTATACCAGGAAAAGTTGCACCCATGCACACACACACATATGTGTACACACACACACACACACACACAGTGTGTGTACACACACACACACACGGATCACTAGCAGTATCAAACCTCCATCAAACTTTCCCCCCATCTAAAGCATAGACAAATGTAGTCACATCTTTCAGAAAAGTGGCAGAAACTCAGCTTAAGTCCACGCCATCTAGAGCATAGACAAATTTATCCACATCCTTCAGAAAAGTGGCTAAAGCTCAGCTCGCATCCAAACCACACTGAAATGTTTCCATGAGCTGAAATGATTAAAGCGATAACAAAAAAATCTTACAAATGAAAGACTTTGACGAAAACTGAACCCATAATATTTCAGCTTGAAATGCTAATGGGTTATTTTCATCCCCCTAAAATTATGAACTAATACATAAACAAATCTTATTTTGTTTTGTAACTTCATTTATCGTTAACAATGTACACATAACTCCACCTCACTCACAGTTTTCCACTTTCCACCAATCCAGTGAGCTCTTCAACCAGTTGATGGTATAACCTGTTTGACAGAAACAAGAAATCGGAGTAAAGTTTATAACGTGTTTACATCATAAAGAAGCAAATCTTCATCAAGGTGTTCATGTTCTATTAAATTATTTCTGAACACATTTCATTCATACTTGCATTACACATGGAGACAATTTACTGCCACTTTTAAGTCTCTCGTGTAAAATGTGCATGTCTATTAGTCCATTACCACTCTTAATAGCCCCGAATCCTTATATATACAGTACTGTGTGTCCCTTTTCAAATTCATTTTTTTGCAACAGAATTTGTGTCATGCAATCTGTACACAAACAAAACAAAAGACACGCTCATTAATGCTAACATTTTTTTTGTTAATAGTTTGTCGACTTTTTGTTTTCTGATTCATAGCCAGCAAGAACAAACTACAAGACTACTTTACCATATTTTACGGACTATAAGGCATTTATTATTAAAAGGTGGTACACCTTCATGTTTTCCACAAAATTCTCATTTAGTTATATTAGTTTCTTAACACATTATCATCAGTCATATTATAAGAATACAGGTATCTTAGTCTGGGGAGAAAAAAACACCTTGCCTTATAGTCCGCAAAATATGCAACACAAAATAGTTCTTGAGCAACAAATTTCTTTAATATTGAATCTCCTCTACCTGTTTTGTTTTGTCTCTTGTGAATAAAATAACGTCACTTTACACTTGTCATGTAGTTGCTTGTTTGTTGTATCCTCTACCTGAGATTGGTTTCGTTCCTTTCCCGCTCAGCCTCCAACCCCCGTGCCAGATCCTGCTCTGTCAGAGCAGATCCCTGGATCCTGGGGGTGCAGGTGGATTCCAGCATCTTCCTGGAGGTCTCCAGAGACTCCTCAGACACCTGCATCAGCAAACACTTCTACCATGCTCTTCTGCCTCTTCAATGCTTCAGTTTCTCTAAACAGTTATAGCCAAGGTAAGTAATCAAAGTCATGAGCATAATGTGCATGTGGGTGTATTATTTTTCTTGTCTGGCAAAACTTCAATGTCAACATTTTTGTGGTTATAATGTCAAGGATGGTGTAGAGTTTTCATCGAGACTTTCTTTAAACGAACATGGTAATTACTGAAGATGACTGCATTTCTTTATACATCTTTGCTTCTTTAATTCTATTTTTTTTAAAGATTCCCATATGATTGTTTCTTAACATATTAAAACATTCATAATTTCAAGCGTACAAGCACTGAACCTATTGTATTTTTATTTCAGATGTTCACAGTGCACAAAATAACATTCCAGAGTGACCACACACACACACAACACACCTTCCTGCAGGCGAAAAAGGCAAAGCAAACTTCCCCTTTTTACTTAGTTCAACTGACCTTGAGGGTTATGACGACAGTTTCCTGAGACTTGGCCACCTTGGTGATGATGTCGTCCACGATTCGCAGTATGGACGGCTTCTCAAAGTGCTGGGCTTGAGCGATGGCCGGCCACAGCTGTGACAGTGTGGCCCAGCTCCGCCGTATGTCTAGCGTCACCTATTGTTGCCCGACAGTGTGGCCCAGCTCCTGTGCGCAAAGGCCTTCAAGGGTTCGTCCACTGTGCAATTATCATCGTGTTCAGTTGCAAGGAAAAAAGATGACAAGGACACCAGGATCAAGTGAAGGGCACCCTGTGCGCAAAGGATTTCAAGGGTTCAGTCTCACTGTGCAATTAGATCGTGTTCAGGATAAACAAGGAAAAACGATGACAAGAACACGAGGATCAAGTTAACCAGGGCACCCTGTGCGCAAAGGATTTCAAGGGTTCAAGTCTCACTGTGCAATTAGATCGTGGGTTCAGGATAAACAAGGTGGTAAAAGCTGACCCGAACAGAGTGGTCAGGTTAACAGGTCACCTCCTCCGAAGTCCGAGTGTGGCTGCCCACGTGGCGGGGTAATGTTCAGGTCCACACGTAATGTTCTCATCCCTTAGCTGGTGCATTTGTACCATAGTGTTCAAGTGCTTCGGCTGTTGGGATGATCCCTGGAGTCTTTAAGCCAGGGTAAGACAGACAAACCCTTTTCACTGCCAGCCATTTTTTAGCCAAAATTATCCAATAAACTTACATTGGGTAAAGAAAATATTTTGTCTGAAATATTGGGGATTCCTTTACTACATGCTTAAAAAAAGGCCTATCCTTAACTCCCCAAATCAAGAACACAAATATCATTGGATAACACTAACAGACCCTGAATTCAAGGTTTTTACTGACATGGGTGTTCAATCATTGTGGTGTAAAAATGCGACGTTGGCGGTGAAAGGGTTTTAAATGGAAAAAACATCTTATAAAAAAATTGAGACAGATTTTGAGTAAATCACTAAAATTTAATGTAAAGAGAAAAGAGAAGAAATGACAGTGGTTAACCCCTTCCCTGCCAGAGTCCAAGTATCTACTAAGGGATGTGTGATGTCATTGATGATGCCATAATTGTTGATGTCATAGCCCTGGAATGATGGCTTTTGGTTTAGACGTCAGGAGATATATACTTCTAGACCATTTTCTCAGATTGAGCATAACAGGTCTCTTTTAAATTTCATAATACAGTGGTACCCCTCTAATAAGACGCTCGCAAATGTGACTTCTCCTCACATACGACTGATTTTTTTTTTCCCGAACACATTCCACTATATATATCCTATGCCGCAAATACGACTTTTCCTGAGTTCCGACTTACGACCCGATTTCAGGGGTTGAGATGCGACCGCAATCTTATCTTTTTGCAGTCAAGTTCGTGCAAATCGATCTCTCGATGAAAAGCAGATGAACTCGTGATCGAAAGTCATGGCAACGGGTCCGATGGCAACTTCGATGGCCCATGTTGCACTCGCACACAAACTACACATAACAACAGTACAGACCTAATCTTCGCCATAACGGACCTACTAAATACTGGATTATGCACAACGACACAACACAACACAAAACATGACAAAGTAACGCTCTGGCAGTTCATTTTTTAGTCACAGTTTGCACACACAGAACTTTTTACTGCGCATACAACTCGGCTGACAAAATGGCGCCGCATACACCGCAGATACGAAATCACGGCAAACGCTAATGCGCCAGCTGCTTTCATTTATCGGATTTTGTGAGTTTGTTTGCATTCAGCGAGTGTTGTAGTGCACACACTAACGCCGATTTATCAGTTTGATAACGGAAAGGAGCTGCTTTTCAACTTTTTTTTTTGTAAAGTGAAACCATTCTGATTCACTGAGTTCCAACTTATGGAGTATGACCGATCACCTAGTTTCAACTTGGAAGTTGCTTGGTCCTCTAATAAGACCACCCCTCAGATAAGACTTTTTTTTCACCGCACTTTCAAGGTCTTATTAGAGGGGTACCACTGCAAGAAAATCGATAATTTCTGTTTTCCTCTGGCAGTGAAGGGGTTAATAGGTAAGTCAGTGATATACTTATGGGGAAAAAAGTCTGATGCAAATGCAAACAGAAGGACCAAGGAAGATGTGTGTGTGAGTGTGTGTGTGTGTGTGTGTGTGTGTGTGTGTGTGTGTGTCTGTGTGTGTGTGTGTGTGTGTGCGCGTGTGTGTGTTTGTGTGTGTGTGTGCGTGTGTCGCGTGTGCGCGTGTGCCAGCTGTTGCGTGTTGTTGTGTGTGTAAAAACAGGAAAGGTGTGAGATACTCTGGTTTTCATAGTTTTGATACAAAACAAAACACACTGACACACACACACTCTCTCTCTCTCTCTTAAACCATCTCTCTCTCAGACCTATCCTGCCACAGTCCATTACCTTGAAGGTGTGTTCTTCCACCTGGGGGTTCTTCAGGTGGTCGACAATGGCAGGGATGAACTTCTGGTAGGTGTAGTGGAAGAAGGTGAACGAGTGGTGCAGAACGTTCTGGGCTCGTTTCCTCACCTGAGCACGGGTGTTTCATAGAGTAAATAAAATGATAGGCGGAACAAGAAATATTAAAACGTCAAAGAGTGGGTGAGGTGTTTGTGTGCGTTATGCCTTCACAGAGGAGTGTATTTTGGTATAAGTACACAAGTCATCAGTGACTGTGAAAGACTGAACTGAGTAAAGCGTGAGTGAGAGAGAAGAGAGAGAGAGAGAGAGAGAGAGAAAGATTAGAGAGAGATAGAGAGAGAGAGAGAGAGATGAGAGAGAGAGAGAGAGGAGAGAGAGAGAGAGAGAGAGAGATGAGAGAGAGAGAGAGAGAGAGAGGGAAGAGAGAGAGAGAGAGGAGAGAGAGAGAGAGAGAGTAGAGGAGAGAGAGAGAGAGAGAGAGACTCAAAACTGGATTTTTTTTTATTGAGGGTAAAACAGATAAGCATAACATATTAACATGGTTTTTTTTTACACTGTGTCCTCATGAACAAATCAAATAAATGAAAACAAAACAAATTGAAGTAATCAAGAAACAAAGCAAGCGAGAGAGAGAGAGAGAGAGAGAGAGAGAGAGAGAGAGAGAGAGAAGAGAGAGATGAGAGAGAGAGAGAGAGAGAGAGAGAGAGAGAGAGAGAGAGAGCCAGAGAGAGAGAGAGAGAGGAGATGAGACAGAGAGAGAGAGAGACAGAGAAGAGCGAGAGAGAGAGACTGAGAGAGGGGGGGGGGGGAGGGGGGAGAGAGAGAGAGAGAGAGAGAGAAGAGAGAGGGGGGAGAGAGAGAGAGAGAGAGAGAGAGAGAGAGAGAGAGAGAAGAGGGGGGAGAGAGAGAGAGAGAGAGATAGAGAGAGAGACAGAGAGAGAGAGAGAGAGAGAGAGAGGAGAGAGAGAGAGAGAGAGAGAGGAGAGAGAGAGGGAGGGGGAGAGAGAGAGACTCAACTCAACTCAACGTTTTAATGATTAGGCCATCTGCCCGTATCAAAAAGGGAGACAAAGGGGAAGGGGGTACCGGTGAAAATCCAATGATCATAATATAAAAAGAAGAAGAAATGACTGGAGCAAAGCCAAAAATAAACCCAATCCGGACGATAACATCGTACAACCATTATGGATATATATATATATATATATGGGAAACACCGAACAATACAATAATTAATACATACACATTTTAACAAGAGATAATGTAAACAGTGAGCATGACGGCACTCTTGATACAAGCACATTTCGTTTATGAAACAATAAGTAGAGAGGGATAGGAACAGTGAGACATAATTATGCGTGCACATAATACATGTTTGCCTTTTATGTAACATATACAATGCTAGTATTTCTTATAGCAAAGGCTTTAGACAAATATAAAGCTAGTTTGAAACAAATTCGTGTATCAGAGAGTAACAAAGTAAGTCTGAAAGCATTTGGGTGGGTAAATATATTTTTTGGGGGAGAGAGAGAGGAGAGAGATAGAGTAGAGAGAGAGAGAGAGAGAGAGAGAGAGAGAGAGAGAGAGAGAGAGAGAGGAGTAGAGGAGAGAGAGAGGGGAGAGAGAGAGAGAGAGAGAGAGAGAGAGAGAGAGAGAGAGAGAGCTCAAGAGGAGGCTGGAGAGTGTGCGTGTGTGGAGTGTAGAAGGATGTGTAAGGAATGCATGGATTAATTTAGTCTGATTGGAAGGTTGGGGTGGGGGTGAGGGAGGAATCAGAGACTATCAAAGTGGAAACCTGAAGTCACCTACCTCTCTGTATCTGCTGACAGACAGGCCCAGGAGGTCTGAGAACAGGTCCATGTGTGTGGAGCTCACCACGTGGGAGAACGCACTCAGCATCCGCACCTGCGTGACACACACAAGACTAAAGTATACCTAGTGTTCTCATCCCTAACTGGTACATTTGTACCATAGTGTTCAAGCGCACACCTGTTTACCCCCTACACAAGTCTTGAGTAGTCTGGATAGCTGAAATGAGTAGTTTTGACTTAAAATGTGTAGCTTTATTCATTAAACCATCAAACAATGTTCACTGAAAAATGGTAGGCTTATGCAGGTCTTGTTTTGAGTGTTGGTCAGTATGGTTAGAATAGATTGAGTAATTAGAGCATTCTTTTTAATTTTGAAGAGTAGTAGAGGTCCAAATTGAGTAGAATACTACTCGAAAAGAGTAGAGTAAACAGGTCTGCAAGTACTTCGGCTGTTGGGATGATCCCTGGAGTCTTTTAGCCAACGTACAATAACAACAACAGTAATTTTAGTGAATTATAGAAAGCCAAAAGCAAGAGTCATAACCACTTGTAAACATTATTTATAAGTACATTAATAAGCCATTTTTACTCAAATGGCTTTTTTTATCACTGGTTGACATTAGCCTGTAGAAAGGGCCAATAGTAAATGAGAGCTGTACATATAAATGATTTTCTACAGTATTGGAATATCATCATCATGGTACAGCTTAGTCCTTTCCTGGAAGACTATGACTCTCTAACTAGGGTAGCATTTGCACCGGCTCTGGTGCTGCAGCCACTGGGATTGGGTTGGCCTTTGGGGACCTTCCCCAACGGGCAACTCTCGTTCTCAAATCCCTTTGGTCTAGAGAGTGGGGATGTACCCTGGGCAAGGCTTCTCCACTATTCAAACAAATCATAGCCCAGCCCGCCGGAATAGCAGCTGCCCCTTCTGCTATCTGGCTGTAGTCATTGTCGAAAACAACAGACAGGCACCAACAACCATAAGCCCTAGTCATTTGTTGAGTGAAAACTTCTTAACCCTTTCAACGCCAATGTCGCATTTTTGCACCACAATGGGCTTAATCACCCATGTCACTAAAAAGACATCAAATCAGGACCTGTTATCCAAAGACCCTATTCTCTTAATTTTGGGAGGTAAGGATAGGCCTAATGTTATGTGATGACACACAGGAATTCTCTTAATTTTGGGAGGTAAGGATAGGCCTAATGTTGTGCATGACACACAGGAATTCTCTTAATTTTGGGAGGTAAGAATAGGCCTAATGTTGTGTATTGGCATTGACAGCACAGGAATTTTCTTAATTTTTGGAGGTAAGAATAGGCCTAATGTTGTGCATGACACACAGGAATTCTCTTAATTTTGGGAGGTAAGAATAGGCCTAATGTTGTGCATGACACACGAGGAATTCTCTTAATTTTGGGAGGTATAAGAATAGGCCTAATGTTGTGCATGACACACACCCCCCCACCAGGAATTCTCTTAATTTTGGGAGGTAAGGAATAGGCCTAAATGTTTGTGCATGACACTACAGGAATTCTCTTAATTTTGGGGAGGTAAGAATAGGCCTAATGTTGTGCATGACACACAGGAATATCTCTTTAATTTTGGGAGGTAGGTAAGAATTAGGGCCTAAATGGTTGGTGGTTGCATGACACACAGGAATTCGACTCTTAATTTTGGGAGGTAAGACTAGTGCAGGCCTAATGTTGTGCATGACACACAGGAATTCTCTTTAATTTTGGGAGGTAAGAATAGGCTCTAATGTTATGTGCATGACACACAGGAATTCTCTTTAATTTTGGGAGGTAAGAATAGGGCCTAATGTTGTGCATGACACACAGTGAATTCTCTTAATTTTGGGAGGTAAGATAGTACCTAATGTTATACATGTCACACACAGGACATTCTTACAGTTAATTTTGGGAGGTAAGGATAGGGCCTAATGTTGTGCATGACACACAGGAATTCTCTTAATTTTGGGAGGTAAGAATAGGCCTAATGTTGTGCTATGACACACAGGAAATCTCTTAATTTTTGGGAGGTAAGAATAGGCCTAATGTTGTGCATGACACACAGGAATTCTCTTAATTTTGGGAGGTAAGAATAGGCCTAATGTTGTGCATGACACACAGGAATTCTCTTATTTTTGGGAGGTAAGAATAGGCCTAATGTTGTGCATGACACACAGGAATTCTCTTAATTTTGGGAGGTAAGGAATAAGGCCTAATGTTGTGCATGACACACAGGAATTCTCTTAATTTTGGGAGGTAAGAATAGGCCTAATGTTGTGCATGACACACAGGAATTCCCAATATAGCAGATTTTGTTTCTTTCTCTACCCAGTCATGTTTAATGGGTATTTTTTGGCTGAAAAATGGCTGGTGGTGAAAGGGCAGGGCTCCTAATCGTCCCGCAAAACAAGGGGTCCCAGTGACTCCTTCACTTACAGAATAGAGGGTCCCTAGAGGTGGGATAGAGTGTGTCCCAGTGGCATTGCGAATGCTAAAAAAGAAATTTTTCTAGTGCATCCCTGGGACCCCCTGCACATTCTTTTAGAGGGTCCTTTAGAATCTTAGTACTTCATAGACCCCCAAATGGGAGTCCCTAGGAGCCCTGAAGGGTTAAAAAAATATATATAAAGAAAAATACCAACCTCCTGGAGTAGTGTCACACGGTCTACAAGCAATGGCCGGATGTGCTGTTTTTTGGCAGCCAACTGCAAAGCACACACACACACAGAGGTGACACAATTGCACCCAGGCACATGCGCAGTCACAATAGTTAATTAGCAAACATACTTTTATTCATTTGGTCCAATTCCTTTGCACCACACATTCAAATCCCCGTTTACGTAAAAAAAATATTGGTGACAATGTATTTCATGACTTCTGTGTGCAGAATAAAAACGTTAAACTTAAGCATTCAAATGTCCTTCACATTAAGAATACACATGTTTTTCATAGTTTTTCATAAGAGAGAGAGGGGGGGGGGGGGGGGGGGGGGGGGGGTGGGTGGGGGGGGGGGGGGGGGGGGGAAGAGGGATACCTGTGTATTTGACAATGCTTGCATGTATGTTTGTGTTTATTTTTACTTCATTGAAGAAATTTGTCTTGGTGTTCTCTTTTTCTTTGAAAATGTTTCATTTGCATTGAAGCCCAGGTTTAACTAGGTTGCGGCAGAAAAAACTTGAATTATAGATATTGACACAATATTTTTATGTTTTTTAGATAGAACTGCTTGAATAAAAGAAAACAAAACAAAAATTATTGTTCTATCTTCAATAGTTCCCGAGATATTGCCATTCAAAGGTCGCTTATTTACGCTTATTTACGCGATGTGCGCAAAACGTAATGAAACCCCAACTTTGGAAGTTGCCAGCAACTTCATCATACAAGTGAGACACAGTCAGTATTTTACATGTTAGGAGTCCACAACATATACTTTAGGCATACCAAGTTTTAGTTCTCTAGAAGCAATATTGTCTGTTCTGCATAAAGTCAAAAATGGCACATAATGCGATGTGGAAAGTATCAAATTAGCGCGATGTGCCATGTTTCTTCCAAGGCCTATATATTTCACAAAAATGCCCATTAAATACAGATTGTTTTGCTGTTCTTAAGCTAAAATGTTATATAGACTTAGCCTAATTTTTTTCCAGTTGATCAGGGCTGATACTTTTCTGACTATTCAGGTCTAAAGAAGCCCCAGGAGGCCAAAATGACCGGCGGAAGTTCAGTGCCGAAGTACCCAGATGAGACAAAAATGGACATAACTTCTCAATGAACAAAGATATTTTGATAAAATTTGGTGTTAGCTTGTAAATTAGTATTCTCTACCTGTTGACTAAAACTTAACTAGTTATCAACAATATTATGGTATTTGATTTTTCAAAATGGTCGCCAAGCGACTCCAAATTGAGATATATATCATAATATGGCTAGACTTAAAAACTCAATAACTTCCAAACTAATCAAGATTTCTTCTCAAAATGTTATCCTTACATCTAAAATATTGTTTACTTTACTTTAAGCATGATAATTGTAATTCCAATTGAATATTAAGAAGATGACAGTCACCAAAATTGAACAAATATCAACGATTAAAAAGGTTAGATACCTATCTTGGAAATTGACCTTGAAACATTTTCAAACAACAGTGAACATGAGTCTCTTGCTTTCAAATACAGTCAAGCGTTATCATTATTATTATTGTCTCTAAAAACAAGCTTTCCAAATTCAGTCCAGTGTGTTACTCTCTCCTTGAAAAAATTAAAGCAGAAAAAAAAATTTAAAGACGGTTTTCAAACAGATACTGTTTGAAAGCTTGGTATCGCCGGGGCAGATCATCTGGACTCAAAACTACAGAAGACCTTCCCGATGAAGAGGAAGGCTGCAGAGTGATGTTGGAGGCAAACACCACAGAGGACTGGATGCTGTGGATTTCAGGAATGTTGGGCCACCTGTACACATACTTCTGATTGGCACCCCTGCCCACAGTTGCCTTGATCATGAAGCTGACCTCAGCCTCTTCTTTTGGATGTTTATCCGGAAAGTCGTCCTCCACAGCCCCAATGAAGAAGTCATCTTCAAAGTATACAGCAATCAGTTCTCCACGTTGGACCTTGATATGTTTTTCATGAGGGAGTCGTAAGGTTTTCTGGTTTTCTCCACTCTTGCACGCAGCTGTTTGTCAGACAGCCCTTCAACATCAAGCCCCAGAAAGTCAAACCATTGTCGATGCAGAGTCAAACCTTCCTGCTTTTGAAAAATAAAAAGGTCGATCAGAGCGCCAGTTGTTACTGGCACTTCAGAGAGCTGGATCTCATCGAGAGAATCAGGAGACAGAAGATGATGTCGCGTGATTCCTGTTTTCTGAAGCCAAGGCCCTACATTTCTTGACTCGCGTTCCTGTTTGGCATCAATATCTAGAAAGGACTGAATGTCCCCTTGGCTAGTCACTACTGATCTGGCACCTCTGTTTGCTCGTCTGACTTCATTTTCAAGAGTGGTGTGTGCCAAAAAGCTTTCACCGCACACTTTATGGAAAAACTCAGTCATCTCTTCCCATTCTTTACTGTAGGTCTGTCTCAGGACATCCATCTGCAGCAGAAGCCTGTTGGTGACAGCAGATTGCTTATGTAAGCTGACTCTCGCTTCCCTTTCCATCTGCTGCCAGATACTGCTTCATGCGTACAAACTGCTCATCTAAGTTAAATAAACAAAAAAAGTTGCTCAATCACAATTTATTTCTTGTGTGCGTGTGCGTGTATGTGACTCAGTGATGCACATTTTTTCCGGACACTTAATAGGACAATGTCCTGACTCAGCATTGTCAATCAGACAAATGTCCTGAACTTGCTGTTTTACTCAGTTATACAATAGGACAAATGCGTTTATGTCAGGGGTTCAAGGCAATAGGACAGTTAAAAAAATTTGATAGGTCAATGTCCTGAAAAATAATGACAGAAAAATGTGCATCACTGCAGTGTGTGTGTGTAGTGTGTGTAAGAGAGAGAGAGAGAGAGAGAGATGTTAGAGAGAGAGAGAGAGAGAGAGTATAGTGGTGTGTGTGTGTGGGGGGGCATGTGAGAGAGTGTGTGCGTAAATGTGTTGTTTATTTAATTATGAACTGATATAGGCTACTAGGTACAAAGCTGCACCCATTGCAGTGAGGATGAGCTTGCCCCCCCCCCCCCCCCCGCTTTCCCCCCCCTGTCCCTTGCCATCTGTCTGAGTTGAGCCTTTTTAAAACATTTTTTTCTCGCTTTTAATTTCAAATAAATTTACAATAAACCTTTAAATCAAACCCAAAGATAAAAAACGTTACAGCAGATAAACATTAAAATAGTAATGAAGACTTAGATTGAAGTAATAAAGTTGAAAACAATGCGACACGACGAGTCCGCAAACATCGAAAGTAGTCTAAAATGTTCGGTTATCAACTTCCGGTTTTGTGCCTGGGGCTTTAATCAGACAAATATACCAATCAATCAAAATCTGTTTGTCTTAAAACTATATGATTTAATTGATAACACATTCCTACAACTATTCGTTTGATTTTCAAGCAGATTGTTGATGCCAGTAAAATTAGAAGAGCATGTGCAACTTTCGGACAATGAGAACGTGACTCGTCCTTTCAAGATGATCCAACTTCATCACTTCAATTAAAAAAATAAACACCTAGTCGCAACATAAACCGATGGAATTAGGTACAAATATCATATTTAAACTATTTTCAATCGCATTAATGTAATAAACTTACCCGACAGATCTTCGATCATGATTTTCGACTCGTTCAAAATGCTTGCTTGCATCGCTTCGCTCGCCGTTTCGCTCGCCATGGTGGAAGAAGAAAGACAGACTTTGAATCGCGGGTTGGTCGCTTTTCCGAGCTCGCGGTTGGCTACTATGGATTTGACCCCCATAATTTGCATACCAAAATGTCCGTAAGGAAATTCCCCATCTAGCTCATGTTAAGACGCGATGGTTTTTGTGTTTATTTTTTCAAGAAATATCGACCCAAAGTTGACTGTATTTTCGGAACTGCTTTATCAAATCGAGATCGGGCTTATACCCCATCATGTTTTATACTGTTTTAAAGGAAAATCTCTCAACGACACAGTGATGCTATTTTTAGCTCATTTGAGGTAGAGTAAGTAGCTTCCCGATGTGTTTTTCCAACGCAACCCGTTTACGGATTGGCCGAAATGGCTGCCGGCGGAGTTCCCACGAACCTGAGATTTTTGTTCAGTGGGTTTGTTTGACAAACAAATTCATTCGCTCACACTTTCATACCAAAAATAAAAACACTTGAGGGATAAAGTTTAAAACTGTATGTTTATTCAGAGCAAAACAAAATGATTATAGGTTCAATATTAAGAGAGTACTTGCAGGGTGAAGTTGCCTCATTTTTAGCCACAACTTCACTTTCCACTACTTTCGGCAGAGGCGAGCCGCCACCTAGTTTAACACTCTACACACACACACCAAAACAAAACACACAAAAACAATACAAAAACCCTCATACTACTAGTCATTTAAATAATCCAGTTAGTAACCTTGTTTTCCAGAGCTGCTCTGACAACTCGGAAGCTCTTCCAGCGAGCTTCCACATCCGACTTCTGGATTCCCAGGAACATCATCACACTGTCGTAAATCTGAAAACAAAGCACAAATCCCACAATCGGGATACCATTGAAGATCCTTTAACAGAATTATCAAACATCATCATTATTGTTAATATTACTAGTTCTTTCCTGTTGTTTATAATGGGCTACTTTTTCTTACGTTTGCCCTTGTTTCACTATTATGTATATGTTGATGGGATGAAAGAGTGATTGAAAGCAGGAATTGTGGAATGAATGAAGAGAATGGAATAATATTACTAGTTCTTGTATAAAGTCTGTCTTAGGTTACACTTACAGACCAAGCACTAAATGGTTACCAGACCTCTTTCAATATTTACAACAACAAAACAACCGACTGTCAAATTAGGCAGCACTGGCTATAAGTTGAGTAAAAAAACACCTCATAATTCCTTGACTTTCCTGGTATTGCAGTACCTCACTAGGATCGGGGGGTGAACCACTATTTCCTTAATAGTTATTAATCTATACGTCCCAAATGTTCCAGGCCAATTTCAGGAGGACGTTAAAAACAAACTTTCATCATCATTCTCGTAATCACAGTAATTAGCTGAAATACCACTCTTAGAGTTTAATGTTTCAGTCACACACACACACTCACACACACACACACACACGCCTATGGGCACACATAACACACCTTATCTCTTTAGAAGGGACCTACTCTCTGGCTGTATTTGCAGACAGCCTGAAGTAAATATAAATGCACACTATTTTATGATCTACTAGGAATACCGTCCATAGCGGGTTCTCTTACTGACGCGATTGGACGCTTATCTCATCACCCACCATTCTCTATGCTTCCCCTTCAAAAGCAAAAGAGAGAAATCAATCATTGTACATGCCGGGTTTTCTCACCTGAATAAGTTTGAACATGCTCTGTGTGTCATCTTCCCGTGACTCGGACAGATACTCTGCAAACGAAACAAAGCTTTCCTTTTATTTTCCACCTTTTACTTATTCTGGCAACACGCATTATTAACCCCTCCACTGCCTGCCCTGTGTCTGCTACGGGCTGTGTGATGTCATAACTTTTTGTTGATGTCCTACTCCTAGAATGCTGGTTATTGGTTTAGACAAGTCAGGAAAGGATATATACAGTGGAACCTCCTTTTAAGACCTTCCCCTATCTCCCCCAGTAAATTAAGACCCCCCCCTCATTATAAGACTCCCTCCCACATAAGACCTGACCTACCTCTCTGAGACATTGCCCATTTTTTGTAAGTATTAAAATTACCTCCTTTAAGACCCCTCCCTTATAAGACCTCATTTTGGATGATTTTTGGAGGTCTTTTTATAAGGGAGGTTCCACTGTATCTCTAGAGCATTTTCTCAGATTGAATCTAAAAGATCTCTTTTAAATTTTGTTATAAGAAAATCGATAATTTATATTTTTTTCTCTGGAAGTGAAGGGGTTAACTCTCGTGGCATGCAATCCAGCTTCACACAGACACACAAAACCATTCTGCAATTGATCCAATTCCAGCATCTTACAGGAAGAAATCCATATCTTGCCATTAAGACATAATACCCATGAGGAGACACTGCGCTCTTCAGAGATAATTGCTGCCATTCGAATATATACCCACTATGTCCTTTATTGAGCATTCTTTTGACAGCTATACACGACAAGGGGCATGGAACCTTGAAAAAAAACTTACCCAGATTGTTGTGGGCGAAGAGAACAAATCACTCAACAATCTAACTCCTCCCCCCTTTTTTCCTGAATCTCCCCACCCCCTACTCCACACCCAACTAGACCCTTCATTGTTTTCCAACTTCTGCCATTTATGATTGCTATACTCACTGTCCCCAACCGCTCTCTCATCTCAAAACATTTTTTCTTTCTTTCTTTCTTCTCTTTTCTTTTTTCCCCCTGATTTGTGTTCACAAATGCATGCCTTGCTCTTTGGTTTCAGAACTTAGGTTGGCATCATTTAGCGCAATTGGACTGTAGAGGGGAAGTATTGGTGTTATTTTTATTTTTGGATGCTTGTTTTTTCGCTCCATTTGTTTGCCTGCTTTTTGCTCCTTTTGCTATATTTGCTGTTGGCTGTTTTCTTGTTTGTCTATGTCGATAAAAAGGCGCATTCGCCGAAATATCCAGTAGTTTTGCTTTGTCTCTTGTGAATAAAATAACGTCACTTTACACTTGTCGTATTTGTTTGTTTGTTGTATGGTTCCAGTGACGTTGCAGTCTGTTTCAGGTTCTTTTTTTTCATTTTTTTCAGAATCATCAGAAAATAACAAAATCACTACAATTACTAAACCTCACAGCCTCAGCGCAGGTATTGTCTGGGCTCCTCAACCAGGCACACTAATAACATCCAGTGTTGCAAACAAACACAAACATATCGCCGTCCGCATGCAAGAGACGTAACTCAAACTTAGTCAACTTCGATGCACTGGACTTACCAGTTGATCTAGACAAGCTGCATCATCTAAGCAAAGCTGTAAAACAACAATTTGCAAAGATAAAACACCGATGGTGACGCTAAATGAACAAAAAAATGACATAATTTGATGCTAAAATGACCAAAATGGTTGAGTTTTTCCATTCCTTTCCAATGTGAAGTGAAAAGGGAACGTCTTTCGACTTACGTCTCTCATGCCGGCGATATATTCATCGTCATGCATGTGGAACTGAAAACTATATCCATAGTCACATATTTGAACATCCAATTAAACTTTTTAACCAAAAAAATGACGGGCAATTTGATCTAAGATGATGTTGACTTTAAAAATTTGGGATTTTCCATTCCTCATGTGAAGTGACGTCTTTCGACTTACGTCTCTCATGCCGGCGATATATTCATCGTCATGCATGTGGAACTGAAAACTATATCCATAGTCACATATTTGAATATCCAATCAAACTTTGATTGACACGAATCCATTCATTCACACATGTACACATCCAAGCACAATATACATACTCGCTAAACATCAACACCACCATTTTTTAGGTCTAGTCTCATAAGGTTTGTAAAGTTTTCTTACTTAGGAGATGGCGCATGGCTTGCGCAATGGCCAGACGTACGTTGTTTCCATTCAAAGTCACTTCTGCAAAAGAAGAAGACAGTTTCCAGTAAATCAAAACAAACAAAATTCTGCAGACAACAATTAATGTATTCATCGTTTCTATGTTCCTACTTTTTGCTTTGTCTTGCTTTACTTTCCACATTTTCATTGTTACATCTGTGTTGCCGTTGACGCACTTAAAGCCAGTGCGGTACTATATAAGCAAGCAGTAGGCAAAAAATGTCAGTTTCTGCTTGGCGCTCACAGCGAAAGCATCCTTTTTTTCCAAACGAAAAAGGAGGGAACAAACTAAACTGGTGCAGGCGAAAAGCCCGCAGCTAGGAGAGTCGCTGGCGTGTTTTCTCTCATCTCTCTCTCTCTCTCCCACTCACAACTGACTACCCGATTCCTGGGATCGGCTCTTTTATAGCCCAGTTGTGCCTTTAAAGTTTAAGCATTCTTCACTTGCAGGTCCCATTATTTTTAGTTTGAGTCTATAGGCGCCCAATGACAAGGAAATGATTTGGTATTATTATTTCTGAAAAATTGGTTGTTGTTGTTTTTTAACTAGCTGGGTAAAAGAAAATAATTTTCAGTGAACAAGATAAAGAACTATTGAGGAAATGAGGAAAGAAGTCATCTGGCATCTTAATTACAAGAACAAACACAGCAATTGACATACCTCTCTTTTCTTTCATGGCAGTGCAACAGAACCGGTTGAGAGAAACTTGGCAGTCTTTCCTGTATGAAAAAGAAAAGATCATCAACAACAACAAAAACCAACATATACCACATTTCACATTGATTGTCAAAAGTCCATAACATTGATGCTATTTTCATACCAGGAGCTTTGAAATTGTGATTGACATTTTTGCAGAAACAGGTTTGTATTTCAGCGACTTGGTCTTTCTTTTTCTTTCGTTCTTTTGTTTTATCCACAAATATCAATAAATAAAAAAACATAACAGAGTAATGGGGACCACTGTAAATGCATACTTAAATGAGCATTATTTTTTATTTTTTCCATTATAGTTCCGTCAACAGCTAGGTCATCTCAGGATGTCGACCATTATTACAAACACTCATTCAATGTATCTGACCAAAACGTTCAACAACTGTAAGCAACAAAAAATTTACAGTACAATTCATAAAAT
>CM065688.1:27877713-27880213 GCA_017654935.2 Phymorhynchus buccinoides
AATGTGGAGCTCTATGCGCTTAACAACAACAAAAAATTAAAAGCAAGAAATTCAACAACAAAACCAAATAATCGCTCACACACATGCAAATAGGCATACACATACACACCCCACCCACACAGACACGCACGTACGCACATACACATACACACACACACACACTCACACACACACACGCACTCACACACCGTTACCATCACCACCACTCACCCCACCCAAAAACACAATACAAAGTACAATCAGTTGAATAAAGCATTAACACACACTCCTCTCTCTCTCTCTCTCTCTCTCTCTCTCTCTCTCTCTCTCTCTCCTCTCTCTCTCTCTCTCTCGCTCTCTCCTCTCTCGCAACAAAGCTGACGTAGACATTGCAGTCAACACACAGTGAAACTAATATGGGGGGAGGGGGGAGGAGAGGGTGTGTGTAAGAATAGAGTCGAGAAGTAATGTGGCCTAAAGGTTGTGATGTAGCTTGAATAGGTGGGTCTTGAGAGCTGATTTGAAACATTGCAAGGACTGGATATGGCGAATTTCGCGTGGTAAGGAGTTCCAAACTGATGGGGATGAAAAGGAAAAGGAGCACTCACCAAACATTTTTGTTCGTGTACTAGGAACACAGAGAATTTTGGAATCTGAAGATGACCGCAATTGCCTTGATGGAGTATAGACAGAAAGCATGTCAGAGATGTAGCTAGGGGCATTTCCAGAGAAATAAGAATGACATAGAGTGGAAATTTTGTAGTCAATACGTGCTTTGATGGAAAGCCAATGAAGGGATATCAGGAGTGGTTGAACATGATGATACTTAGAGACCTTGAGGACAAGTCTGGCAGCAGAGTTCTGGACTTTTTGAAGCTTGTCAATGAGGTGTTGGGGGCAGCCATACAAGAGTGAATTACAATAATCTAATTTAGAGAGAACAAAAGCGCAGACTAGTATCTTAGTAGTATCTATAGACAGGAGATGGCGAATCGTACCAATGCGACGCAGCACACAGTATGCTGACCGACAGATAGTTTGAACTTGTGAGTCAACACTCATATCTTGAGAGATGTGGAAGCCAAGATTTCTAGCAGAAGGAGAAAAAGGTATTTGAGTGTCACAGACAGAGATGGAATCAGGCTTTGGGTACGAAAGTTTTCTAGATGGAGAGTGGATGAACAAGGCCTCCGTTTTGTCGTCAGTCAGCTTCAGTTTGTTTTGTAGCATCCATGATTTGATGTTGCGAATGCAGAATTCAAGTGAAGATATAGAAGTAAGAATGGTAGATGGGGATACAGGCTTGTGGAGTTGTGTATCATCAGCAAAAGACTGAGAATCAACTGAATGAGAAGTGATCAACTCGGACAGAGGTTTAGTATACATGATGAAGAGGACTGGTCCAAGTACTGAGCCTTGAGGAACCCCACATGTGAGGCCAACCATTGCAGAAGATGAGTCATTGATGGAGACAGACTGAGTTCGACCAGAAAGGTAAGACGAGAACCATGACAGAGCAGTGCTTGATATTCCATAGGTGATTTGAAGCCTCTTAAGGAGTGTATGGTGGTCAATAGTATCAAAAGCAGCTGAAAGATCCAAAAGAGTTAGTATAGATGCGACACCAGAGTCAAGAGCTAAGAGAATGTCAGTAGTTTTCTGTTCTGTTTTTTGTGTGTGCTGATGTTGATGCTATGCCTACCATGTCGTTGCTATATTACTGTTAATCGTTGTTTCTGTTGGCGATTTTCCTGTGTCTCAATGTTCATTTATAGTATTAGTTATACGTTACACGTTGCATGCTTAGAACCAAGGACAGAATGGAAGACTAGGCCCAGCCTAAATTCTTATCCTTGTAAAATAAAGTATCTGAAGTCTGAAGTCTCTCTCAGCGATTATAGGCCTATGTTTATCTACGTTTGTCTTTCTTGAGTTTGTTTCGTTTTCACTCTCTATACCAAGACACAGAGAATCACGCAGAGAGAGAGAGAAGAGAGAGAGAGAGAGAGAGAGAGGAGAGATAGAGAGAGAGAGAGATCGAGAGAGAGAGGAGAGAGAGAGAGGAGAGAGAGAGACGAGAGAGAGAGAGAGAGAGAGGGACTGGGCAGAGAGAGGAGAGAGAGAGAGAACGAAGATGGGCCGAAGAGAGAGAGAGAGAGAGAGAGAGGAGAGAACGAGGAGAGCAGAGAGAGAGAGAGAGAGAGAGGAGAGAGATGGAGCGGGAGAGAGAGAGAGAGAGAGAGAGAGGGGCAAGACAGAGACAGAGAGGGAGGAGTACCCCATTGTCAGTTTCTTTGCGTGAATGAAACTGACATCATGATGCTCTTTTTTTCTCTCTCTCCCCCCCCCCCCCCCCCCCCCCCCCCCATCACTAGGGGAAGACGGGGTAAAAAGCGCATGGGCGGGTAAGAAGCCCACCCCAATTATCTCATGAAATGAAGCAAATTTCAGTCTCATTTTGCCCATGAGACGAGCGTTAATGTCTAGCATTCGTCTCATGGGCAAATTTGACTGAAATTTT
>CM065688.1:27882713-27885213 GCA_017654935.2 Phymorhynchus buccinoides
AATCTGCGCTGAGAATTAGTATTGCTTTTCGAAAAGAATGCGTTATTCTAAGAAAAAAACTTACTTTCAGTGTGCAGTTAAAAAACCGGTTCAGAGCAAGTCGAACCGGTTTTTGGAACCGCGAAAGTTAGCACCGGTTTTTCGGTTCAAACCGGTTTTCCCCCCCACCTCTACTGTGGGGTCCATTATACTGGCGTCGTTATCATTTCACGCGGTGACAGCTTTGGGCTATTGAGTCTGTACAGTAGGAATTGTTCGGAAATTATTAAGGAGAGTAATCTTATGGTATATGGTGTATCATTTCACGCGGTGACAGCTTTGGGTTGAGTCTGTACAATAGGAATTGTTCAGAAATAATTAAGGAGAGTAATCTTATGGTGTATGGGAGTGATCTTGCGTAATTCAATCGGTCAAACAGGGGAAGTTACTCTACCTACCATCAGGTAGATCCCCAAAATAGGGATGATTACCATCTGGGGGTGGGGGGTGGGGGGTGGGGTGGCAATTGCTATCATGTATATTTTTGACATCTGTAGGGTCACCCCTTTCAAAAAATGCATTAAAGCAATCTGAAAGTGGTAACTTTCTTCCCGTTAACATGTGATTTATAATGGTACCCCTTATTGTGAAGCATTTTTGGTAAGGGGGGCCCTACAGATAGCAATTGCCTCCCCCCCCCCCCCCCCCCCCCCCCCCCCCCCAGATGGTAACAATCACCCTCCGAACATGCTGCGTTTGAGTAGATCTAGATCTAGACACTCGGTTTATGTTTATCGCATCTGTTCTCTATCAAGCCATCTGGGTCAATCTCAATGTTTATTTGTTTGCAAGTTAGATCAGTTTGTAACCCCTCTTTCTATTTAAAATGTTTGCAAATCGTTCACTCCCTTCGCTCTCTTCTTCGACGCCATTGTTGCTATGGTATTTGACCGAGTAAATCGTGGTAAACAACTCTAATTTTCACGAAGTGCTCTCCCCTAGTTTATTTTCTTCCGAAAGTCGTCTATTGGCAAGGCTGTTGTGTAAAAGCAATATCATTATGCTAGTATGGTTCCATACAGTTGCTGTTCACCGGAACAATTCCTGGAATTTGGACATCGCCCTCTTGGTCTAAAAGCGTCACGACTTAGCACGAGGCCAGCCAAGGACGCCTTATTGATCGCCTGTGGTAATCAATTACACACACGCACGTACACACACACGCACACACACATGCATGCACGCACGCACGCACACACACACGCACACACACACACACACACACACACACACACACACACACACACACACACACACACACACACACACACACACACACACAGAGACCCTTTGT
The DNA here is from genome assembly GCA_017654935.2 of Phymorhynchus buccinoides. Taxonomy (NCBI): domain Eukaryota; kingdom Metazoa; phylum Mollusca; class Gastropoda; order Neogastropoda; family Raphitomidae; genus Phymorhynchus; species Phymorhynchus buccinoides. Next base: position 27,884,047 of record CM065688.1, read on the forward strand.
GTCCCGCCTGTTAAGCATCCCTGGTCTTTCGACATTGAGAGTTGAACTCGGTCAGTGTAGATCCCAAGGAAGACTGATCAGTCCATCGACTGGATGACCGGTCAGTCCCCCTTCTTCTCTTCCTTACAACTGACCCTTCATTAGCCCTTCATCCTTCCCTCCTTATTTAAATATTATCCACAACCCTGGTTTTTTTCAGATTAATTTTGTTATTGACCACTAGGAATAAGAAACACCTGAAACAGTTATATGTGTGAAGCTTTTAAAATTCGAGATTATGTATTAGGCCATAACTTAATTTAGCGAATGCCGTATAAATACTTCTACTATACTATGATGTTCTATATACTAACTTTACCTGAGTGTAAAAACAAGTACCATGATTTAGCATTATTTTGTTTTGTGTGATGAAATGATTGCCATATATGCTTCATGTTGATGAATTTCTGAAATTGTACTGTATTCTGTATACCCCCATTTTTAGGGGCTATGGCCTAACATAATTAATGTATCGCATTTCGCATGTGTTCTTCCTTCCTTGTAAATCTTTTGATAAAGGTCAAGATGTGCCACCCCCCTACCTATCTCGGTTAATGGGTAAAGGTCAAGATGTGCCACCCCCCCTACCTATCTTGGTTAATTCTATTTTTCCGTTATTGCCTTTCTTACCATACATAAAGCTGTATTTTAGGAACATTTTACCTTTGCCAATCTTTTGTTCTGGTCTAAATGCAAAGACAATATTATCTTTTTTAATCTCTCTCTCTCTCTCTCTCTCTCTCTCTCTCTCTCTCTCTCTCTCTCTCTCTCTCTCTCTCTCTCTCTCTCTCTCTCTCTCTCAATGCTCACCAAAGGAACCGCATCATCATCAGGCAGTGTGTGAGAGCTAGCTCGTGACCGCTTCATTAGCGACAGTCAAAGGGCGGTTAAGGCAGATCACACTGATCGCCTGGTGAGACCCCCTTCCGATCGAAGCGTCAGTAAATCTCTTCTATGTATCTCAGGACTCCCAGGGACCCCCATTTGAGGGTCTATGAAGTACTAACATTCTAAAAGACGCTCTAAAAGAATGTGCAGAGGTTCCCAGGGATACACTAGAAAAAATATTTTTAGCATTCGCAATGGTACTGGGACTCTCTATCCCGCCTCTAGGACCCTCTATACTGT
>CM065688.1:27900213-27902004 GCA_017654935.2 Phymorhynchus buccinoides
AGCGTTAATGTCTATCATTCGTCTCATGGGCAAATTTGACTGAAATTTTCTTTATTTCATGAGATAATTGGGGTGGGCTTCTTACCCGCCCATGCGCTTTTTACCCCGTCTTCCCCTATGTGTGCATACCCGTCCTGGACTATTTAAAGGGGCACCCTGACGTATGAGTTTTTGCAAGAAATACGTCGAGATCACCAAGAAAACGCCCTTTACAGAGATCGCAACACTCACTTTGCTCTGGTTTCCTAGAAATCAAACCGTCAAATCGGCGATTCCTCCTTGGCGGAGGTGCTGGAAGTCAAATTCTTTCATTGAAAGAGAAGTCATGTGCCTTCTCTTTTCTAATGACCGTCTGAGTTTAGACCAAATCGTTTGCACGAAATGTTCACAATACAAGCCTTTTTATTTATTTTTATAAAAAAATTATACAGTTTACATAAAGGAGTTTCGCTCACAACAAAGGAAATAGCTCACTTTTTTTAAAACTGCACTACAAAAAAGAAAAAAAGCTTCAACCGCAATGAGTGACCTCCACCCACCCCATCCAAAATGGCTACTCTCTCTGGCATCTCCGCCAAGGAGGAATCGTCGTTTTTGACGGCTTGATTTCTAGGAAACCAGAGCAAAGTGAGTGTCCCGATCCTTGAAAAGGCTGTCTTTCTTGTGATCTCGACGTGTTTCTTGCAAAAAACTTACCAGTCAGGGTCCACCTTTAACAACAGAGCTGCAGTCTTGTTTCTTGCGTGGCCAGTCTGCTGCAGATGGCTTCATACTTGTTCCTGGGAACATGGCGCATTTGACAACGCCAGACTTCAACACACTTCCTGGCTCACTTCAAGGCTTGGCGATGTTGTGGACAGAAGACCTGTCAGATGTCTGTGAACTGGAAACGGAATTCAACCATCGGGGAAACAAATTGCAACAGCGGGACAATGTTCTGTCAACAGTAGTGGAGGCCCTGAAGTCCTGTGATGCCGATTTGCATCCCAACACTGATCCATCCGATGCTGCGACTCCACTGCACCAATCCCATTACAACATCAGAACGTGATATGAGCGCTCAATCAGTAGACTTCGGACCTTCAAAAACTAGCTCAGGTCAACAATGGGGCAGTCAAGACTGAATGGGAATTCAATGGGGCAGTCAAGGCTGAATGGGAATTCAATGGGGCAGTCAAGGCTGAATGGGAATTCAATGGGGCAGTCAAGACTGAATGGGAATTCAATGGGGCAGTCAACACTGAATGGGAATTCAATGGGGCAGTCAACACTGAATGGGAATTCAATGGGGCAGTCAAGACTGAATGGGAATTCAATGGGGCAGTCAAGACTGAATGGGAATTCAATGGGGCAGTCAAGACTGAATGGGAATTCAATGGGGCAGTCAAGACTGATGAGAATAGACGATTTTCGGAAACAAAATAGGGGAGAGCACTTCGTGAAAATTAGAGTTAATTTCCTCGACTTACTCGGTCAAAACCATGGCGGCATGGCGTCGAAGCTTGAAACCGCAGGATGCGAGTCAGCGACTTGCAAACATTTTTTGTTCTTCAGAAAAATGAGGGGCAAACCGATTGAACTTGCAAAATGTGACGTAAAAATAAAAATTATATCAAATTTAGAATGACGCACGGTGTTCTAAATGATGTAAGTCTACTCAAACTGAACACACGAGGCGAGAGCTGGGGATTTACCTGATGGTAGAGAAGCTTCCCATGTTTGACCGATTGAATTAGGCAAGATCACTCCCACACACCATGAAATTACTCCCCTTAATTATTTCCGAACAAT
>CM065688.1:27902504-27925004 GCA_017654935.2 Phymorhynchus buccinoides
CCACAATCACGTAGGCCAAAGAACCGGGAGACGGGGGCGCAGCATAAACACATACAATTACTGAAACAGGAAACAAAAACACCCTTGAAGATGTCAGCCCATCTAAACCCATTTGTTTCTTTGCCTGCGGTTTCTGTGTGACTGATGGGGGAAGGGGGAGGGGTTACATTCTGACCAAATGACAACCTTTACAAAATCGATCTGCGAAAGCACGCCTAACATTCCATGGTTCAAACCTCGCCCAACATTATTTCACAAGTTCCATCCTTCAAACTGTAGCAAATTTGTACAATATAATGTTCCATCTTTCAAACCACACTTTGAAATATGTACATGCTCCATCTTCCAAACCGGTATCCAATCATACCCAAAATGTGTCAATCATATCCAGAATTGATGAGGTGATAGGGACAAAATATGGGAAAGTGAGAAAGGGAGGTTGGTCCTCAATTCAAAACTGATCTCAATGGAGAATCCACTGTAAAAAGAACAGAAAAAAACAAACAGAATTCAGGCACATAGCTTGAAGAGAACCATTCACGTAACTACAGCCCTTAAAAAATGTAAACGTGAATGCTTATAGCATAAAGATGTACTTTTCTTAAAAGGAAAAAAATCAACTCATTATATTTTGTTATAGAAAGAGACCCAAAAAACTAAATTTCATTGTTATAGGATAAAAAAGATAAAGGTGTCCCATAGCCTGTTAGAGGTTCACTGTGTCAAGGGCACGGCATCATGGAAGGCGGAGCCCATCCCTCTCCTTCCGCCGCCTTTTAACCTTCCCTGAACGAATCAGGTACCCATTCACTGCTGGGTGGAGAGGGTCTTCAGGCCAGACAAATCTGACTCCAAGCTGGACTTGAACCCGCGACCTTCCGCAACGCAGCCGAGCGCTCTAACCACTCGACCACGGGCCCTTCTAATAAGATTAGACAGAAAAAACAATTCCCTATGTAAGCAAGAAAGCAGAGTACTAATATGATTAATAGCAATGTTATTCAAGTTTACTGTTGAAAATTCAAATTTGACAAAGCGACCCATTAACATATATCCTACACAAGAACAATGCATTCAGATAAACATTCAAGTATGTTTAAGTCTGAGATGAATATTTTTTCATCACATATTGATATTTATTATGTATGCATTACCCTTCCTCGGGATTGCTTAAACAAGGGAAGGCAAAGTTTGTGATAACTCAAATGATAAAAAAAGGTTTCCGCATACAGATAAAGATCATGTTTAGTCTTCTTTTTTTTTTGTTAAACCACAGTACACATACGAGTATTCTTATTAATGACTTTGATAAACCAACGTGATAACATCACAGCCAAACACAACAGCTAACATCACACAATATTACTGGAGACGTAAACCCCACATAAGTAGCAACATTATATCTAAACACACACATTTCAGAATGTACATCCGCAATCATTCATTCATTACCAGAAATGATGTTTTTCACAGTAAGGCATCACAGAACTGTGCTGCATTTATATCTTACATGATAACAACATCTACTGAATAACTATCTTTTTTGTTGTTTTAATTTTTGTAATGACAAAAAGGGGAAGATATTTCATAACATACAATGTAACAATAAAAAAAGAAAACATCCAAAGATCTAATAAACTCTGTGCAGTCAATTAGCTTTATTCAGTTTTATTTATTTGACCTCTTGCCTTCGTGTCTAGTACAGACAAACCTCTATTTTAAGACTTCCAAAATGTCCGGAAAAATCGGTCGTATGACGGAGGTTTTCACTGGCAGCCGTAGAAAGAAAAAGTTCAGCACAGTTCATACTCTCTTCTTCATGCACATATACAATGACATATTAAAACTGGATTTGGGTCTTTCCAACTCCGTAGGATTGTGCAATCAATGTATTAGTTTCACTTCGCCGACTTCTGTTAATCACCTCCACTCTCGTCCAAAGTCAGTAGTTTTCTTTTTCAAAGTCAGTGGTTTTCGTGCTTTTCCTACGCTTTCCGCCATCTTTTCTACAACAAGGGAAGCGACTCCGCTTTCAGGCCCTTGACCGTGGTTGTTTCCCTTTGCTCGAAGTCTATGCAGATGACAACAACGGTCGTAAAAACCAACAAATTGGCGGTCGTAAGTCGCGTTTTAGAGGAAGTCGTTTAAGATTGGTCGTTTACATAGTAAAATGCATCCGTGCCAACAAATCCGGTCTCAAATGAGAGGTGGTCGCTTAACAGAGGGTCGTAAAATAGGGGTTTGTCTGTATGGGCAAAATGATCTCATTGATGATGTCATAACTTCAACTTGAACATGAATGCTTATGGAATGCAGATGTTTGTTCTAGAGCAGTTAAGAGGGGGCAAATCTCCAGATCATTTTGCCAGATTGACTCTTCATAATTACTATAACAAAAAATTATCTCAACATTTTCTCCGCCATTAATTGAGTCAAGGATTCAGAAAAAAAGTTCAAAGTTGAAAGTTTTTTTTAGAAAAAGTTGGAGAAATGGCAGATATATGGTTGCATCCTTTTGCCCACTGAACAAGCCATGTGAAATAAGAGAAAGCTTGATTTATTTACCACAAAGTTGGTGAATTTTGGGTAGGAAAAACAAACCTGAAACTACAATTATGGTAGGGGAGACTTATTGATATAGTACCTGTCATGCAATTTGTACCACCTGGTTTCCTGGCAAACGGTAGAAGACTGAGGGTTAATAATTGTGTGTGAAGTTTGGACAATGAATGGGAAATATTTTATCACAACCAAAATGCATCAAAGTGGAAAACCGTTTGTAAGGCAAACGAAAATTCATTTTGGCAGCATGTGATGTTATTTTGGGCAATGCTTTTTTCCTTGTTATTCAATGCACCAGTACAAAAATTAAAACTCTAAATGCCACTCAACAAATCTTTAAAGTGTTAGGGTCAATGTTGTCCATTTTTAAAATTAAAATATTCAAAGCAAAAATAACTGAAACATAGTTATGCAATTCATACCTCTGTCATGTAATTCATACCTCCTACGTCTTTTCAATGGCGCAGCGTCAAAAATGCATTCAAAAGCCTGTTTTAAGTGACTTCAAACTTTCGATAAGAAAATGACATGATTTATTTTGACGTCACAGAAACTAACTGGAACATTTAGAAGAAAGAATGGCCTATGGTGAAAGCCATGTCACGAGCATCCTACCGTTGAATTAGTGCTATAAGCCCCCTGGTACGATATCAGTAACTTGGTGGTAGGAATTCCGTAACAGGTCTTGTAAATCGTACCTTTTGAAGAAAAAAATATTCTTACAATTAAGCCAAAAGTATAAACCTTATCTTATAATTATAGTATATATTGGAAGTTTTATAGCTTTTGGATGATCTGCCCTTGAGATAGAGATCTCTATCCTTAAGAGGTACTATATCAATAAGCGTCCCATACTGATGACTAGTATACTGTTGTAACGCTGGGAGCAGGGAGCTGCTTTTTAGATTTGTATGACGAATGGAAGAGATGTTGAGACCAGATTTCGCATTCTCTCAAATAGAGCCCAAAGGTTTATTATCAACAAAGTGGTACGCAAGCAAAGCTGATAATCACAATGCCATGTAATACGACAAAAGTAAAAACAACAACAAACAACAACAAAAAACAACCCCTCTCCTCAAAACCAACTTACAACAAGCACTCTTCATCACGAGCCAACAACGAAGAGACCCCCCCCCCCCCAACACAAACATACATATAATTTATACGTCACAATAATAATTATACGACTCGTTTGAAAACCAATCTCATCACAGACCCACAACCGAGTCACAACAGCTACTGTACAGCTTGAGGGGTGTGAATCCGAATAAATAATATCGTTGACAATCACACCTCTCCTGTTAAAACCGAAAACATTAACAGGGATGCACAACATCCATGTATTTCATGTATTCCATGTATTTCAAATATTCAAAATCACCTCCAACTATTATCACAAAGTCACGTATACAATACAAAAATAACGTCAATATTGTTCTATTTTTTGTCATCAAGTGAGTTTTGTGGGGGTTCTGAATTATTTGTCCTGTAGGCGCACTTTAGGTGGATAAGTAAATTACACAGTATGCAATGCATCATTCTGTTGTGATTTGTAATGACATGTGCTAACAACAGATGTTAAAGGCTGGGCTGAATGGACCAATATTCATTAACAAATGCACAGCCCAATGTGTTTTTATCCTTTGGTGAAGCGTTATCAGCACACACCATTAAATTCATACATGCATACACGCACACACTCCCACATGCATACACACACACTTTCACCATCGAGTCATAGTAGTCATACACACACACACATTCACTGTTTACTATTTATAACTTTCCATTCCCATAAAAACCTTTAAAAATCCCTCATAAATGATATCATTATCAATTAACATTATATTCTACTGATAAAAATCCAAAGATCAACATTTATTTTTCAATAATTTCAAATTTGGTCCAAACTTTTTTTTTTTAATTGGACAGAGAAAAATATGGGTAAAGGTAAAGATGTGCCACCCCCCCTGCATTTCTCGGTTAATTGTATTTTTCCGTTTTTGCCTTTCTTACCATACAGCTGTATTTTAGGAACATTTTCAGCTAATTCTCTTTTTGGAATACTAACCCTAACCCTAGCCCTAAACCTAACCCTACCCCCCACTATGTACTGCAGTACACAGCGATTTGTCACAGTTGTGGTTCGTTGCGTTTTTCCCGTCTTATAGGGTGGGGGGTAGGGTTAGGGTTAGTAGTCCAAAAAGGTTATTAGCTAAAAAGGTTAATAAAATACAGCTTTATGTATGGTAAGAAAGGCAAAAACGGAAAAATACAATTAACCGAGAAATGTAGGGGGGGGTGGCACATCTTGACCTTTACCAAAATATGGACTAGAATGACTCAATGCCGGTTTATGCTCTACTCCATGAAAGCAAATCATCTGTTAAAGGTCTGTGTACATTATTCACAAGATATCTCTATTTCCCCATGGCAACAGTGTTAGGCCACTCATAAGATGACTTACAACTCACTGTGTCGCCATGGGAAAATAAGAGATATTTTGCGAATAATGTTAACGCGCACACAGACCTTAACTAAACAAATTGGGGAACAGAGTCCACAAAAACTGCAAGTTCGTCACAGCATTTTACACTAGTTTAGTGAACAAGGTATGAAGTACATGTAACCGATGTAGCAGTGTGTCTTCAGTGTTTTTGTCTTTCACCTTTTTACACTAGTTTAGTGAACAAGGTATGAAGTATGTGTAACCGACGTAGCAGTGTGTCTTCAGTGTTTTTGTCTTTCACCTTTCATTTTACACTAGTTTAGTGAACAAGGTATGAAGTACATGTAACCGATGTAGCAGTGTGTCTTCACTGTTTTTGTCTTTCACCTTTCATTTTACACTAGTTTAGCGAACAAGGTATGAAGTACATGTAACCGATGTAGCAGAGTGTCTTCACTGTTTTTATCTTTCACCTTTCATTTTTGCATGACATGGGACAAAAAGAACCAAGGAATGGAACAAAAACAGATGTTCCTCCATAAAATATTAAAGTAACCATGCGATTGTGGTTCTTCAATTTTTAGGGGTAGAATAGTGAATTCCGTTTTGCGTAGCATAAATAACAAAATTCATCATATCTTGGATTTCAAAGATTCCTCAAAGAAAAACTTACAACAACCAACTGAAGGGACACCCAAAAATTAAAAAAAGCAAGCAAGTATTCTACTGAACGATGCTTACGAATGTGCAGCAAAATACTATGCCCCATTAGTCAAGTCAACATGATCTTTATTGACGATAAAGGAATAAGCTAAGCAAAGCTTTTTTTCATCCTGTCGTCATAAATAAATGAGAAACACAACTGAAGCAAACAAGATGAAAAACAAAAACTGTAAACAAAAATTCAATTTGCAATGAAAACTATGTTAGTGACTTGAACTGTCAGAGGAACTTTTCCTTTTCGCAGATTCTGTCCTCAATAACAAACTCTCTCATACTGAAACACAACAACACGCGGTACTAACATACTTGTGTACTAGTACACACACACACAAACACAGACACACGCATACAGAGGAACACAAAAACACTCAAACTTCCCGCCACTCAGAAGATTGATTATTGGGCCACCTTGATGATGTCTTTAACTAATCATTCTCCATGACCTCCCCAGTTCTTGAGGAAAAGTTTTCAGGCACAGACGAAAGTGGGGTTTTCCACTCTATATCCTCTATTACACTAGTTTATTTTATTTTATTTCATTTTATCCCCACTAATGCAATGGTTATTTCCGTCCTTTATTGCTCCCACGGATCAGATCAGATGACACCCATGACAGGGAAAATGGGAAAAAAGTACCGAAAGTAGGATTCTGCTGTTTGCTGTTTTAATATAAAACATAAGCTGCCTCTCTTCGTCTTGAAATCCGTTCATACATTATCATTCCTTATTTTGTTCTTTGTCCGAGTTCACTCGTTCTTATAAGTTCTGCTTTCTGGCAAGTCATAGTCTCTCTGACAAACGCACGCAACACTTGTTTTCATTTAACAGTAATCACTGGATATTATGTCATTTTATCAGAATAATTCCCTCACTCTTTATTGATTCTGCTTTCGGCAATCATAGTCAGAGACTACTGACAATAAACAATTCAGAGTCCTGTCTAACTTGTACAATCACTTGTTCTCATTCAACAATGATCACTGGAAACTTTCTCTTGTCAGAATTCATTCACTGTTACATCAGTACTGCTTTCTGTAAATCATAGTCAGACATGACTGACAAGAATACATGCATCAGTTCAGTGCTGTTCAGCTTGTAAGATGGGTTGTTCACATGCAACAATAACTACTGGATACTTGTCCGTTGTGAGAATTCCCCTTGTCTTACATTAGTTCTGCTTTCTGGAAATCATAGAGATGACCGACGAGAATATACTCATCAATTCAGAGTGTTGTCTATCTTGTAAGATGGGTTGTTCACATTCAGCAATAATTACTAGACATTTTGTCCGTTGTGAGAATTCCCTCCCCTCACTCTCTTACACTAGCTTTCTGGGAATCATAAGTCAAACGTGACTCACATACACAAGGCATCCATTCAAAGTCTTGTCCAATCTATGAGATTACTAATTCTAATTCAACAACAATCACTGGATATCTGGACCTTGTCGGAATTCCCTCACTCTGTTTTCTGGAAGTCATACAGTCGAGACGAGAATACAAGCATCAATTCAAAGTCCTGTCTAACCTGCAAGATCGCTTGTTCTCAATCTAACATTTGAATATTTTGTCACAGATCAGGGTCCCCATCACAAACTGAAAACCCTTGTTCTCGTTTGAACACTGTTTCAGAAAAGTGGCGCCAGGCTAAAAGCAGTGGCCGTTAAATGGGGTTCTTCAGCACTCGCTTCATGCGGAAGTCGTAGACCTTTCGACAGCAGAAGATGTTGTCTGGGTCCACCTCTTCGTTGGGCAGTTCTCTGGGTTGGGCTTCCGTGTCAGGAACGATGCGGTGCCGTTGTAAGGCGTTGTGCTCCACACGTCGAATCTCGGCCTGGTAACTGTGAGCACAGAAGGAAAGATATAATGATTAGTAACTTAAGTATTCCTTTCATAGGGCAGAGGTGAGACAACTCTTTGAGTTAACGAGTCTTCAGTTTATAGAATTCTACTCATTTCCTTGAGAAACACTTCGTTTCCATCAAACATTAAAAGCCAATTAAACAAAAACAGGAATTTTCAGAAATGCATATCTGAGTTCTCATAATATGGTAATCAAAAGTTATCTGTACCACTGGCAGGGGAAAAAAGTTACGGTAATGATGATTTCCAAAATCTTACCAGACTGCTAACTGTCACTATTTTTTTTTAAAAGAAAAGAAACAGAGCAGCTTAACTGGAATCATTTTTTTAAAATCAACAAAGAAATAAACACAAACACATACTCTCTTTAATTTAGTCTTTATCTTTTGGAAATCAGAACGGAAAAGATTGATTAATCTACTGGTAAGTTGCAGCTGCAGCAGCCTAATAATATTGTTTCAATGCACAAAATACCAGCGCTTCACTTAAGTCATGAATTACCCTAACAGAGCAACAACAATAACAGAGCCGATGGAAGACACCCGGGAAGGCTTACAGTTCAATAACAACTTAATATCAAGAAAGTAAGTAAGAAATAATATAGTTTCTTTCGTTGCCTCTTTTTAATTATCCTTGTATTTTCAACTTTTTCGCAACACGTCACGAGTATAGACGCGACAGTAGAGTTGACCGTTGCCGACATGTCGCGAGAATGATAGTGACAGGCAAAACTTCCCTGAGAACGCATCGCGATTATACTTGCGACGGTTTTTCTCAAAGTAACTGTGGCTGAGGTTTATCTTTGTAGAATTCTAAACCAATTGTGTTAAGAGTATAAATTTGACCCCTCCTACGTACGTCGCCGGACACATTAACCAAGTCTGTAACAGTGAATTTTATCGGTTGAATTGTGAACAAAAGCAACTCACCCCACCTACTTTTTCGGTCACGAGGTTTCCTGTAAGGCGTGGAATTTATTTTGAACGGACAGTGACGTAGCTACTTTCAACTCGCTCAATTAAACACAAAATAACGAGTTGGGTTTCGAATGTTATGTCATTAAAAAGAGTTGCCCTGGTGCTTTGCCCGTCGAAGGTTGAAAAAATAAACCGAAATATCGCTATTTCATCAGTGTTTGTTGTTTTTGTATATTGATGACATTAAAAAGATAAAGGACAACTCTACACCCCTGTACAAAAAAGAAAGTCACTGCGATCTCCAACATTTTTTTATGAGAATGTATTGAAAACTGCCAAAATCGGGTATTCTGAGGGAATTTCCGTGCCTTCACTGCATTGTGTCGATGGCACACGGAGCCGCGAGAGGGGTTGTGTTAACCCTTTCACCGCCAATGTCGCATTTATGCACCACAATGGTTTAACACCCATGTCACTAAAAGGCATAAAATCAGAGTCTGTTATCCGAAGATTCTATTTTCTTAATTTTGGGAGGTAAAGGACAGGCTTAATGTTATACATGTCACAATGGAATTCACAATATTGCAGATTTTTGTCTCTACCCAGCTAAGCATAATGGTATATTTTGGCTGAAAAATGGCTGGCGACGAATGGGTTAAACCCTTTCATCGCCACTGTCGCCTCTTGGCACCACAATGATTTAACACCCATGTCATTAAAAAACATCGCATGAGGGTCTGTTAACCAATTATCCTATGATAAATAATAATAATTAATAATGCTTATATAGCGCATAATCTTGCAAAGCAACTCAATTCATGATCTTAATTTTGTGAGGTAAGGATAGGTCCTATTTTATGCATGACACAGAGGAATCCTCAGTGTTGCAGACAAAATCTTTTCTCTACCCAGGTAAGTTTTGGCTGAAAAATGGCTGGCGACGAAAGGGTTATTGAAGCACTTGCCGACAATACTGGTCGAAGGTGAGCACGAAGCACTTGTCGTCGATGCAGGCCACGCTGTTCTCGTCGCGATGGCGCGAGGCAAACACCTCATTGTCCATGTCCTCCGCCTGGCGCCCCGCCTCCGTGTGCTCCGGCTGGTAGTACCACAGCAGGCTCATCATCATCTCCACTGCGGAGTACAAACCATCAATTGGATCATGAACATGCATACACACACTGTGACACACACACAGATAGCCTCTGTGTGCTCCGGCTGGTAGTACCACAGCAGGCTCATCATCTCCAGGGGAGAGCAGCCCGAATTTCACAGAGATAAGTCTCTGTGACTAGAATATACCAAATGCCAAGTGCCAATGCCAAACAGTTGGATCATGAACCTGCATACACACACATACATACACATACTGATAGAGAAGCCTCCGCACGCTTAGGCTGGTAGAACTACAACAGGTTCTTCTTCATCATCGCCTCTGTCAAAGGGGCACAATAACAGGCAGGATTAAACCAACAGCTAAACAAGAAACGAAAAAGCAATGTACACGCACACATAGAAAGGATTGACAATTCTGCAAGTTCGCACTCTCCTCAGATGAAGCATAGTAGACTGATCGTTATCTTCACAATCAGTGGGAAACGATCACAGATCATTATCAGTAGATCACATCAACAATTAATTCATCATCATCATCATCACCTCTTTAGATTAGAAAGTATCACTGATGTTACCATAAACATGCATATCGACGGTGAAATTCAAAAACCTCGTGTCTTGATTTTTGGTGTTTTTGTTGTTGTTAGATACATAGTCAGCTCTCTAATTTTTCCCGCCACCTTCCACCAAAAGCTTGTATCTCTAATGACTTTCTATCTGGGGTAAATGAGGTTGTGTAAATGGAAGAAAAACTTGCAAGTCCCAAATTCAGATCTAGTTAAGGACAAAAACCTTGTATCTTCGTTCTTTTCAAGTAAAAAAAATAAAAGAAGTAATTTTAGCAAAATGCAGGACTAAACTCACAATGTCTTGAACAACATATTCATCATAGTTAATCAATTGTGGTAAACACGGTTAATTTTTAAAACATTTTTTTCAATCAAAACTACCAAAATTGAGATACGAGGTTTTTGAATTTCACAGATGATATACAGCCTCTGTGTGCTCTAGCTAGTACTAGAAGTACCACAACAGACTGGTCATGTCATCATCTCCTCTGTGGATTGAAAGGAATCAGTTAATTCAACAGTAATACCATACTCATATGTGCACACACACACACACAGAATATTAAATCAACAATTGTATGGTAAATATACATGTACCTGAACATGCTCACACACACACACACAAAGAAAAGAGTAGCAATTCTGCAAGCTTGTCTATTGGCCACTGCAACTAGGGTTATTAACGCCCTTAACAGTGAGAGTTAATCCCTTGTTGGTCAGTATCCAAAAGGGCATTCACTCTTGCAAAAGGCAACCATTTAGTGGCCTCAAATAGGGTTATTGGGGAGAGTTACACCCTTGTTTGGTCAATACTCAAGCATCTACCAAGGGCATTCACTCTTGCAAAAGGTGGTCATTGCAGTGGCCAATAGAGAGAGAAACTGACACCAGGCCAAACAAAGAGAAACAGACCCAACAGAGAGATGCAGAATTATAAACACTAGTTCAATTTCACTTAAGATAATACTGTATGTAACCAGCTTAACAACTCTAATGTATACAGCACAAGGCATCTGCCAAGTAATCAAATCCCCAAAGAACAAACAGACAAAGATAGATGACAACATCTTGAACAGACAAAACAAAGCTGTTTCAACTACAGTAGGAACAGGAAACCTCCATCCCACTCCAACACTCCCATCATGCTATAAGCTTACATCACATACACACACACACTTCTTTCCTCATCCCACTGACCCCAACATTTGCCACCCCCTTTCCCCTCAACCACCCTTATCCTCCCATATTTTCCCTTATACTGGACCCCACTCCAAGTGGCACAGTGGCTCAGAGGTAACACATTTGCCTGATATAAGTGACAAACCCGAGTTCGTGTCCCAGCAACAGCAGAAAGAGTGTTTTTTTCTGCTCACTCTCCACTAGACCTTATGGTCTGAATGCTGAGTCTTTTGGCTGAGGTGACTAAAACCGAGTTCCTGTGTGCTCACACACTTTCGAGCTCATTACAGAACCCAGTGGCAGGCAACAAAGGAGTTGTCACTCATGTGTGTGCGATTGTACTGTGTGTGTGTGTTGTGTGTTGTGTGTGTGTGAGTGTGTGTGTGTGTGTGTGTGTGTGTGTGTGTGTGTGTGTGTGTGTGTGTGTGTGTATGTGTGCGTGTGCGTGTGCGTGTGCGTTGTGTGTGTGTATGTGTGTGTGTGACTGTCTTTTATATGCATTGTTGCTGGTTTCTGTCATTCGTAAATACTATTTTTCTTGTCTACTTCTTGATGACCATTTGATTGTAAAGTGCTTTGGGTTCATTTGAGGTAAAGCGCTATATAAATGTACTATTATTATTATTATCATTATTATTGTCGAGTGGTACAAATCGACAACAAAATCTTCCAAATAACTTTTCTCCCTTGAGCTCCTCCAAAATCGTAATGTGTCGGTTGTACGCAGCAGGGAGACCAGTGAAACTGAAAACCAGACACATACGTACCTTACACATTGTGGTTATACGGCCTGGAAATGCAGAAGAAGAAGAAGAAGAAGAAGACCCTTTCCCCAGCAAGCGGAAAACAACAACAACAAAAATGCGTGCACTGTGTCTCCAGGTGGAAGCAGGGCAGATTTCACAGAATCTCTCCTACTGGAAAGGCACCAAATTTATGGGCAATATATATGCTTTCTGACATCTACTATTTTTCTGACTTATTGGCCCATTCTCCTGCCTTAAAAAAAAAATCTTCCAAATAATGTTCTCCTTTGAGCTCCTCTGAAATCGGAATGTGTCAGCTGTATGCAGCAGGGAGACCAGTGAAAATTGAAAACCAAACACATACGTACCTTACCCATTATGGCCTAGAAGAAGAAGAATAACAAATTCAGAGTTTTGTGCAAAATTTGTGGGTGTGCCTTGTGGGTGTAGCCTTATAGTCCGTACATTATGGTATAATAGAATCGAATACAAAAGAAAATAAAACCATTCAATACCAACGAAAAAGAAACACAAGGTGCCGATGGGGACCAAAGAGATGCACCTGCCCTACCAACATGAGAGCGTTGCACTCACTGTTCTTGGGGTGTTCCCACAGGGCGCCGACTTTGGCCACGTAAGGCACGTCAGATTTGCAGCATCCTGAGCGCAGCAAGACGCAGTCGCGGACGTTGATGATGTCACCGTGGGTGCTGTGCCGGATGGCCTTGTAGCACTGACGCTCCTCCGCCGGCTGGTCCCAGTGCTGCAACCCCACCCCAGTGTAGTGATTAATGAGCATCATGATTGTATTAAAACAGACAAGGGCAAAGCTGGTCCCAGCGCTGCAACCCCCAGAGTAGTGATTAATGAGCATCATGATTGTATTAAAACAGACAAGGGCAAAGCTGGTCCCAGCGCTGCAACCCCCCAGTAGTGATTAATGAGCATCATGATTGTATTAAAACAGACAAGGGCAAAGCTGGTCCCAGTGCTGCAACCCCACCCCAGAGTAGTGATTAATGAGCATCATGATTGTATTAAAACAGACAAGGGCAAAGCTGGTCCCAGCGCTGCAACCCCCAGAGTAGTGATTAATGAGCATCATGATTGTATTAAAACAGACAAGGGCGAAGCTGGTCCCAGCGCTGCAACCCCCAGAGTAGTGATTAATGAGCATCATGATTGTATTAAAACAGACAAGGGCAAAGCTGGTCCCAGCGCTGCAACCCCCAGAGTAGTGATTAATGAGCATCATGATTGTATTAAAACAGACAAGGGCAAAGCTGGTCCCAGCGCTGCAACCCCCAGAGTAGTGATTAATGAGCATCATGATTGTATTAAAACAGACAAGGGCAAAGCTGGTCCCAGCGCTGCAACCCCCAGAGTAGTGATTAATGAGCATCATGATTGTATTAAAACAGACAAGGGCAAAGCTGGTCCCAGCGCTGCAACCCCCAGAGTAGTGATTAATGAGCATCATGATTGTATTAAAACAGACAAGGGCGAAGCTGGTCCCAGCGCTGCAACCCCCAGAGTAGTGATTAATGAGCATCATGATTGTATTAAAACAGACAAGGGCAAAGCTGGTCCCAGCGCTGCAACCCCCAGAGTAGTGATTAATGAGCATCATGATTGTATTAAAACAGACAAGGGCAAAGCTGGTCCCAGCGCTGCAACCCCCAGAGTAGTGATGAATGAGCATCATGATTGTATTAAAACAGACAAGGGCAAAGCTGGTCCCAGCGCTGCAACCCCCAGAGTAGTGATGAATGAGCATCATGATTGTATTAAAACAGACAAGGGCAAAGCTGGTCCCAGTGCTGCAACCCCACCCCAGAGTAGTGATTAATGAGCATCATGATTGTATTAAAACAGACAAGGGCAAAGCTGGTCCCAGCGCTGCAACCCCCAGAGTAGTGATTAATGAGCATCATGATTGTATTAAAACAGACAAGGGCAAAGCTGGTCCCAGTGCTGCAACCCCACCCCAGAGTAGTGATGAATGAGCATCATGATTGTATTAAAACAGACAAGGGCGAAGCTGGTCCCAGCGCTGCAACCCCCAGAGTAGTGATGAATGAGCATCATGATTGTATTAAAACAGACAAGGGCGAAGCTGGTCCCAGCGCTGCAACCCCCAGAGTAGTGATGAATGAGCATCATGATTGTATTAAAACAGACAAGGGCAAAGCTGGTCCCAGCGCTGCAACCCCCAGAGTAGTGATGAATGAGCATCATGATTGTATTAAAACAGACAAGGGCGAAGCTGGTCCCAGCGCTGCAACCCCCAGAGTAGTGATGAATGAGCATCATGATTGTATTAAAACAGACAAGGGCGAAGCTGGTCCCAGCGCTGCAACCCCCAGAGTAGTGATGAATGAGCATCATGATTGTATTAAAACAGACAAGGGCGAAGCTGGTCCCAGCGCTGCAACCCCCAGAGTAGTGATGAATGAGCATCATGATTGTATTAAAACAGACAAGGGCAAAGCTGGTCCCAGCGCTGCAACCCCCAGAGTAGTGATGAATGAGCATCATGATTGTATTAAAACAGACAAGGGCGAAGCTGGTCCCAGCGCTGCAACCCCCAGAGTAGTGATGTATGAGCATCATGATTGTATTAAAACAGACAAGGGCGAAGCTGGTCCCAGTGCTGCAACCCCCAGAGTAATGATGTATGAGCATCATGATTGTATTAAAACAGACAAGGGCGAAGCTGGTCCCAGCGCTGCAACCCCTAGAGCAACGATGAATGAGCATCATGATTGTATTAAAATCGACAAGGGCGAAGTCGGTCGGGTCCCAGTGCTGCAACACAAAGCGTAACATGAGCACCATCTCTAGTAAGAGACTAAAGGAAAGTGGGGTGGAGAGAAAAAAAGAAGTAAATCAAAGAGCATAATGACCATGTAACGATAAACGAAGGCACAGCTGACTGCTCCTTTTTGCAGCCTCCATGGACAGACTTACAAAATGAAACCCTGGTGAAAAGATATATTTCCAGGGGCAAACATAATGACATTACACATCGCAATAAAAACCAACAATCATGTAAACTGTGCTTCAATAAGATTTGTGTGTGCAATTTTCGACTTTTTGTTGCTCTTTTTAGCGCCATGTCACCTATGTTCTGTAATCTACTCCCTTTCACAACTTCGAGAGACAGACTTGTAAAAAGAAACCCTGGAGAAAAGATATATTTCCAGGGGCAAACATAACGACATTACACATCGCAATAAAAACCAACAATCGAGTGCTTCAATAAGATTTTGTGTGTGTGCAATTTTTGACTTTTTGTGTGCTTTTTGGTGCCAGGATCTGTAATGTTCAGACCCGTAGATGCTCAATAATCCATACTTTGTTAGTAAAATTTCATCAACATCCATGAAAGCTTAACTAACAAAAACAGATCTGATTTTTCAGAGTTTCCAGGGACACGAGACATAAATTCTAGGGACAGGCTAAACCCAGTTTTTTAATTGTTTCCAGGGACCCCTGAGGGAGGATGGTAGGCAGCCCTGCATAGGTAAAACAAATCTTCATAAAAGGTACACATAACTTCTATTGAAGCTACCTACGACACCAATTCTTCTAGCTCTGCGCAGGTACAAAGGCACAGAGGAGCACACTCAGAGTCTTCCTCAGAAAAGGAAGTCACACTTTACGGGAAGTTCTTAACCCTTTCACCGCCAATGTCGCATTTTAGCACCACAATGATTAAACACCCATGTCATGAAAAGGCCTCAAACCAGGGTCTGTTATCCAAAGAGCCTATTTTCATAATTTTGGGAGGTACGGGTAGGCCTCAGTTTATACATGTCACATAGGAATCCCCAATATTGCAGATGATTTTGTTTCTCTACCCAGGTAAGATTAATGGAATTTTTTGTTTAAAAATGGCTGGCGGCGAAAGGGTTAAACTTTGTTTACCTTTTTATTGTTTTAACTCCAAATATCTTTGCATGTTTGAAATATATTAGTTCCACTGCTAACCAGGCGCAAAAATGAGTACAAAACAACTCTTGGTTGTATCTAAAACTTACCACATTGACGACTTTCTTGGTCTCCGGTTCCCCTACCCAAACCCAGCCATGCTCCGGAATGCTCTCTTCAGGGGCCACTTTACTGTCTGTACCCCCTTCACCTTTCTCTGTCCCCGCCTTCTTCTTCTTCTCCCCCTTTTTCTTTGTGGGCTTGGTCCCTTCCTTGGCCATCTCTTTGATTTTGTGCACACCGCCATTGCTGTCTTTCTTTTTGGATTGGTCACTTTTCTTCTCAACGTTTTTCTTCTCTCCGTTCTTCACCGGCTTGTTATTACCATCACCGTCTTTTTTCTTACAATTATTATTGTTATTGCTCTCGCCCTTTTTGCCGCTCTCTGCCTCTTTCTTTTTAGCGTCCACTAAAGAAGAAGATGATGATGAAGAAGAAGAAGAAGATGATTCCTTTTTCTTTGTTTCACCGTCCTTCTTTCTCCCTTCACACGAGTCCTTCTTCTTGGTAGCGCCGCCACCGGGCGGTTTCTCGCCGGCTTTATCAAGCGTGGAGCGTTTTTTCAGCGCCGGGGAGATTCCAACAGGAGAGGAGGAGGAGGCGGACTTAGACAACACGCTGTGATGAATGCTGCCGCGGTTGTTGTTGCTGTCGTTGGTGACCTTCACCAGCAGGTGCAGGCTGTCGACGGGGTCGCCCTTGCCGGAGGGGGAGGAGTCCCGGTGCTGGGAGAAGGCGGCCAGGTCTTGGGGAGGGTCCGGGTTGTGGATGAGCACCTTGACCTGGGCGTGGGGCACCCGGATGGACATGTGGTGGGGCAGCACGCACGTCCCCGCCATGGCCTGGGGAGGCAGCAGGGGGCTGGGCGCCGGCTGGTAGTAAGGGGAACTCGGGTAGTAGCCTGACACACAGACAAGCGGTAGATGATATAAGTACAGTGAAAAAAGTCATATTGATGGCTTGGAGACAAACGGACTATCTTTAGATAGTCCATTGACATATTATTGAACTTATTACGAAAACTAATAACTTGTATTAAACAAAAAGGCTACGGAAATATAAAAAGCAAACCCCCCTTTTTATATTTCTGCAGTCATTGTTTGATACAAGTTATTAGTTTTTGTAATAAATCCACTAATACGTCAATGGACTATCTAAAGATAGTCCGTTTTGACTCCAAGCCATCGTTATTATGTAATAACTATGTTGATGGCCATGACGATTATGACAATGATGATGGTGATGATGAAGATGAGGGGTAGGTATGAAATTGTTGAAGATGCAGATGAAATGAAGTTGATGATGATGTCCATGATAAGCTTTTGAAGATGCAGGTTATGATGATGATGATGATAATAAGTTATTGAAGATCCGGATGATGATGATAATGATGATGATGGTGGTGGTAAGTTTTGAATGTGCTTGTGATGATGATGATATTGAAAAAGTTTTTTTCTAAACATTCACACACACACACACCCTCTTGTCACCTGGTAGTGAACAACTATCATCCCACTAACACTGTGGGTCAATCAGCCAATTTTCATTATGATCAGTTCAGTTGCAAACATTTAGGATAATTGTAGCACAATCATATTCCCACAGACAGACAGACAGTGAAATGGTATCCTTTTCCGGGCTAACACAATTTTAACTTCCATTGCACCCATGAAAAAAACAAATCAAAACAAAATGAATACCATTGCCTGGTCTTTACAACAAAAAGAGCTAATGACAACCTCTTAGCCAGCTGCTACTTGCAACATGTGGTGTGTGTGTGTGTGTGTGTGTGTGTGTGTGAGAGAGAGAGAGAGAGAGAGAGAGAGAGAGAGAGAGAGAGAGAGAGAGAGAGAGAAGAGAGAGAGAGAGAGAGAGAGAGAGAGAGAGAGAGAGAGAGGGAGAGAGAGAGAGAGAGAGAGAGAGAGAGAGAGAGAGAGAGAGAGAGAGAGAGAGAGAGAGAGAGAGAGAGAGAGAGAGAGAGAGAGAGAGAGAGAGAGAGAGAGAGAGGTTGTTAAACACACACACACACACACACATTGATCAACAAAAGACTTGTGAAGGGAAAATGAAATTGATACTTGTAGCGAGCACACAATACACTTACCATGACCCAAAAAGGAGAAATCAGAAACATCATGCTCACCTGCCCCTACGCACGCACGTACACACACACAAACGTAGAGAGGGGGTGTAACACTAACAGGGTGAATGCTGTGGGGAGGGTATAGCCTAGTGGATGGAGCTTTGACAGCAGAGATATCTGTCTGACTCAAAGGCCACGTCTAAATGAATCACCCTAAAAATAGCCAATGCTCCAATAATCTTCTCCCTCACCTACTAAACAGTTTCCCCTACCCTCTCTTTACTTCTCTCCCTTCAAAATCTTTCCCACCTATTTTTATAATAGACGTCTACCATGACACAGTTCCTAAGCACACAATGTAAAGTGAACCAGATAAAGAGAGCACGAAACGGGTGTGAAGGGGTTGGAATAAGATTTATTTTTTTTTAAAAAGATAACCGGGTATGAATAACAATGAAGAAGGGGCAGACGGATGGGGTAGGGTAGGGAAAACAGGAGGAATATATGGCAGAAAAAATGTGAAACAAAAAGTTAATTATAGACACCACAGAAATACACCTGTGACCTAACCCATTTATGGAGAGAGTGTGAGCAAGAGACGATTAATCATTGTACATCATGTGGCGGTACCATAGCCGATGAGGTTTAACTGAGGCGTGGTTACCGCTACACCTATCTATTTTGTTAAAAACTCGGGACTTTACTGGTGTTGCACTGCCTCCGGGCATTGCAGCCAGTATTGTTCCCACCATCTTTGTATTTACAAATGTCCCATATGTGTCTATGACCGAGAGGACGTAAAACATCATTTTCATCACCAAGAGACGATTAATCATTGTACATCATGTGGCGGTACCATAGCCGATGAGGTTTAACTGAGGCGTGGTCACCGCTACACCTATCTATATTAATATAAAAAAATCGGGACTTTACTGGTGTTGTACTGCCTCTGGGCATTGCAGCCAGTATTGTTCCCACTATCTTTGTATTTACAAATGTCCCATATGTGTCTGTGACCGAGAGGACGTAAAACATCATTTTCACCAAGAGACGATTAATCTCACGATGCTCTAGAGAGTCATCTTATCACTTGTAGCGGTGCCATAGCCGATGAGGTTTAACCGAGGCGTGGTCACCGCTACAGCTATCTATATTAATATAAAAAAATCGGGACTTTACTGGTTTCGTACTGCCTCAGGGCATTGCCTCCAGTATTGTTCCAACCATATTTGTATTTACAAATGTCCCATATGTGTCTGATTCAGACCGAGAGGACGTAAAACACCATTTTCGTCGAAGAGACGACGATTAATCTCACGATGCTCTAGAGAGTCATCTTATCACTTGTAGCGGTGCCATAGCCGATGAGGTTTAACCGAGGCGTGGTTACCGCTACACCTATCTGTATTAATTTAAAAAATCGGGACTTTACTGGTTTCGTACTGCCTCCGGGCATTGCCTCCAGTATTGTTCCCACCATATTTGTATTTACAAATGTCCCATATGTGTCTGATTCAGACCAAGAGGACGTAAAACACCATTTTCGTCGAAGAGACGATCTCTTTTTTGGATTAAATCGAAATTTTACGTCCTCTCCTTAATCGTCTCTTGAAGAAGAATTTTCGAGAGGACGTAAAACACCAAAATTCTTCTTCAAGAGACGATTAAGGAGAGGACGTAAAATTTCGATTTAATCCAAAAAAGAGACGATTAATCTCACGATGCTCTAGAGAGTCATCTTATCACTTGTAGCGGTGCCATAGCAGATGAGGTTTAACCCAGGCGTGGTTACCGCTACACCTATCTGTATTAATTTAAAAAATCGGGACTTTACTGGTTTCGTACTGCCTCCGGGCATTGCCTCCAGTATTGTTCCCAACATATTTGCATTTACAAATGTCCCATATGTGTCTGATTCAGACCAAGAGGACGTAAAACACCATTTTCGCCAAGAGACGATTAATTCTGATCGCTTCTCGGCCTTTTGGCTAAGACAGTGATTCGGGAACATAAATTTTTGTTTATACCCTGGTTGGTTTGTTCAGCCCGTCGTACATGGCGAAAGCCAATACGCGACGCTAAACTGAACTTCCAAGAGACGAGGGGGGAGAGAGGAGGGGGGGGGGAGAGAGAGAGAGAGAGAGAGAGTGAGAGAGAGAGAGAGAGAGAGAGAGAGAGAGAGAGAGAGAGAGAGAGAGAGAGAGAGAGAGAGAGAGAGAGAGAGAGAGAGAGAGAGAGAGAACAAACTTTTTTTTTATATTGAGGGAAAGCGGAATAAGCACAATAACCGGGATTTTTTCATCGGGCCCTCCGAACAAAATGAAAAGAAATTTCAAAAATACAAATACAAAAAAAAAGACATCGCAAAATACAAGAAAAAACAACAACCTTAAACCAAGGTCGTAAACGGACACACCGTGCAAGGCATATAAATAAGATAAATTACCACGGAAATATAGCTCTGTGTAAATTACATCAATTAAAGAGAGAGACGGAGACAAGGACAGACAGACAGAGACCGACAGTGAGAGGGAAGTCAAAATAAAATAAAAGATGTAAGAAATGAATACATGTAGGAGAACAAAAAATGCATAGTAAATACAATGGAGAGAGAGAGAGAGAGAGAGAGAGAGAGAGAGAGAGAGAGAGAGAGAGAGAGAGAGAGAGAGAGAGAGAGAGAGAGAGAGAGAGAGTTCTATCTCTGTTTCATCTTCCTCCTTGTGTTCAACGCTGTTTCGCCACTATCCTCATCCAATAGACGGTTGAATGCATGGTGATCGTTCTGTCACACTGTAACATGTGGTTTACAACTGTCTGGGCTGTCACTATTAATCTGAGGACGAGAGTTGGCGTTGGGGAAGGTCCCCAAAGGCCAACCAATTCCCTTGGCTGCAGCACCAGAGCCGGTGCAAGGGCCCCCTCGTTCGAGAGTCATAGTCTTCCAGGAAAGACTAAGCTGTAGCATGATATTCCGATACTGTAGAATATCATTTATAGAACAGCTCTCATTTATTATTGGCCCTTTCTATAGGCTAATGTCAACCAGTGATAAAAGCCATTGGAGTAAAGGGCCCTAGCTAAGAAGAAACGAACAGCAAAAGGCATAGACACCCAACATGCGTGATCTTGGCACGCCTCCCGGCTCCGTGTACATCTTGTGTCCTGGCTAATACAAAGCATCTGTTTTGTTTCAGTCTGTGTTTTTCTCACACCTGCTGCCATGTCATTCACACCGACTGTCGTGCGTTGTGTACGGCATTTGGTCTGCCGTCGCCCATGTTGTTTGGGTCTTGGGGGAAGGGAGATCAAAAGAAGCAGACCCGCTTGTGTGCATAACCTGTCAGCGAGTCAAAAGCAACAAGGCGTGTGCTACCTTTCACACGATTGTCAAACATGCTGGGTCCTCGGTAGAACACAGATGGACACCGAGCATAAAGGTAGTCTACCCAACTCCGCCCCATTCTTTCATTCCAAGCCTGGAGTCCGTAGGGAGAGGGTCGATTTTACTGGCTCTCTCCTTGCGCCTTGGGCGGCGCAGTCATCCTTCCAGCGACGGGGTGCTGTTGGGCTGCGGTGCGGGACGACGGATGACGGAGATTTTGACTGGGGGCGCGACAGTACGTGGTCGACGGTGTGGCCGTTTTTGGGACTGAAACCCCTGCGTGGACTCACTTGTGTGGTGGCTCGTGAGTGTGGGTCGGTGACCCCCCCTCCCACCCATCCGTCGATGTACGCAATGAGCCACTGCTGCGTGTCAACATCTGAGTCGTCGTCATCCTGATGCCTGCATTGTGAACCAGCAGCACCTGAGCACGAAGAAGGCCGCCCTGTAGCCCTGAAGACAGCTCTTCGTTTTTTGGGGGGCCCGATTGAACAACACCAACTACGAGTCTACGACAAGACTCCAACCGACTCTACTCCAGCTCCTCCCACCCGACCCTTTCAAACGACCAACGTTGATGAACCAATTTCCAGGTGTACCTGCTACATCGAAGACTACAGTACCAGAACTACTTGTCCCTAAGAGCTACGGCTGTGAGGACGTGAAACTTCCTGAACCAACCAACCAACCTCCGCCCCACCCTCCACCCCTCCCATCCCGTGCCCTCCCTGTCTCCTCGACATCAATGTGAGTAACAAGCGAGCTAATCCATCGAAATCAACGAGTGGCGCACTAATCTTGAACAAAGGTATGCTAATCATCATAAATGTAAATTCAAGGCCGGCTTTAACACTTGTCTTAGCTGACAGTGTTTCGATCATACTTATCGTTGAAACCCTTGTGTGTTGATCTTACT
>CM065688.1:27930004-27945004 GCA_017654935.2 Phymorhynchus buccinoides
AAAGGAAGCTTCCTGTTCAAGCTGTCTACCCCTCTGCCAATTTTAATCAAAGTCCAAACAGTAGTGTTTAAGATAATCGATACACAGACACACACACAGACACACACACACACACACACACACGCCAATCGCAAAACCCCGGCCTCTGGCCGGGTAAAAACAAACAAGCATATACATCAGCAACAATACTTCCTGTCTGAAGCGACTTCAGTCTCCGTCTGGCGTGATCAGCGAAAATCAATGAGGGAACCGGGGTGGGGGGCGTAGAAGAGAGTTGTATTTGTCAGACGACCAGACACACAAAAACACCGCAGTACCAGGGCTAAAGGAAAACGAGGTGGCAGAGCCATACTAACTGTACCCCCAGATACTGAAGAAAATCGAGGGAAATGATTTTCGACTCCGTGTGAGTGTGTGCGTGTGCGTGTGCGTGCCTGCGTGTGTGTGTGTGTGTGTGTGCGTGTTCGCGCGCGCGCGTGTTAAAAAAGAAAGAAAATCAAAGAGAAAAATAAAACAGCGCAATAAATGCGGTTTTAAGAACATAATAAAAAGAAGAATCAGAACAGAGGGACACACACACACACACTCCCACGGACCCCCATTTGGGGGTCTATGGAGTACTAAAATTCTAAAGGACCCTCTAAAGGAATGTGCAGGGTGTCCCACGGATGCACTATAAACATTCTTTTTAGCATTCGAAATGCCACTGGGACCCTCTATCCCGCCTCTAGGACCCTATATACTGTAAGTGACGGAGTCCCTGGGACCCCTTGTTTTGCGGGACGATTGGGAGCCCTCACACACACACACACACACACACACACACACACAAACACGCACACACGCACGCACACGCACACACACACACACACACACACGAGCGCACGTGCATTATTCGCTTCGATGACCGCTCTGCTTGAATGAAAAACCGTGGGTTTTTTTCCAAATGAGTCAAGACCAGATAGTTTATGAAGATTGGCATATATTTTTACGTCACAGTTTGCAAGTTCTATCACTTTGTAGCAACCCCTTATTTTTCTCAAAACAATGTTTGCAAGTCGCTGACTGGCATCCTGCGGTTTCAAGCTTCGACGCCATGCCGCCATGGTTGCTATGGTTTTGATCGAGTAAGTGGAGGTAATCAACTCTAATTTTCACGAAGTTCTCTCCCCTAGTTTCCCCCCGAAAATCGTCTATTAGATCTACCCTAAAACGTGCCCAGCGATACAAAGAAAACAATCGTAAAACAGGATTCACCCTGCATTGCATGTGCATAATTATTATGCTTTTTTCAATTCTCGTTTTGTCAAAAATGTCCCTTGCCCATTGGTTACTACTAGCCTACAACCTCGTTTTTGCCCATAAGTATGATGAGCAGATTGAAAGGATTAAACAGAAAGAGGAAGAACCCCCCCCCCCCCCCCCCCCCCCCCCCCAGATAATGATGGCTCTTTATGTTAACCCTTTCACCGCCAATGTCGCATTTTAGCACCACACTGATTTAACGCCCATGCTACTAAAAGGCATGAAAGTTGGATCAGTTATCAAACAATTATCCTTATGTTGTTAATTGTGGGAGACAAGGAACGGGTTTATTTGATGCTTGTCATTGGGGGCTTCACATTACTGCAGATGCCAACTTTTCTTTACCTAGTAAGTTTGAGAAAAAATGTTGGATGAAAAATGGCTGGCAGCGAAAGGGTTAAACATGAAGATGAGATGATACAGGATACATTTTTATATCTAAATTAATAATACTAATACAATAAAATGGAACGGAATGTGTGTATGTGCGCGTACGTGTTTTTAAGTGTGTGTGTGTACGCGCGCGCAGAGAGAGAGAGAGAGAGAGAGAGAGAGAGAGAGAGAGAGAGAGAGAGAGAGAGGGGGGGGGGGGGGGGGGGGGGGGGGAGGTAAGCAAAGCAGAAGCCCAAGAAACCATAAAACGGTCTGTGGTTTGACCGGTCAACAACCTATGGTGGAAAAGGAAGTGTTCATTGCACAGAAAAACAAATAAAGAGTTAAAAAGTAAACGAGCACGCAAGCGCACGCACGCACGCACGCACGCACGCACGCACGCACGCACGCACGCACGCACGCACACGCACACACACACACACACACACACACACACACACACACACAGAGGCTGGGGTGGATGGGGATAGATTACTTCAAGAATGGTGTTTTTGTGCAATAATCAGTAGGACTGAAGAGGAGGGTAAATACAATAGAAGCAAAGGAAGTGGGAAAGACAACGAAGACGATAGAAGAAGAAGAAGCAGAAGAAGAAGAAAAAGAGTAAGAGGAAGAAGAACATTGATTGATTTGGGTTAAGAAATAGGCACATTGAAGACCTTTTTACATTTCTGTCCAAACAAAAAAATCCAAATTAAACACTTTAAATTTAATAAGGAACTTAAACGCAAAACAAAAACATGCAAAATGAAAATGAAATTAATGAAACAGAATTTTAAAAATAATAAAAAAACTCTCTCTCTCTCTCTCTCTAACTCACACGCTGAAGAAGAAGAAGAAGAAGAAGAAGAAGAAGAAGAAGAAGAAGAAGAAGAAGAAGAAGAAGAAGAAGAAGAAGGATGTACCGCTAATCAAAACACACACAACCCCCCAAAAAACGCTATAACAGAGCCTCACAGATTCATCATTATATATTTCTTTAAAAAGAAATAAACAAATTATGCTATACCTCAATAAATAACCGTTGACGTCGAGGATGAAACATGTAGAAAATAGGAGGAACAGATTAAAAGGAGATACACACCGAAAGACACTCATAATACGTACAACGTGTAGGCCTACTGTACACATTTTTATATTCAAAGAAGCCTTCACATCTTCAGGAAAGAGCCCTCTATCCAAAACAAATAATTAAACAACAAAAAACACATAGAATAAAAAAAAAATTCCAAGCCCCCAAACTTTTGCACTCTAAAAAGCAACCACCACCAAAAACATCTACTCTAAAAGCGCTCTATCTGATTTCACAAAGAAAGACAGAAAGAAAGAAAGAAAATTAACACTTCTAAATGACTTAGGGCCAGACAGTTTACGAAGGCAGTCAGACTTTTCAAACCTTTTTTCCCCTTCCCAATTCTATCAGTTCAATTAAAAGTTTAACCGCTGATAAGACATTTCTCCAGGCTGAAACGGTAGGGTACTACAAACCCGCACAACGGCCATCTCTTTCTTCTCTACCTTGTCTGGGGCCAACAGTAACATGAGAGCTGTACAACAGATGATTTTTGTCCACAGTGTAATGGAAAATCACGGTACAGTTTCAGTCTCTAGTGCCGCAGCTAAAAGGGATGGGACAGGTTGGCCTTTGGGGACCTTCCCCAACGACAGCTATCCTGAAATCCCTTTGGCCGAGAGTGGGGATGTACCATGGGCAAGGCAACTCCCCTATAAACAAATTCTAGCCCAGCCCGCCGGAACAGCATCTGCCCCCCCCCCCCCCCCCCTGTTAATCTGGCAGTCATGATCAGAAACGACTGACTGGCAAAGATACACTCTACTACTTGTGGCGGTGCCATAGCCGATGAGGTTTAACCGAGGCTTGGTCACCGCTACAGCTATCTGCATTAATATTTAAAAAATCGGGACTTTACTGGTTTCGTACTGCCTCCGGGCATTGCCTCCAGTATTGTTCCAACCATATTTGTATTTACAAATGTCCCATATGTGTCTGATTCAGACCAAGAGGACGTAAAACTCCATTTTCTCTCTCTCTCTCTCTGTGGCAAAGATACATGTGCATCTTGGCTGGGTCAATTTTGAAACTTCAAATGGCGGTTTGGGTTTATTGCTTTAGCTATCTAATAATATCGTGTATGGATGAACGTGGAATACGAACAAACAACAGTGAGTTTAACAGAAAGAGCAAGAATATGACAGAGGATAAAGACACGAATAGAACGACCAGTGACTTCGATTAGTATTCTATTAGTTAATTAACCGTTACGTTATTCCTCCTCAACGTCTTTCTTCTTCTCCTCTTCCTTCTCCTCTCCCCTCCTCTTCCTTTTTCTTCTGTCCCTTTTCTTCTCTTTCTTGTCCTACGATTAGCAGGGACAATTACTATAACCTCAAATTACATGCACAGAACTTCAAGAAGGTGGGGGAACTACAAAAAGACCCCCGGTATCCCCACGGGGAGAGACTCGTGGAGGGGGCGGGGTCGTCCACTCTGCCTTTTCCTTTTGCTTTCTATCATCTACTATCTTTCTGACTTATTGGCCCATTCTCCTGCCTTTTTTTTCAAAACAAATCTTCCAAATAATTTTTCTCCTTTGAGCTTCTACGAAATCGGAATGTGTCGGCTGTAACGCAGATTACGCTAGAACACCAAGGCCACATACAAAATGTGAAAACTGAAAACCGGACACATATTATTATTTTTTTATCTGCTGCATTTACTTCGTCACGAACTTTACCTTGCGCTTTTTGTTTTATTGTTCTTTCGTGGTATGTGCTTACTTACCACTTCTGTGTCAATAATTCCTTTGATGGTTTTACGACAAATAAAAGAGCTTGAGAGTTTGAGTTTGATACGTAACTTACCCATTATGCTCATATGGCCTGGGAACGCAGAAGAAGAAGAAGAAGAAGACAAGCGGTACCTTACAGACATTATGGACCTTGATATGGCCTGGGAACGCAAAAGAAGAAGAAGAAGAAGAACAAGCGGTTCGGGAGATATCCTTGGGACAGACAGAAAAAAAAAAGAAAAAAAAAAAAAAAAAGACAAACCAGCCCATCGCAAAGTCCGTTCACCTTCGGTGACGGACAATAACCTCGAGTAGCTACTACAAAGTGCCCTTTCCTTCTCCAGCACCATAGCTATCGACGTCAAGTTAGCTGTCTAGTCTGTCTGTGGTCGTTAAACCCACGAGTACTATCAGAAAGTCAGAAGAACCCGATTCCCCCCATTCCAATGTTAACCTTTTATGGAGGAGTGGGACGTCAATAATAATTGTCTACAGGCATAATCGTTTGACCTCCTTCACAACCTTTTAACTTTGTATACTTATAGTAGGGATCATGCGGAATAAGATACCATACACAAAGTATGGTCGTATGCACGCGCGAGTATTAAAAATTAGGCTTGTGCGTATGCGAGTTTTATAAATCCATAGTTCAACCAATGTTTGTATTATAATGCTACCTTTATGTTCGCATCTGTATAATAGGCCTTGCCACGTGTGTGTTCTATGTTCGCATAATATGTATCAAGGACAGATTGGAAGACTAGGCGTTGCCTAAAATCTTTATCCTTGAAAAATAAAGCTTAGGTTTTCAAGTTTTCTCTCCCCCCCCCCCCCCCCCCCCCCATTCAATTCTCACTCCAAACTTCAAGCTGTCCACTCCTTTTAAAAAATTGTTTTATACAGACCCTCAATAAACCTTTTATTTTCTTCCAGACCCTAGGACCTAGGACAGGTTGTGCCCCCCCGTATTGTTTCTGTTATGTCCAACGGTGCCTGCTTTAGTAGTTTTCAAGTTTTATTTTCAACTTCCAGCCCAGAGGGCTTCAAAGCCATAAACACAAACACTCACAACAAATTTGTCCCCATAAACATTCAATGAAACAAACGTGCAGAACACAAGGCAATTGATATGATATTATTAACATATACAAAACAAAAGAAATGACCAGTGCTAACAACAAATGCATCACCACTAGAAAAGAAGTAGTAGGGCTAGCGAGTGAGTAAAAGACCAGCCACACTGCATACGACTCGACCCCAATGCGACCCGATTGTGACATTTGTGAGGCATGTTTCTCGCGAAATTCTACAATCTGAATGAATCTGATGAAATCCTACTTTTTGTAATCCCCTGTACACGAATCTAATGAAATAATCTTCTTTTTAATTTTTTTTAAATTTTTATCAGACATTTCATTTGGTTCGTGTACTGGGGCCTACTTTGAGTATAGTGATGGGAAAACAGTAGAATTATTTTTAGACGGAAGTATTTCACGTAAATCATGAATCACATACATCGTCACAATCGCATCGCGTTGGGATCGAATCCTATGCAGTGTGGCTAGGCCCTTGAGTGGCGGAGGATCGATGCGATACCCGTGAGTGTTATGCGTGTGACGCCGGGCACTCACCAATCGATAAGTCGCCATCAGCCATTAACGGAGAAAGAAAGGGAAGGGGCGGGAAGATAAGGGTGGAGGGGGCGGAGGGTGTAAAAATGGTTAGGGTCATTAGGGCAGGACGGGGTAAAAGGGTGGGGGGGGGGGGAAGAGGTCGGACAGGAGAAGGTAAGGTAGGTATGGGACCGATTAAGACAGTGGCCATTCCTGATCGTCGTCGTGGAGCTCATCACACGACAGTCATTAATAAATTAACACAGTTCCGGATTGTGCTTGAACGCACGCTTGCACGCACGCAAGCGCTCTCTCTCTCTCTCTCCCCCCCCCCCCCCCCCTCTCTCTCTCTGTGTGTCTATCTCTCCCTCCCTCCCCCGCTCTCTCTCTCTCTTTCTCCCCCCTCTCTCTCTCTCTCTCTCCTTATTATCTCTCTCTCTCTCCCACGCGCGCGCGCATACACACACGCATGCGAGGGCACCCACACACGCGCGCTCACTCATTCACACACACACACACACTCGCGCGTGCGCATGTGTGAATGTGAGCGTACGCGCATGCATGCGTGCATGTGATTGCGTTAAGTGGTGTTATGTGCACGGGAAAAAAAAGACGAGGGCAACAACGACGACGACGAGGAAGAAAAAGAACAATAAAGAACAACAAAGAACAAGTAGTAGTAGTAGTTAGTAGTAGTAGTAGTAGTAGTAGTAGTAGTAGTAGTAGTAGTAGTAGTAGTAGTAGTAGTAGTAGTAGTAGTAGAAGAAGACAGCAAGAAGAAGAAGAAGAAGAAGAGTAGTAGTAGTAGTAGTAGTAGTAGTAGTAGTAGTAGTAGTAGTAGTAGTAGTAGTAGTAGAAGAAGACAGCAAGAAGAAGAAGAAGAAGAAGAAGAAGAAGAAGAAGAAGAAGAAAAAGTAAGAAGAACAAGAAAAAGAAATTATCTAAGGGAAAGAAACAAAACGTATGTATGCTTTAATCTTTGCTCGTTTGCATTTGTGGATGTTGCCGATGCGAATATTTTCAATAAAATTCGTTTAAACCAAGAAGAAATAAAACCGCAACAAAGGATAAGACAAAAAGATCAGTCTGTGTGACAATGTGTCACGCGCAACCCCACTTTCTTTATCTACACCCCCCCCCCCTTCTCTAAACACCCCCCCCCTCCCCTTTCTTTATTCGGGCCGCCACTTTAATTACAATTCAACATCAAACAGGTCGCCGATTCCGAAGCGCGATCTCTTTGAAGCCCGTTTTACCTTCCCTGTCAGCCTGGTGACCCCCACATTGGCGGTCTCCCTTTGTTCCCCGTATCTCCTTTCCCAATCAAGTAGGAAGGATTGGAATGTGACACGTGCCAGTGATGTAACCGGCGCGTTATCGTTCTGTACTAGTATGCATAATATTATAGCGTCATCTTGTGACTTGTCGTCTGCTATAAACCAATGATAGGCTCTCGGGTATTTAAAATTGGAGGGGAAATTTTAGTGAGGAAAGTCAGCCTAAACATTCTCTCTCACAAGACCTCCAAAACCTGGCTGAGCAACATTGCAGAATCAACCTCTCTCCCAGCCAGTCCTAATAGCCCAACTAGTGAGTATTATTGATGGCTGGGATGTAACCTAAGTGATTGAGATTTGTTTTTGTTTGATCCTATTTTTGATCTAGATCCTATGTTCAATGATGAATAAGGAGTACATGTGTCAGTGAAAAGAATTGGTAATCATGCTGTTCTAATTATGTGCACTGATTATTTGTGTGTGTGTTTTTGACTTTAACTCTTTTGGTACCAGAACCGGATTTTATGCCTACTAACCCTTTTGTATATTTTTTTTAGTAGGAAGCCTGTGGGTTGCAACCTTGCACTTTATGATAACATTCCTTTTCAGGTGTTGGATGGAGAGTGATGTTGACTTGATCATAGACTTTGATCTAGCCGGGTACTGAATCATACCAGTTGATTCCTGTACACCTTTTATGTTTTACTGATTTCGGTTTGACAACTGAAATTCAGATTATGTGTTCTTAGTGCTATTGTACAAGGGCAGCCTTCTAGCCGGTTGGGATCCACTAATTCCCTGCCGGCTGAAGCCCCTTGTCTCTAAGCCATAGAGATCTACATCCACCTTCTCCTGTGATTATCAGCAGGGCATCGTGGTCAGGAAGTTCCATCCCTGACTCACAAGCAAGAAGACGGGGCCACTGCAAAGACGCCACCGCACCCAGAATCCACGAGGAGACCACGCCTGAACCGTGCCATCCCGCGACGCCGCAACCGGAACGACTGGGAGCTACTCTCACCTGACGAGCAAGCCAAGTCACCACAGCACTCGCCGATCCCTACGGAGGAACTTCAGCACAGCTATGAGCTAAGTCCCTAAGACAGTGCCAAAGAACACTAACTGGAAACCAGGACACCTAAGAATATTAGTGACCCTTCCCGCTTGGGGCTAACCTTCTAGAAAGACAAAAGTCTTGTAAATCCTTTCGGATTTCATTGTTTTCCATTCATATTTTGTTTTGGCGCCATTGAGCTGCTTTATTATTATTGTTGCATAATCTTATGCAGATTTTGTGAGTAAGTAAAATACAAGTGTCAAATAATTCTGAACCCTTTGGTCAGACTGATGAGAGTGGAAGTCTTGTAATTTCATGTAAAACCCTACTTCTCTCTGTCTGCCATTTAGAGCAAACTACCACTTGTATTTCATTCAATCATACGAGCCAGAACCCGGGCACAAATATAAATTTATTAGATGAAAAGGGGCCGGGAAAGTTGCTCATCTCCCATACCCTAGAGAAGTGGGCTAAAGGCAAATTTTCTATTTGAAAATTTAACATACTAAAAGTCTTCCCTAGAGACTTAGCCTTTTAACCCATTCCCTCGTCACAGTCTGTAGAAACCGAGGCCAGATGATAAGTGCATTACTGAACATGTTCGTGGCCCGATATTCCAAGCTGCGTGAATATCGATTCGTAGGGAGCGAAATAATCCACTGGTTTTCCCCCGCATACCAACACAATGTTTAGCTGTAGTTTTCGTGCGTACGAATAATCAACGTATTGCCCAGAATCAATGTCTGGCTTGTCTCCTTTACTTCTTGCCTTCCTCCTACATCAGTCTGTCTGGCTCTTTGTTTGTTGTGTATAAAAATCAGTTCTCGTATATACTCTCTCTCTGCCAAGGACAGAATGTAAGAATAGGCATCGCCTAAAATCTGTATCCTTGTCAAATAAAGTTTTCCAGTGTCCAGTCTCTCTCTCTCTCTCTCTCTCTCTCTCTCTCTCTCTCTCTCTCTCTCTCTCTCTCTCTCTCTCTCTCTCATACATACACACACGCACACTCACAGACTAACAGACACACACACACACACTATCGCTTATGTGAATTGTACAGTGGATTCCTGCTAACTCAAAAACGGGTCACTCAAAAACACTGGGTAACTCACCATAATTTTCTGGTCCCAGTTTTATAATGTTTATGCTATTAAAAGGTCTTTTTAAACTAAAAATACTGGCTATCTCAAAATAAAATTTCAGTCCCTTTAATTTTGACTGAAGAGATTTTCACTGTATATGTTTCATTCATTCATTCATTACCTCCCATGTTTGTGTGTGTGTGTGTGTGTGTGTGTGTGTGTGTGTGTGTGTGTGTGTGTGTGTGTGTGTGTGTGTGTGTGTGTGTGTGCTACATCGTGTTTAAATTAAGTCACGTCACTACACAACCCTTATTATAATCATCTCCTGTCAACTCCCAAACTGTTTATTTTTTACATCACATAATACATACAAAACAATAGAGTTAATGAAAGAAAGATACCTTAGTTTAATAATACAAATTGCAGAAAAAAATGATAAAAGCTTGTTAATGCACTCAAATCGTACACTATACATAATAAGATGCATAGATGTATAAGATCTGAGCTGACGCTTGTGTTTAAAAACCCCAATATTATTGTTAAGGTCATGCACGCACGTGTGTGTGTGTGTGTGTGCGTGTGCGTGTGCGTGTGCGTGTGTGTGTGTGCGTGCGTGTGTGCGTGTGCGTGCGTGTGCGTGTGCGTGCGTGTGCGTGTGACCACTATTACTCAAGAGAAAACGAAGAAAAGAACGAACGAAATGTTATTTATTCAGGGTAATGAGATAAGCTAATTAGACATAGCTTCTTTTTTTTTATAACTCAGCCCTCCGGCAAACAACAAAGAAAATAAACAAACAAAATAAGAAAAAAGGAATATAAGAAAAGCAATAAATAAAAAACAAACAAGAAAATTATTTACATATATATATATACATAGCCAGCAAGGGCAAGGGGAGTTGGGGAATGGGGAGATTTCAAAAGGATACAGTCAAAATTGTGGCTACTCTGAAAAATAGGTGATGTATAGCGAAAAATGATTATGACAACAAAAATCATGTACAGAAATGGGTAAACATAGTAACAAGACACGCTATTCCATTCATTAATACAACAATTTCTTAGAAATCATCGGTAACTGATTAATTAACAACCAAACTTCTTTAACGCTGGAACTTAGTCAATCTTTGAAACAAGCGCTTTTTGTATGCTGTTTTAACCCTTTCACCGCCAATGTCGCATTATCGCACCACAATGATTTAACACTCGTGTCATTAAAACTCTTGAATCAGGGTCTGTTATTCAATGACATTGTGTTTCTAAATTAGGGCAGTAAGGATTGACCCTATTCTAAATGTGTCACAGAGAAATCCCACAATATTGCAGATGACTTTTTTTTTTGTAACCAAATAAATTTTATGGAAATTTTTTGTTCAAAGATTGGCTGGCGGTGAAAGGGTTAAACGAATGAAGGCTATTCCTTTGTTTACTATGTGGTGGAATAGAATTCCACAGCGTTCCACCAGAGTAGATCATGCTGGTTTTGAAGAGGTCGATTCTAGGTTTTCTGACAAGTATATTATTATTTTGTATATCTTGATTTGTTAAGGGGAATATTTGCAGTGAGTGATGGGGGTGCTAATCCGTTCATAATTTGTAAACATCATTACTGCTTTGTTATACTCAAGTTTATACGTTAATGGTAAAACGTATAGTTTTATGTAGTCTTAGGGATTTAGCGAAGATGATCCATGTAGTACTCTACTGATACTGTAGTAGAGAGAGAGAGAGAGAGAGAGAGAGAGAGAGAGAGAGAGAGAGAGAGAGAGAGAGAGAGAGAGAGAGAGAGAGAGAGAGAGAGAGAGAGAGAGAGAGAGAGAGAGAGAGAGAGAGAGAGAGAGAGAGAGAGAGAGAGAGAGAGAGAGAGAGAGAGAGAGAGAGAGAGAGAGAGAGAGAGAGAGAGACAGAGAGAGAGAGAGAGAGAGAGAGAGAGAGAGAGAGAGAGAGAGAGAGAGAGAGAGAGAGAGAGAGAGAGAGAGAGAGAGAGAGAGAGACGAGAGAGAGAGAGAGAGAGAGAGAGAGAGAGAGAGAGAGAGAGAGAGAGAGAGAGAGAGAGAGAGAGAGAGAGAGAGAGAGAGAGAGAGAGAGAGAGAGAGAGAGAGAGAGAGAGAGAGAGAGAGAGAGAGAGAGAGAGAGAGAGAGAGAGAGAGAGAGAGAGAGAGAGAGAGAGAGAGAGAGAGAGAGAGAGAGAGAGAGAGAGAGAGAGAGAGAGAGAGAGAGAGAGAGAGAGAGAGAGAGAGAGAGAGAGAGAGAGAGAGAGAGAGAGAGAGAGAGAGAGAGAGAGAGAGAGAGAGAGAGAGAGAGAGAGAGAGAGAGAGAGAGAGAGAGAGAGAGAGAGAGAGAGAGACTCGTTTTCCTGCTCCGTTCTTTTCTCAGTTTCTGCGAGAGTTGTTCAGGTTCACGCACGGACGATTCCCCTTGGCAAGAAAAAAACCCCTGTTATAACTATACGCATCAGTATTGTTAAAAAATTCGGGACTTTCCTGGTGTTGCACTGCCTCTGGGGCACTGGCTCCAGGATAGTTCCCACCATCTTTATTAATATATCTACTAATGTTCCATATATGTGTCTGTTCCAGACCGGAGGACTTTAAGCAGAATTTCACAAGACTAACTGTTCCTCTTTGAATACTTCGCTTTCTTTCCTTTCTTTATACCCTGGGCAAGCAGACCAGACCAGAACAAAGTTCCATCAGTCTTCACCATTTACCTAGATTCAAGGACCTCTCAAGAAGAGTTGGATCGATTTGAAAACCACCAGCTCTAAATATACCGCTTTAGAGAGAACAGTCTTGAATTCTTCTACGGGATTTGCCCGCCTACGAACGAAAAATGGTGTTTTACGTCCTCTCGGTCTTGAACAGACACATATTGGACATTTGTAGATACAAAGATGGTGGGAACAATACTGGAGGCAATGCACCACCAGTAAAGTCCCGATTTTTTTTAACAATACAGATAGGTGTAGCAGTAACCACGCCTCGGTTAGCCCTTTCACCGCCAATGTCGCATTTTAACACCACAGTGATTTAACACCCACGTCACTAAAAGACATCAAATCAGGGCCTGTTGTCCAATGACCCAATTTTCTTAATTTTGGGAGGTAAGGATAGGCCTAATGTTCTATATGTCACAGAGGAATTCCCAATATTGCAGATATTTTATTTTCTCTACCCAGTTAAGTTTAATGGTATTTTTTGGCGGAAACATTGCTGGCGGCGAAAGGGTTAAACCTCATCGGCTATGGTACCGCCACATAATTATATATATAGGCCTAGTAAAAAAAATTGTTTTTGCCCGCCTTGCTAGCTTTTCTTGCTAGAGAAGAGGGTATGGGGTGTATGGGGGTGGGGGACCGGCCGGGGGAGAGGGGCAGGGAAATGGATAGACGGATGTTGGGAAGGCCTACCCGTGTAGGAATTGAGGGCAAAGCAGTCTGAAAGCTGCCAGAATGATTTAGATCATTTACAACTAGTCAGTACAAATGTTGTAGGCTTTAGCAAAATCTTGGCGCTCATAATTAAATAATAAAAATAATAATATTAACAATAATAATAACAATAATAATAATAGTACATTTATATAGCGCTTTACTTCAAATGAGCCCAAAGCGCTTTCCAATCGAATATTCATCAACAAGTAGACAACAAAAATAGTGTTTAAGAATGACACAAACCAGCAACAACGCATATACAAAGCAAATCACACACACACGCACGCACACGCACGCACACGCACACGCACACGCACACACACGCACACACACACACTATATGTCAGAGGATTTTTGTGTTTGTTTTAGTCTGAGAGATCTCTAGAGGTGTGTAGCCTACGTGTCAGTAGTAGATCGATGCACACATCTCATTCTGCCTGATAATGATTACACAATTTCAGAATTCATGTTGAATTTCGTTTACATAATCTCTCTCTCTCTCACTCTCTCTCTCTCTCTCTCTCTCCCACACGCACAGCGCGCATACAAAAATACACACGCGCTCCCTCGTGCGTGCACACACACGCACGCGCACGCACGCACGCACGCACACACACGCACACACACACACACTCACTGACTTTAAACTAATCTTTCCTCGTTTGTTTTCAAAACAGAACAAATTGAAAGCACCTTTTTTCCCCAAGATTCCGCCAATCTTTCAGCCAACGACACCCTTAGCGCCCTTCCATTCTTTCCAAAGAAACCTTTCCTACCAAATCTCCCCCCTCCCCCTCCCCTTTCAAACCCCCTGCATCCATCATCTATCTCCCTGGGCATGTAAGAAGGGTTAATGGATCTTTGATGAGGTGATAGAAAAAGACAAGAGCTTCTGTCATCCAGTGAACCCCAAAATAGCCGTGCGTGCATGCAAGCTAGCTAGTTCGATGAAACGATCTACGCATGATGACTGTGTGCAGTTTTAATTTCTGTCTATGATTCAAGTCAAGCAAACGTGTATGAAATGTTGTTTATTGTTTGGCAGAAGACTCTGCATAAAATCCTTTATGACTGAAAGGAGAGAGAGAGGGGAGGGGGGAGAGGGGGAGAGAGAGAGAGAGAGAGAGAGAGAGAGAGAGAGAGAGAGAGAGAGAGAGAGAGAGAGAGAGAGAGAACACTGAACACTGAATGGTTTGTTTAATGAATAGGCTTTACGCCCATGTCATGGTTACAAAAACAGAAGAAAACAAACACATCTTTCAAGGGCATTGCAATGCATGAATCAATCCAAGCACACACATATATTGCACGCACGAGTGCGCATGTGAATGGAATCACAAACGACACATTAGAGAGAGAGAGAGAGAGAGAGAGAGAGAGAGAGAGAGAGAGAGAGAGAGAGAGAGAGAGAGAGAGAGAGAGAGAGAGAGAGAGAGAGAGAGAGAGAGAGAGAGAGAGAGAGAAGAGAGAGAGAAGAGAGAGAGAGAGAGAGAGAGAGAGAGAGAGAGAGAGAGAGAGAGAGAGAATAGAAGGATAGAGAGAGAGAGAGAGAGATGTTGACCATTAACCAATAAGCTTAATTGTTTCTTTTCACTGACAAACCGACAAACCTCTAATCGAACAAAACAAAAACAAAAAGCTCTAAATATAGTAAATGAAACACGTATCACCAACGAAGCTTATTCAATCCAAACCGAACAGGTGGAAACAGCAACCAGTGCAACGCCGAGCGGCTGCAAAGTCCCCTCGCAGCATCGCCGAGCTACTCCGAAATCGGAATGTGTCGACTGTACACATACATAAAAACGCATCAAAACAGCACGTAACTACATAAAAACGCATGGAAACAGCACGAAACCGAATAGTTTTTGATATATAGCCTTAGGGTTCGGACCCGTGATTTGAGCGCGCGCGATCATGCGCACACGAGCGCACAGAAAAATTCATGACAACTGTGTTATAGACCATTCATCAAGAAATGTTGTGAAAAAAACTGCATTGAAATACATGCACAACTTCGCGAGATATTAG
>CM065688.1:27950004-27965004 GCA_017654935.2 Phymorhynchus buccinoides
GATGAAAACACCAAAGGCATTATTAATAACTTTCTGGGCCCATAATTATGCGTAGAGAAGAAAAGTATTATAGCCCCCCCAAATCCTTGGCGGAGGTTTACTAGGACTTTGCCAGTTGTAAATAGGTTAAGGTCGAGGCTAGAGCAGATACTAGACCAAGGCATGAACTTGCAGTGGGGGTGGGATGGGGTGGGGGCATCATCTGGAAAAGGCATGCTGTACAGTAGCGTTAAGTCGGTCAAAGCAGGTATAGTGAAAGACCTGTTAAAACTAATTCCCCATTTTCTACCTTTTTTGCTATCAATTTCCCTCTCTGTCTCTCACATGGACGCGCGCGCCAACACAGACACACACATAATGCACATATATCTAACTTACACACACACATCCACTCTCTCCCTAAACACACATACACACCTCTACAAGCACTCTCTCTCTCTCTCACTCTCTCTCTCTCACTCTCTCTCTATCATTGTGTAATAACGTTTTTCAGTCTTCAGTCTCTTGCCATTTCAAGCGTGACGTGCATAGTATCTGCCATAACATACACAGAGATGTTTTCTTTCATATCACTGTACCACTCTCTTTCTGTCACTTTGTTTTTAACATTAAACTTTACGTAATATGCATCCAGGTAAGCGTCGGAAACGTACGCTTTGATAATTTCAATACCCAAATCAATTTCCACTAAATCAACAGAAAAAAACATCTCGACTTTCTAAAGGTTATCTGGACAATAAATCTTGGTTGACAACGCAGTCAACCACGCAACATAACTAGAGCGTTAAGACGCTAAATCACCAACCGCGCGGCAGCGTTATTCGGCTCGTGACCTTGACCTTGACCTTTGACCCATAACCTTCATTATCGAACTTGGCCTAGATCTTCCTACTACCTACCCGCATGCATTTGAGCACCCTAAGTCCATCCGTTCAAACGCTAGAGAGGATACATACAAACGCCACCTCAGACACGAGTGAAAACATTACCAATCCGCTCTCTACGATCACGGTTGGTAATAACGGAGATTTGTCTTCTGATGACTCAGTGTTGTCAAGCCAACTGGAGCAACACGGTGGCTTCGATAGCGAAGATAAAGATCAATTTTAGGTCGGTAAGTTTCGATTCACCAGTTTGGTCATTCCCTTGCTCGACACGCCAAGCACGGGAAAGAAAACAAGGGAGTTGAAGGGCTTAACATTTAAGAGGCCAAACTAGTTTTGTTCAAAGTAAAATGTGGGAGGATACCGGGGTGGGTGGGGTAGGGGGGGGGTCATTCGTACAAATAGTTCCCCCACATTCTGGAAGTTCTGTGCTTGTAACTTCCTCTAATCTGTCGCTCTCTTTTGACTCCCCCCCCCCCCCCCCCCCCTTTTGCTTACTGTCATCTACTATGTTTCTGTCTTTACTGGTCCATTCTCCTGCCCTTTTCCTAGAAAATCTTACAGAGACTGATGTTCTCCATCCGAAGACGGGACATACTCGGCCTTACTATTTTAGTTAGGCGCATAACGGCAGCATGACGCGGGATACAGACGTTTCGTACCCTGGACGTTCGGGGGGCGTGGGGACTCGTTCGTTTCCCTCATGACCGTTTCGTCTTTGTATGAAACGTCCAGGGTACGAAACGTCTGTATTCCGCATGACGCATCTGCGCTCACGTGACAGGAGAGTGAGCGATCGACGACGACGACGACGACGACGAAGAAGAAAGTAATTCTCCATAGTTCGGCATCAAAAGATAGTCGGCCCAATCCCATCCCAATACCGCGTTGAGGGCAAGACAACTAAGCATGTATGTTACTCATTAAAATGAAAAACCGTGTGTAGCCTACCCATATTATTGCTAAAAACTAAATCACAAAATAAACTTATAATTGCGCGCCCACACAAACACACACAGACGCATTAAGTACTAATGCGCGCACGCGGATATATACAAATCAAACATACACACAACTAACTTTTCACTTCTTTTTGTTTAGACATCCCTCTATTTTACACGGCATGTCTTGGAACTCTTACTTTAAGTTAAGTTTAATAATATGATCTTTCCGTGTGTTGTTCACCGAGTCTTGATGCTCTTCCTAGTAAAGTCGGAACAGTACTAGAAGTGTGGTTTTCCTTCGTGTTAGCTTAATATAACAATGTCATGCGAATGGAATTTCAGCTGTTTCTGTACTAGTCTCTCACCCATTATCTCGCGGAAACAAAGAAAGAGAAGAAAGAAAAACAGAAAGAAAACCACACCTTAACCCCTTGACAGCCAGAGAAAATTAAAGAACAAATCATTGTACAAATCATGCCATGGTAGGTCGAGAGGACGTAAAGCCTCAATATTCATTCATTCATTCAAATCATGCCATGGAAAAGGCAACTGATAGAGCCAATCTGACAAAATGGTCTGAGGATATTTTGTACTCTCTGTGACGTAAGTGTCCCGCGCGACTCGCTTTCTTTATTTCTTATCTACACCACCCCCCCCCCCCCCCCCCCTTCTCCCCCTTCTTTTCTCTGTCCGGCCGCCACGTTAATTGCCACCCACCATCTAAAGAATGCCGATTCCGGGATAGGTCCTTTTCAAGTTCGAATTGTCTACCCGGTCAGCACGTACCACCTACCGAGGTTATCTCCCTTCACCCCCCCCCCCCCCCCTTCTACCGGCTCATCACAAGAAAGTGACAACCGAGGTTATTTCCCTTTGAACACGGTTTTTCCTTTTCAATCACAAGGTTAGGAATGTCAGGAATGTGCTAAGGATGGAATAGGCGCGTGATTGTTCGGTACATTTAGAACAGCAAATTGTGACGTGTGGACTGTAATACACCAATAGCAGGCTTTCATTGTTTGAAAGTGAAGGCTATAATTGGAGTGGTGAGAAAAAGTTGTCACACAAGATGCTGAAACGTAGCTAGAGCAACACTCACAACCAGTCATCATAAGCCCACTAGTAAGTATTATTGATGGCAGGTGATTGAGATCTGGTTTGTTTGACTCTAGTTTTGATCTAGATCCTATGTTCAATGATGAATAAGGAGTAGATAGATATGTTATAGAAAAGAAGTGGTAAACATTCTATTCTATTTATGTGCACTGATTATTTGTGTGTGTGTGTTTTTGACTTGAACACTTTTGGTACCAGAACCGGAGTTTATGCCTACTAACCCTTTTGTCTATTTTTAGTAGGAAACCTATGGGCCGCAATCTTGCACTATTTTTAGTAGGAAACCTATGGGCCGCAATCTTGCACTTTATGATACCATTCCTTTCCAGGTGTTGGATGGAGAGTGATGTTGGATTGATCACCTTTTATGTTTTACTGATCTCAGTTTGTTAACTGAAATTCAGTTTATTTATTAACTACATGTAGTGCTATTGTACAAGGGAAGCCTTCTAGCCGGTTGGGATTCACTAATTCCCTG
The DNA here is from genome assembly GCA_017654935.2 of Phymorhynchus buccinoides. NCBI lineage: Eukaryota > Metazoa > Mollusca > Gastropoda > Neogastropoda > Raphitomidae > Phymorhynchus > Phymorhynchus buccinoides. The sequence continues at coordinate 27,953,427 of CM065688.1, forward strand.
CCGACTGAAGCCCCTTGTCTCTAAGCCATAGAGATCTACATCCACCTTCTCCTGTGATTATCAGCAGGGCATCGTGGGCCGGACGATCATCCCGGACTCCACCAAGCACCAAGACGGGACCGCCGCCAAGACGACCCGCACCCAGAATCCGCGAGGAGACCACGCCTGAACCGTGCCATCCCGCGAAGCCGTAATAGGAACGACTGGGAGCTACTCTCACCTGACGAGCAAGCCCAGAACTTCAAACAGCTAAGTCTACCTGACTGCGCCAATCATTTGAACTTTCCTACGGACACCGAACATAATTAGTAACCCTTCCGGCATGGGGCGAACCTTATAGAAAGACAAAAGTCTTGTGAATCCTTTCGGATTTCATTGTTTTTTATATCCATATTTTGTTTTGGCGCCATTGAGCTGCTTTATTATTATTGTTGCATAATCTTATGCAGATTTTGGGAGTAAATAAAATACAAGTGTCAAATAATCCTGAACCCTTTGGTCAGACTGATGAGAGTGGGAGTCTTGTAATTTCATGTAAAACCCTACTTCTCTCTGTCTGCCATTTAGAGCAATTCAACCACTTGTATTTCTTACAACCATCTGACGAGCCAGAACCCGGGCACAAATATAAATTTATTAGATGAAAAGGGGCCGGGAAAGTTGCTCATCTCCCATACCCTAGAGAAGTGGGCTAAAGGCAAATTATCTAAAGTCTTCCCTAGAGACTTAGCCTTTTAACCCATTACCTCGTCACATCTAATTGGGGGCTCGCGTCCGGGATATTTTTTTTCATAAAGTCTAACAAATTTCAATTCAAACGGTAGTTCCTTTTCAAAACTTATCTTGTGTCCACTGGGAAAGTTATTGTGATTTGGTTCACTGTGTTTTGATTTGATTTGTTTGAATGCTATTTATGACTTTATTTTGATGTGCATGCTATTTCTGTTTATGCTGAAATAGTTAAGTGTTGTTTGATACATTCAACTCAGCAGCTTTGTTTTTATTTTGAATAGTTGTATTTACAACCATGGCTGAGATTGTTAAACTTAGGAGGGAACTTAAAGAATGGGGAGAATCTCTAGGAATGTCAGGCCAAGAGTTAGCAAATTTTGTCATATCTGAATATGACAAAGAGAAAACTCGCGAGGAGGCTGAGAAAGACAAACAGAGAGCTCATGAGGCTCAAGAGGCTGATAAAGCTCGGGAGGCTCAAGAAGGACAAATAAAGAGCTCATGAGGCTCAAGAGGCTGATAAAGCTCGCGAGGCTCAAGACGCAGATAAAGATCGCGAGGCTCAACAGGCAGATAAAGCTCGCGACGCTCAGGAGCAAGAGAAAATCCGTACTCATGAGTTAAGGCAGAGACAACTAGTGCAGGATGCCAAAAATAAAGAACTCGAACTTGAGGCCACTGAGCGAGAAAAAGCGCGAGACCATGAACTAGCTATGAAGCAGCTTGAAAACTCAGCAGACTCTGAGACTGCTGCCCCTCAAAATTTTCCCCCTCCCATTCATACCTCAGCCATGACCTTCACATTGGAGGCATTCAATGAGGCAACAAGAGTCTATCGATGCATTCCTCGATAGATTTGAAAGACTGGCCCAGGAATTTGAGCTTGCTCCGGAAAAGTACAACCTCAAGCTTGCCCAAAGTCTCAGGGGTGTGGCTTATGAGGTGTACAGCAAACTTCCGTCAAGCCAAATTACCGACTACCCAGCTTTGAAAGAAGCCCTGCTCAACAGATACGAGTTGACAGCTGACGCCTACCGGAAAAAGTTCCGGTCAACCAGAAAAGGTAGGGGAGAGTCCTATGCCCAATTTTCAGATAGACTGGGGAACTATCTGACTAAATGGGTGTCGCTTTCTGCCAAAACTGAGTCCTATGAGGATCTCAGGGAACTGATGGTTGGCGAGCAACTGCGCGAAACCATGTCCCCAGAGTTACGCACCTTTACTGCCGAACAAGGTGCCACAACTCTGGCTGACCTCATCCAGCTAAGTGATAGGTACACTCTAGCCCATGATGAACCTAGCGCCCCTAAAAGGCCAAAACTACAGCAAGTAGTTGGGTCCACTGCTTCACAGCAGAGCAGGTTTAACCCCAACTCCAAAAGTGGGTCAAACAGTTCTACCCATGAACGACAACCACTGGGACAACCCTTATTCTGCTCATACTGCAAGTCGAACACCCACAATCGGGATGACTGCAGGAAACTTGCTTACAAGCGGCAAAATGTTGCAACTATGCAAGTCGTCTCGACTTCGCAGAATTGCACAAACCCCTCCCCAGTACAGTGTCCAGGCACACCGTCAGTCGTTGGACAGGCGACTGTCAACAACATCCCTGTTCAGTGTCTCTATGACACTGGACTGTCATGCGACGCCATTGTCTGCGGATCCTTAGTCCCCGCGTCAGCATACACGGGAGACTTCATCTCTCTGCAAGGCCCTGATGCTGCAATCCCCCCATCCACTTTGCCAGTCGCCATAATCAATGTCGACACCAGATATGTTAAGGGACCCATCAAGGCAGTGCTCATGGACAGTCCTGTCTATGACCTCATACTGGGATCACAGTATGTGTTTTTAGGGCACCCCTCTCAACCTGCTATTGTTTCAGCAGCATTCCCTTCTCCCCAATCCACAAACCAACTCCCTCCCTCCTTCCCAAAGAGCAAATCTCCCTCAGCAGGGAAGAAACCTCTCAACGCGGCAAACCAAATTGCCGCGCGAGCCAATCCAGATTGTCCCAAGTCCCCAAGTCCGCCACAACTTGGAAAATCCTTCCCAAGGAATGTCCGCCTAACGACCCAAGACCACTCGCCACAGGTACCTCAGGTGAAAGGCAGCACTGTACCCGCAAACACCCACCGAAGGTACTATCGGGACAGGCCGCCGCACGTACAGCCGTCACCTACCCCTCCCTTTCAGCGAGTGGCAGTCGACTTGGTCGGGCCTCTACCTAAACGGAAGAAGAAATTCCGGTACATAGTCACCGTGGTCGACATATGTACCATGCAGTGCGATGCCGCCCCAATCTCCTCACTTGATGCTAGCCAGATAGCCGCGGCACTCAAAGCCATTTTCGCCCGAATCGGCCTACCAAACCACATCATCAGCAATGATGAATCCAGGCTAAAGGGGAAACTCAGGCAAGAGGTGTTTGCTATTCTGCAATCAACCTTGGGACAACTCAACACAGGATTGCCGCACCAACCTCAGTCGGAATCCATTCCACTGATCTCTAACCCACCTGCTCCTTTGAACTCTGTGTTGCGACCAGATGTTCCACCATTCCAGCCGACCCAGTCTCCCCACTAATTTGTCCCTGTCGCCCAAGTCGAAAGTGGAGTCGGCGTTCCACAGGAAGATTCCGGTACCAGAATCTTTTCTTCGGGGGGCCTCTGTGACGTAAGTGTCCCGCGCGACCCGCTTTCTTTATTTCTTATCTACACCCCCCCCCCCCCCCCCCCTCCCCCCCCCCCCCTTCCTTTTCTTTTCTTTACTTGGCCGCCACGTTAATTGCCACCCACCATCTAAAGAATGCCGATTCCGGGATAGGTCCTTTTCAAGTTCGAATTGTCTACCCGGTCAGCACGTACCACCTACCGAGGTTATCTCCCCCCCCCCCCCCCCCCCCCCCCCTTTCTACCGGCTCATCACAAGAAAGTGACAACCGAGGTTATTTCCCTTTGAACACGGTTTTTCCTTTTCAATCACAAGGTTAGGAATGTCAGGAATGTGCTAAGGATGGAATAGGCGCGTGATTGTTCAGTACATTTAAAACAGCAATCTTGTGACGTGTGGACTGTAATACACCAATAGCAGGCTTTCATTGTTTGAAAGTGAAGGCTATAATTGGAGTGGTGAGAAAAAGTTGTCACACAAGATGCTGAAACGTAGCTAGAGCAACACTCACAACCAGTCATCATAAGCCCACTAGTAAGTATTATTGATGGCAGGTGATTGAGATCTGGTTTGTTTGACTCTAGTTTTGATCTAGATCCTATGTTCAATGATGAATAAGGAGTAGATAGATATGTTATAGAAAAGAAGTGGTAAACATTCTATTCTATTTATGTGCACTGATTATTTGTGTGTGTGTGTGTTTTTGACTTGAACACTTTTGGTACCAGAACCGGAGTTTATGCCTACTAACCCTTTTGTCTATTTTTAGTAGGAAACCTATGGGCCGCAATCTTGCACTTTATGATACCATTCCTTTCCAGGTGTTGGATGGAGAGTGATGATGGATTGATCACCTTTTATGTTTTACTGATCTCAGTTTGTTAACTGAAATTCAGTTTATTTATTAACTACATGTAGTGCTATTGTACAAGGGAAGCCTTCAAGCCGGTTGGGATTCACTAATTCCCTGCCGACTGAAGCCCCTTGTCTCTAAGCCATAGAGATCTACATCCACCTTCTCCTGTGATTATCAGCAGGGCATCGTGGGCCGGACGATCATCCCGGACTCCACCAAGCACCAAGACGGGTCCGTCGCCAAGACAACCCGCACCCAGAATCCGCGAGGAGACCACGCTTGAACCGTGCCATCCCGCGAAGCCGTAATAGGAACGACTGGGAGCTACTCTCACCTGACGAGCAAGCCCAGAACTTCAAACAGCTAAGTCTACCTGACTGCGCCAATCATTTGAACTTTCCTACGGACACCGATGATAATTAGTAACCCTTCCGGCATGGGGCGAACCTTATAGAAAGACAAAAGTCTTGTGAATCCTTTCGGATTTCATTGTGTTTTATCCATATTTTGTTTTGGCGCCATTGAGCTGCTTTATTATTATTGTTGCATAATCTTATGCAGATTTTGGGAGTAAATAAAATACAAGTGTCAAATAATCCTGAACCCTTTGGTCAGACTGATGAGAGTGGGAGTCTTGTAATTTCATGTAAAACCCTACTTCTCTCTGTCTGCCATTTAGAGCAATTCAACCACTTGTATTTCTTACAACCATCTGACGAGCCAGAACCCGGGCACAAATATAAATTTATTAGATGAAAAGGGGCCGGGAAAGTTGCTCATCTCCCATACCCTAGAGAAGTGGGCTAAAGGCAAATTATCTAAAGTCCTCCCTAGAGACTTAGCCTTTTAACCCATTACCTCGTCACACTCTCTTGATTGTGTTAGAGCAATTCTGAGGATACTTATTACTCTCTCGACTGCGTTAGAGCAAAAACTAGCATATCAGAGTTATTCCACTTCATCGGATGACGTAATCAGTGATGTCACCAAGTCAGTACGTGATACATTATGGCAGTCAAGGGGTTAATAAAGAACCCGACTTTTAATGGGAAAAGAGAAGCGTTTCTGAACAGATCACGTTACGAGCCATATACTGTAAAAGGGAACAGCTGTCAAAATTAGCTGGGTGAAAGACAGAAGGTACTTTCACGAAAGAAATCAAGAAGGTTGATAGACTCTAGTACATTCTGGATTTCACCCAAGGAACTGAAACCGGTGTCACGAAAAATATTTCCTGGTTTGAAATAAGCCCCGGTCACCGTAATACGCTTGCGCGCCCAACCATAACGTTATTTATTTTTTTAAATGAACTTTCTCTCCCCCTTTACTCCATCAATTAAACACAGTAAACACTATAATGAATCAACTTTCTTTCCCCCTTTACTCCATCAATTAAACACATTAAACACCATAATGAATCAACTTTATCTCCCCCTTTACTCCATCAATTAAACACAGTAAACACCATAATTAATCAACTTTCTCCCCCCTTTACTCCATCAATTAAACACAGTAAACACCATAATGAAACAACTTTATCTCCCCCTTTACTCCATCAATTAAACACAGTAAACACCATAATGAATCAACTTTCTCCCCCCTTTACTCCATCAATTAAACACAGTAAACACCATAATGAATCAACTTTATCTCCCCCTTTACTCCATCAATTAAACACAGTAAACACCATAATGAAACAACTTTATCTCCCCCTTTACTCCATCAATTAAACACAGTAAACACCATAATGAATCAACTTTCTCTCCCCCCCCTTTACTCCATCAATTAAACACAATAAACACCACAACGAATCAACTTCCTCTCCCTCTTTACTCCATCAATTAAACACAATAAACACCATAATGAATCAACTTCCTCTCCCTCTTTACTCCATCAATTAAACACAATAAACACCATAATGAATCAGCTTTATCTCCCCTTTACTCCATCAATCAAACACAATAAACACCATAATGAATCAACTTTCTCTCCCTCTTTACTCCATCAATTAAACACAATAAACACCATAATGAATCAACTTTCTCTCCCCCTTTACTCCATCAATTAAACACAGTAAACACCATAACGAATCAACTTTCTCTCCCCCTTTACTCCATCAATTAAACACAGTAAACACCATAATGAATCAACTTTATCTCCCTTTACTCCATCAATTAAACACAGCAAACACCATAATGAATCAACTTTATCTCCCTTTACTCCATCAATCAAACACAGCAAACACCATAATGAATCAACTTTATCTCCCCCTTTACTCCATCAATTAAACACAGTAAACACCATAATGAATCAACTTTATCTCCCCCTTTACTCCATCAATTAAACACAGTAAACACCATAATGAATCAACTTTATCTCCCCCTTTACTCCATCAATTAAACACAGTAAACACCATAATGAATCAACTTTATCCCCCTTTACTCCATCAATTAAACACAGTAAACACCATAATAAGTCAATTTTATCCCCCTTTACTCCATCAATTAAACACAGTAAACACCATAATGAATCAACTTTATCTCCCCCTTTACTCCATCAATTAAACACAATAAACACCATAATGAATCAACTTTCTCTCCCTCTTTACTCCATCAATTAAACACAATAAACACCATAATGAATCAACTTTATCTCCCCCTTTACTCCATCAATTAAACACAGTAAACATCATAATGAATCAACTTTCTCTCCCCCTTTACTCCATCAATTAAACACAGTAAACACCATAATGAATCAACTTTATCTCCCTTTACTCCATCAATTAAACACAGCAAACACCATAATGAATCAACTTTATCTCCCCCTTTACTCCATCAATCAAACACAATAAACACCATAATGAATCAACTTTATCTCCCTCTTTACTCCATCAATTAAACACAATAAACACCATAATGAACCAACTTTATCTCCCCCTTTACTCCATCAATCAAACACAATAAACACCATAATGAATCAACTTTCTCTCCCTCTTTACTCCATCAATTAAACATAATAAACACCATAATGAACCAACTTTCTCTCCCCCTTTACTCCATCAATTAAACACAGTAAACATCATAACGAATCAACTTTCTCTCCCCCTTTACTCCATCAATTAAACACAGTAAACACCATAATGAATCAACTTTATCTCCCCCTTTACTCCATCAATTAAACACAGTAAACACCATAATGAATCAACTTTATCTCCCCCTTTACTCCATCAATTAAACACAGCAAACACCATAATGAATCAACTTTATCTCCCCCTTTACTCCATCAATTAAACACAGTAAACACCATAATGAATCAACTTTATCTCCCCCTTTACTCCATCAATTAAACACAGCAAACACCATAATGAATCAACTTTATCTCCCCCTTTACTCCATCAATCAAACACAGCAAACACCATAATGAATCAACTTTATCTCCCCCTTTACTCCATCAATCAAACACAGCAAACACCATAATGAATCAACTTTATCTCCCCCTTTACTCCATCAATTAAACACAGTAAACACCATAATGAATCAACTTTATCTCCCCCTTTACTCCATCAATTAAACACAGTAAACACCATAATGAATCAACTTTATCTCCCCCTTTACTCCATCAATTAAACACAGTAAACACCATAATGAATCAACTTTCTCTCCCCCTTTACTCCATCAATTAAACACAGTAAACACCATAATGAATCAACTTTATCTCCCCTTTACTCCATCAATTAAACACAGTAAACACCATAATGAATCAACTTTATCTCCCCTTTACTCCATCAATTAAACACAGTAAACACCATAATGAATCAACTTTATCTCCCCTTTACTCCATCAATTAAACACAGTAAACACCATAATGAATCAACTTTATCTCCCCTTTACTCCATCAATTAAACACAGTAAACACCATAATGAATCAACTTCCTCTCCCCCTTTACTCCATCAATTAAACACAGTAAACACCATAATGAATCAACTTTCTCTCCCCCTTTACTCCATCAACTAAACGTTAATTATTAACCATTTCACCGCCAGCCACCTTTGAGCCAAAATTGTACACTAAACTTACTTGACAACAGAAAAGATTTTGTCTGCAATATTGTGGGATTTCTCTGTGACACATTTAGAATATGGTCAATCTTTACTACCCGAATTTAGGAACACAATATCATTGAATAACAGACCCTGATTTCAAGAGTTTTAATGACATGGGTGTTAGATCATTTTGGTGCAAAAATGCGACATTGGCGGTGGAAGGGTTGAACAAAACATATTATGGAGGTTTAAATGCTCAATATATACGGAACTAACCGATAAATTGAGCGGGAGGGTGTTTAGATCTCCATCTTTGTCGATAAATCGATGTAACTGCTGAAGCACCAAGTCTCACATGCTGACGTCATGGCTTTGTGAACATGCGCAATGAGGAAACGGGAAGAATTACTCGCGGGAGGAATTGTTCTGGATACCGGTACAGGGGTCATTCTTAGCACCGGTCATCAGTCATTAATACATACAATTTTGAAATGATCTATTGTTTTTGTAGACAATAGGTCATGTGACTTATTAAGTTGACCTCATGTCAGTAACTTTACATCATTTTGATTTGTGCTGCAACTGATTCCATAGTGATCATATTGACTTTGGCGAAACAATATTCTATAAATAACTGTTCTTTTATTACTTTTACATTGCATACTAACCTTCATTGTGCTCAAGTTGTATAATGTTCCTTTCTTTTTTCTTTTTGACCTATTGTTTTAGGGAAATGACCCATTATACTTTCTTCGAACTGGTCAAAATACGTATGATGTCCCGTGACAAGATTGATCCCTGCCGGTACTACAACAGAATGATGGGACCACATGAGGTTCTAACAGAAACTGTTAATATCTTGCGCCAAAAAACAGCAAGTTTGTTTGTTGGCTTACCCTGGCTAAACGACTCCAGGGATTATCCCAACTAGAGTACCTTTAATCCCAACAGCGGAAGCCCTTGACCACTATGGTACAAGCGCATCATGAGAACGTTACACGTGTGGCCGTTTTTGATTACCCGGCCACGTGAGCAGCCACACTCCCGTTTTCGGGGGATTTTGGAGACTGATGATGCTATGCTAAGCTAGGAGCTTGTCAGCAAGTTATCTACAAGGACGACGGCTTCATTGTCGCCGCTCTAGGCCAAAGTGCAAAACCGCCTCATTTGTTAGCAACTGGCGCGCGTGTTTCCGCCATCTCAGTATCCTGATGAGCACGCAGGCATCTGCAGAATCCTGTCTTGACGCTGAAGTGAAGATAAGGACGCTTTACAACAACTAGGAGCCTGTTACTACTCCTCCTAACAGAAGTGGGGTGGAAGACGAGGGGGGGGAGAGAGAGAGAGAGAGAGAGAGAGAGAGAGAGAGAGAGAGAGAGAGAGAGAGAGAGAGAGAGAGAGAGAGAGAGAGAGAGAGAGAGAGAGAGAGAGAGAGAGAGAGAGAGATGCAACCCATATTATCCAAATGCAATGATACCCATGTATCGTTCAATGGTCAACCTATGGCGATATTTTTCACGCCAGAGGGCAGTCAATGCACTAGGGGCTTATCACGCGATTTTCTTACTTGGGCGTAGTGAGAGAGAGAGTGATGGTAGGACCACTCACTGTCTCTCTCTTTCTTTACCCCCAACTAATAATATAGAGAGGATTAGCCCCACACGAGCGTCATGCCCTCTGGCGTGAGAAAAATCGCACTAAGTCTCTCATTGACTGCAGATATATTTACTGGATGAGATTATAAAAAGAAATAAAAAGCCAAATAAATATAGCACTTGGAGAAACATAGTGGGCGAAACAATAATTTGCTCAGTGGGTGTAGCTGCGAATTGGGATTCGGAACGAGCGGCGTGGAGCAACGCCACTGTTCAGCCCAGAAGATGGGACAGAAAAGAAAAAAAAAGTAATTTGCTCAGTTACTGCAGGAGTACAAAAAAAAAAAAAAAAGGATAGGGTGGAGGCTCGCTACAGACTACACCAAACAAAATAAACCAACAAAATCAATGCGCTGTTTAAATTATTGTAGAAGTAAAAAGCGGGAAAAGATTATGTCGCTTTCGAAAAGGAATGGGTGCAATGCTTTTAAACGATTAGTGATAGAATAACGAGGGATTTCTTTTTTTCTTTCCCGGGGTCGCAAGCTGGTTGAAATTGTAAACAAAAAATTCATGGAAGACGTTAGTTGACAATGACAATCAAGTTGAAATAATCACCCTAATTGCTAGGGCTTTCAGCCGAAGTCGGACATGCTGGGCCTAACTATTTGTTAGTTAGGCGCATAACGGCAGCATGACGCGTCTACGCTCATATGACAGGAAACTGAGCGATCGAAGAAGAAGAAGAAGCTAGGGTTTTATTCAATTTTGGTTTTTATTTTACTTAGACACAAACATGACAACTGCAGAGACATCCGTTTCATATAATTATTTCTGCAAAACAAACTCTCCCCAAAGCACCACGGCTTAATACGGCTGGAGGAAAACGACTGCAATAAAATAGCCAATAATTAATAATAATAATTAGCATTTATAGCGTCTAATCTTTAAAAAAAAAAACACAAAAAAACAAAGCGCTTACAATAATAAATTAATAAACCAGCAAGCAATACAAAATAAATGAACGTCAAAAATATATTATATACTCACACACACACACGCAAAAACACACAGGCGCACAAACACATGCGGATGGAAGCGGCACAGTTGACTTTGAAAAGAAATATAGCAGGCTATGATTTGAAGACAGTAGTTTTGAGAGAAGACTTAAAAGTTAAATGAAGAAAGGGACTTGGCAGAACGGAGAGGTAAAGGGAGTCTATTCCTGGAAAGAGAAGGAGCAAACCGGCAATATTGATATCAGACCTATTTACCCCCTTGTGACGTAAGTGTCCCGCGCCACCCGCTTTCTTTATTTCTTATCTACACCCCCCCCCCCCCCCCCCCCCCCACCCTCTCTCCTTTTCATTTCTCGACCAACCGCCATTTTAATTGCCCGGCTGCTTCAAACGAACGCCGATTAAGGCAGTTATCTCTTTGAAGCACGATCTATCTCCCCATCACGAGATAGTGATATCAACAGTCGGCTCCCTTTGTAAGACAACTCGTCCTTTCTAATCACGAGAAGGATTTGAATGTTGGCATGTGATAATGATGTAACCGGCCGCGCGTGATTGTTCTGTATCCCTATGCATAAGACTAGGACCTCATCTTATGATGTGTCGACTGCTATAAACCAATGACAGGCTTTCATTGTTTGAAAGTGAAGGCTATAA
>CM065688.1:27970004-27972504 GCA_017654935.2 Phymorhynchus buccinoides
GCGCGTGCGTGGTGTGTGTGTGGTGTGTGTGTGTGTGTGTGTGTGTGTGTGTGTGTGTGTGTGTATGAAAAGAGTGACACGGAGAGAGAAAGTGTGTGTGTGTGTGTGTGTGTGTGTGTGTGTGTGTGTGTGTGTGTGTGTGTGTGTGTGTATGTATGTGTGTGTGCGTGTGTGTGTGTGTGCACGTGCGCGCATGTGTATGTGTATAACAACGAAATTAAGATATGGCTCCCCCCCCACCTGCGTGCGCATCCAACGGAAGTGTCGCCATCTTAGTCAGATTTGTGTGTAAACAGCATCGATCTGGCATTTTTCAAACAAAGTTACTAACTAAGATGGCGGCCTCCCATAATATGGCACGCTCCTTGTGGCCGGATATGACGACACGTGGGTACCAGCCATAAGAACGGATGTTCTTTCGAATGCGAACAACAAGAACCGATGCATTTCAGTCTCTAAAATGACAAAGATTGGAATTTGAACGGAGAATTCAACCGGCCTATCGACGTGCAAATGTGTCACGTTTAAAAGGGACATAACCAGTGTTTCTGTCCTCACTACTCATATAGGGAAAAAGAGACCGGATGCTTGTCTTCCCCTATACAGTCTTTGCCCAGGATCATCCGCGAAATGGTACCCAATGTTGTGGAACGATCCATGAATGATTCTGTTGGGAGTTTGCTCAAACTAAAAGAGTTTACAAGTAACGAAAGTAATGAAACACGACAGAAAATGGCATATGTCTCTCTGTCTGTCTCTCTTCAATCTCTACTTGTCAAAAAACCAAAAAGGGACCCACTGGATGCAAAGTATTACACGGTGTGCATTGTCCTTTTCTTTCTAGACTGACAAAACATAAAGCAGTTGTGTGGTATGTAATTGTTTTTAATCTGGAGATGTGACAAAGTGCTATAGCGTGTATTGTCTGTCCCTCGATCCCTCAAAATGGCGTGCTCTGGTTTGCATAATTCCACCCCTGAGATTCGGTTGTGAATAGAATATATTATTATCATAGACATGCAGTTTGTCTCCAAAAGTTAAAAATGCAGTCCTTGCTAGTCACGATCAAGTTTCAACCGCAGTCCTTCACACACACGCACGCACGCACGCACGCGCGTTTGTTTTCCGACATAATCGCGAAAACAAACAAACAAACAACAACGAATCCTAATAATTAAAAAGGGGTGTGGGGGTGATAACATTTCTTTATTAAATAATGAAATAGTGAGGCCAAGAGAGGAGATAACGAAATTGAACAAAGGGTGAATACTTTCTTTCTAATTAACTCCCCTCCTTAATTAGAAAGAGAGTATTCACCCTTTGTTATCACATAGCAGTGCGTGGGTCAGAACCAAAGTGAGACAAACACTTTGGTCCTGACACACGTCTGCTAGGTGATTGGTACCATAATCAACTTTGGTGGAGGGGAGTTAATTAGAAAGAGAGTATTCACCCTTTGTTCAATTTCGTTATTTCTTTATTATCTTGTCGGTGGGGAATGCCGTCTCTACCACTTTTGGACATCACATGCATTAGTATGCATTATTATTGAAAACACAAAAATCATAAAATGTGTTGCATATTTTTATTCCTGTAACGTACTGACGGAGAGCTAAGAGGAGCAAGTGATGAGTTTGCTCCATACAACATTTCTCGAGAAATAAATACATGTACAATGAATATAGGCGACTTCTAATGTTCATGCTGAAAATAAACCCACGAAATTATAACAGGAACAATCCCCACAAAAACAAACAAACAAAAACTGCACTTAATGATATACTATGGCAAAGAGCAATCGTCCTACAGACTACAAATGGCTCGATTTTAGTACCTCCCTTATAAGACCTTCAAAAATAATCCAAAATGAGGTCTATAAGGGGAGGGTCTTATAAAAATAATGGAGGTAATTTTAATGCTTACAAAGAAGGGAAATATCTCAGGGAAGTAGGTCTTATGTGGGATGGAGTCTTATAATGGGAGGTCTTATAAGGGAGGTTCCACTGTACAATCAATTTAGGCCTAAGCAGCTACTATTTAAATCTAAACGCAAACTTTAAACGCGTGCATCACTCAAAAACAGAAGAAGAAAAAACTGACCACAAATTCTGAACTTGTGATTCGAATTCCTTACAGGGAATTTCCCTTCAGTCTAACGATTAATTAAGACCGACTCCATTCCCCAGACGTTTTATAATGAAACAAATGCTGAATCCGAGTACGATTTCGTAACAATATTCAATTTCGGTTTTCTTCATGCGCATTCAAACAATAAATAAAACCCTCTTGAAAGTTGGACAAGACGACGACCACAAAGACTTCGCAGTTCGGTAATAAGTAGAATGTATGATACTAAAATAGCAGACATGCATGACATCTCGCGTTATGACATAATCGTTTTAACGGCAAGGCACTAAAAAACCTGAAACAGACTGCAACGTCACTGGAACATGCAACAAACAAACAAACAACTTTTTGAATGACAAAACTTAAAGCAGCG
>CM065688.1:27977504-27980004 GCA_017654935.2 Phymorhynchus buccinoides
GGGGGTGAGGTCGAGGTGGGGCGTGTGGGCGGTGACCACGTCCACCACGCTGGAAGGCCGCTCCTCCGCTCCGACTCCTCCTCCGGGGCTCAAGCTCAGCACGTGTTGTTGGTCCCTGTCGTGGTGAACCACCACCGCCGAAGGAGGAAGCAAACCCCCACCCATACCACCACCACCGCCGCCCATCCCTACCCCGACTCTAGCATCAGGGGAGAGAGGCAGGGCCGTGGGGGGAGTGGCCGCCACCTCCGTGACCATCACCCCGAGGTCCTTCTTAGGGGAGGGGGTGGTTGTGGCGTTGGCGGCGGCGCAGCACATTCCGCAGTTGCCCAGCCCGTCCACCCAGCGGGTCGAAGATCGGTGCGGGGATCGCGCGGCTAGAGTGGTGGCGGCAGCCCCGGACGCTGCCGCGGAGTGGTGGCGGGTCCAGGACACGCAGTAGCGGTCGGTGCGGGCCGCCCTCTCCAGCACCATCTGCATGGACTCCCGCTCCGCCACGATGAGGGCGCGGGCGTTGAGACTGGCCATGCGCTTCTTGGGCTTCCGCTTTACCACCTTGCCCCCTTTGACTTTAGCCACGTCCTTTTTAGCGGTCTTCGCTTTCTTGTTTCCAACGCCGCCGCCCTTGGCTTGGGTTTTCTTCCCCTCTCCTCCCGCCTTCTTGGTTTTGGGGCTCTTGTTGGATTCATTGTTTCCCGAGGTGAGCTTCTTCTTGGCGCTGGCCGAGGCGGAATCTTCAACGTGGTTGGAGGCACTTTTGCCAGAGGAAGAAGAAGTACCGTCTGAGGAAGCTTTGGGCGGGGTCTTGGATTCTTTCTTGGGCGAGATCGGTTGCGGTTTTTCAAAAAAGATGTTCATCATGGCGTTGGCGAACAGACTGGCTTCTCTCTTCGGCTTGATGAAAGAAAGAAGACTGGGGATCTCCTTCTCCTCTTTTTTCCTTTTAACCGGCTTCTTCTTCGCGGTCTTCTTGTTGTCCTGATCTTTCTTTCCCGCATCAGATTTCTTGTCTTTGGAACTACTGGCGGCTTTCTTGCTCTTTTTGCTTGCCTCCGCCTTTTTCTTTGCTGTAGCTCGGGCCTTTTTCTTCATCTCCTCCTCCTCTTCCGCCTTGGCGGAGATTTTCTTCAGCTGTTCGGCTACACTGATCCTGGAATCCGTTTTGCCCATTTTCTTAGAATTAGCTGTAGCATTAGGTTTAGAGTCCACTTTCAGCCTTTTCGCCTCGCTGACGTCGGCGGGCGACGAGTCACTGCTGATAGCTCGCTTCACCCCGGCTTTCGTCACAGGCGATTTCGCTCCTGATGAAGCTTTGGGAGACGCTTCCACACTGTTCGACTTTTTACCACCACCAGACTTGACAGGTGACGACGACGACTTCGAGGCTGGAGACTTTTGAGGGGTGGTGGAGGAGAGCTTATTAGTCCTACTAACAGGGGACGATTTGGGATGCGCGGGTTTCGACGGAGATCCTTTCACGGACGACGCTTTCGTGGGAGCTGATTTAGCTGTTGAGGATTTGGTGGTCGTTGGCGACTTCCCTTTAGGGGACTTGGACGGGGAGCCTTTGGGAGACGGAGACTTGGCGGCCGGGGGCTTGGCAGAGGGGGATTTGGCTGGGGAGGCCTTCTTGGGCTCCAGGTCCCTGTCGTTGAGGAGCTGCTGCACCATGTCGGCGTAGTAAGGGGAGGTCTCGCTGTAGGTCACCACCTTCTCAGTGGCCTTCCGAGAGCCTATACTATGCGTGGACTTGTACGTCTTCTTCTTCTGCAAAAACAACACACACACACACACACACACACGTGTACTGAAATGAGTGAAGTAGGATCACAGATTTTTTTTTTATCCGTAGTAGGATTATGATAGAAATGGTTCGTTATTAATTAATAATATTTTATTTGCTACAGCGCTAAAATTCCACACTAGAAGCATTCTCAATGCGCTTAGCAAATTCAAATTTCACCACACGAAACAACAGCAGTGATACATGTGCTTTGAACTGCGGTCTACATAGCGGCAACAATTGCGATAATCAATATAAGTAACGCCTGAGGAGGCAAGAAGAAAGAGAAAGGAGAAGGAGACACAGAGAGAGAGAGAGAGAGAGAGAGAGAGAGAGAGAGAGAGAGAGAGAGAGAGAGAGAGAGAGAGAGAGAGAGAGAGAGAGAGAGAGAGAGAGAGAACATGACAATGATAGAGAGAGAGAGAGAGAGAGAGAGAGAGAGAGAGAGAGAGAGAGAGAGAGATAGAGAGAGAGAGAGAGAGAGAGACAGAGAGAGAGAGAGAGAGAGAGAGAGAGAGAGAGAGAGAGAGAGAGAGAGAGAGAATGAGAGAATATGACAATGACACAATGACAGACGATAAACCGAGATGGAAAAGTGGAACACAACAAGACAGAGACAGAAAGACATGTAATAACAAGATGGCAACACCATATAAACGTAGTCCCAGTTACCAGCAACACCCACCCACATTATAGGCCTACTCCCAGCGTCACACT
>CM065688.1:27985004-27990004 GCA_017654935.2 Phymorhynchus buccinoides
AACAGACAGGAAGCTATAGGCTGTCAGAAATAAGGTATAGATTAACAATCTGACTGGATGGGAAAAAAGCCAGACAGGGAGCGCACTAAAACTGACTCAGGATGATCGACTAATCACCTGAAATAGTTCCCAGGCTACAATTAGTAGACAGAAGACGAATTAAGGTATACAGAGATAGAGGTGTGAGTGTGCGTACGTGTGAGTGAGTGTGTATGCGTGCGTGCGTGCGTATGTCTGAATGCATGTATGCGTCAGGTCTTAGGTATTATGTACTTTATAGTCACAGAGGCGTCTATGTGAAAATCGGGTTGTTCCAACCTGGAGAGCGCGTCGCAGCCAGAGGCGCGCCACCCATTTTAAAAAAAAATGGCATGCGATTTTTGTGTGACTGATGAGGAAGGAAAGGGTGGGTGGGTAAATGTTGACCAAATGACAACTTTTTCGTTGCCACTGGGATAAACGTGTGCTAAGTGCATGGGCACACATGACCGTGAGCTTGTACTATGCATGTGTGTGCGTGCGAGTGATTGTGCGTGTGTGTGCAAAGGTCACAAACTTGGGGTCTTGGGTGATGAGTAACGTCTGGACTTGGATTGGTTTATTCTATCATTTCTTGAGTAATTACAGTTATTTGCGTCTACGTCTGTTAACACACTTCCCTCTCTATCATACCTAATACATATAAGGGGTTTTTTTTGGTCCCCGAGCCGAAGGTTCGGGGAACTATTGTTTCTGTTTGGTCCGTCCGTCCGTCCGTCCGTCCGGCTATTCGTCCGTTTTTCTCAAAAACTATTCAGTCTATCATCATCAAATTTGGTATACTAGTTTGCCAAGATGCAAGCTATCCACTGATGTATTTAGTTTTACATTAAGGTCAAGGTCGCGCCAGTTACGGGGTTCAAACCCCGAAACACATAATCGCTAATATCTCGCGAAGTTTTGCATGTTTTTCAATGCAGTTTTTTTCACAACATTTCTTGATGAATGGTCTATAACACAGTTGTCATGCATTTTTATGTGCGCGCGTGTGCGCATGATCGCGCACGCTCAAATCACGGGTCCGAACCCCAAGGCTATATATCAAAAAATATTCAGTCTATTATCGTCAAATTTGGTATACTTGTTGCACAAGATGCAAGCTATCCACTGATGTACTTAGTTTTACATTAAGGTCACATTTACGCCATTCCGATTTCGGAGTACCTCGGCGATGCTGCGAGGGGACTTTGCAGCCGCCCGGCGTTGCACTTGTTTGCGTCTACGTCTGTTAACACACTTCCCTCTCTGTCTAGTCATACCTAATACATAATTATAAGGCTTTTTTGCATTTTTGTTTTTGTTTTTGCTGTCCCATCTTCTGGGCCGTACAGTGGCGTTGTTCCCACCGCACGCAGCTCATTCGGAATCCGAATTCCGAATATAACGCAATGTCGTTGTACTATAATCATCGATTTTTTCTCTCTCCAACCTTCAAGAAATATGTTGGGTGATTTGGCGACTTTACCCAGACACGTCCCTAACATAAAAATATAACTATGGTCATGACACAAAAGCATTCAGCTTTTATTCCTAAGGATATTGACGGTTTTATTATCGTTTGAAGGTATAAACCGCGCGGAAGATAGAAAGAAAACCGACGATAGTATTCCCGTGGCATTAGCGCACGCATAGAGAAAGTCTTAGAGATCCAGAAACACTACACTAAACTGGGGATATGTGTGCCTCATCCAGCAGAAAGAGAGAGAGAGAGAGAGAGAGAGAGAGAGAGAGAGAGAGAGAGAGAGAGAGAGAGAGAGAGAGAGAGAGAGAGAGAGAGAGAGAGAGAGTGTGTTGTGTGTGTGTGTGTGTGTGAGAGAGAGAGAATGTGTTTATGTGTGTGCATGTGCGTACACTGTCTGTGCGTGCGCGTGCGTGCACATGTGTTTTGTGTGAGTGTGTGTGTGTGTGTGTGTGTGTGTGTGTGTGTGCGTGCGTGCGTGCGCGCGTGCACGTGTTTTTTGCTTTGTGTGTGTGTGTGCGTGTGCATATGTGCGCGCATGCGTGTGTGTGTGTGCGTGCGTGCGTGCGTGTGCGTGTTGTGTGCGCGCGCGTGTGTACGTGCGTGCGTGTGGCTATTGTAGTTTTAAACTAAACCCCCAATCTCCCCTGTCACTCCGGTTTCTCGTCTCCCACAATCCCCTTTCTCTCTGAAATCTTTCCATTAAATGTTTTATTTAATTCTTAAATTTAATTAAGCAATTTAATCTTAATTCCTTAAATTAAGAAAGAACTACATTCTTTAATTCTTAAATTAAGAAGGAAATGACCCATTTTTCTTCGCTGTTGTTGCTTCTTCTTCTTTTGCGTTGGCTTCCCTGGCTCATCTTCAGTAGGCTGTGCATGCAACTCCAGATGCATTAGTATGGGGTTCAGAATTGATAAAATACCAGTTAACAATTTAACTGGCATTTCTAATTCAGTTAACTAGTTAACTGTCTTTGTTTTACCGGAAGCGGAAATCGTTTATACTAGTTAACTAAATAACTGACATTTCGAAATATCACTTAACTGCTAAGTTGCTATTCCGTCTGAGAGCGATTATTTTCTGAAGGTTTTTGTAACATACATTGTAATTGGTCGGCGTTTGAATGAATGAAATGTAGGTTTTACGTACACTCCGCGTCAAAACAGCACATATGGGATGAACCATCAACCAACCATCATTGAAAGCTCTGAGCAGATCCTGGAGGTACTGCAGGTCCGATCCGTGATAGAAATTACTATAAAAAAAAAAGATATTGAAGGTATGTAACTCTTTCACAGTGTAAATGGGAAAATATTACTGATCTGCAGTACATCCAATGGGATTTCATGTTACATAAAATAGTTAAGGAGTTGGTTTTCCTGACAAAATGCCACTTAACAGTTAACTTACTTTTCTTTTGCCGGAAGCGGAACTTGATTAAATCAGTTAACTGGAATAAGAAAAGACAGTTAACAACTTAACTGGTATTTTATCATTTTTGAGCCCCATTCATTAGTCCTCCCACGCTGCTCATTCGATATTCCATCTTCTCGTGCGAAGCCCTGGGCTCATTCCGCAGGAAGCATCATTCTGTAGCCCGTAAACTGGCTATAATTCTTCTCAATGTTGATCTCATGGAGATCGGATTTTTGTTGTTGGTTCTGCTTGCTGCCAAAGTAGCAGTACACTGCAATGTCAAAGAAGAGGGGGGGCATGTTTGTCTGGTGTCTTTTGTTCGCTCTTTATCTAGGTAGATGCGTGTAAAGTAAAATAAGCGTCAAAGACAGAAAAATAGACGAACGGGCAAGCAAGCAAGCAAGAAAGCAAGCAAGCACGCACGCGCACACACACACACACGCATGTATACACCTTATTAGAAAATCTATTAGGCATTAGGTACTAGGTACTTTATAGTCACATAGGCGTCTCTGTGAAATTCGGGTTGCTCCCACCTGCAGAGCGCTTCGCAGCCAGAGGCGCGCCACCCAATTTCCTTTCTTTTCTTTTTTTGCATGCGATTTTTGTGTGACTGATGAGGAAGGAAAGGGGGGCGGGAGGGTACATTTTGGACCAAATGACAACTTTTTCGTTGCCACTAGGATTAACATGTGCTGAGTGCATGGGCACACGGGACCTCGGTTTACCGTCTCATCCGAAAGACTCCACGATCAGATCGTCAGGCCTAGTGCAAAGTGAGAGGCAAATCCCCTGTACCCAGGTTCGAACCCAGGTTTACTTGACACAAGGCGAACGCGTTACCTCTGTGCCACTCTACACCTATCTTCTCTATGGCGACGAAAAGGAATCTTGCAACTTAGTTTCTCGGTATCCTTTAAATACTTATCTTCGACCGCACTTCTGTGACCAGTCTAGTTCGATCTTCCTTTCTTTCTATCTGTTTTCCAGCAAAAGAAATGAAAAAGACTTTAAATTCATCGACAGTATTAAAAATGGAAACACACACATATACACAATCATGCACGCGCGCACAATTACAGGCATGCACACACACACACACGCGCGCGCATGCACACATACACTCACACACACACAGACACACACACACACAGACAGGATGAAAAAAAGTTTTGTTTAACTTATTCCTTTATCGTCAATAAAGATCATTTTGACTTGACTTGACTTGACGTCCACCCATCCCCTGTCCTATATGGGCCGAAATGACTCGGTTATAATTTGTTGTATTGTTATTACAACACACACACACACACACACTCACACACAACCTCAGTGCATAGGCCTACATGTATGTTTATTTGATAAGAAATGTACAATTCAAAAGAGAGGAACGAATTTAAATACAAAAGCCATGTCCTCCTCGCGTGTTGGCGTCAAATAAATACAAAAACAGGGCAAGATCTTGCTTTGGCAGCCCAGAGGCTCTGCTGCTTCCAAATGTCTTCCGATATCTCCGCAGAATAGAAGTGAAAGTTTCAGAGTCCCCCCCCCCAAAAAAAAAAAAAAAACCCCAAAAAACAAACAAACAACATAAGGTTAAAAGGAATTGCAAAAGCAATGGCTGAAGTACAAGAAAGTGTGCATGCGAGCATGTGCTTGTGTGTGTGTGTGTGTGTGTGTGTGCGTGCGCGCGCGCACGCGTGCATGCATGTACGTGAAAGTGTGTATGTGGAGATGGGATCGTAAGCTTTAAAAAATAAAATGTAAATTCCTGTTGAGAAATACGGAGGTAGGGGGTGGGGGAAGAGAGAGAGAGAGAGAGAGAGGGGGGGGGGTCAGAGAGAGAGAAAGAAAGAGAGGGGGGGGGGGCGCAGAGGCAGAGAGAGAGAGAGAGGGGGGGGGGGGCGCACTTAAACTAATGTTCCTAAAGTAGGCAGACAGACGTACCATAAACCAATACTCCTTGCAAGATGACTGTTATTTAAAGAAAAGCATCCGGGAAAGCAACCCCCCCCCCCCCCAAGTTTTTCTATTGATTTCCCCCCTTTCATCCATCCCTGTACTCAAATCACCCCTAAAC
>CM065688.1:27995004-27997504 GCA_017654935.2 Phymorhynchus buccinoides
TTATGGCCCCTGAAAGATTTTCGGTTTTCAAGGTCATACGCCAAGGTCAAGGTCACGACGGCAATATGGTTTGCGCGGATGCCTTCCTCTCATGGTGACACACCAGCACACACAATTTGAACGTGATTCTGTCAACCCGTTCGAAAGATATCCTTGGGACAGACAGAAGGAGAAAAAAATGACCCTCCGATTTTCAGGCTCCAGCGATCTTTTTGACCTTGACCTTGATCGGTATGCCATCATCAGAACGGGCATAAGCCAAACCACCTTCATACCAAGTTTCAACATCCTATGTTGATCGGTGCCCGAGATATGGCTAAAAATAGATTTACGGTTTTCAAGGTCGTACGTCAAGGTCACGACGGCAAAATGGTTTGCGCGGATCTCTTCCTATTAAGGAGGCACACCTGCACACAAAATTTGACGCGATTCGGTCAAGCGGTTCGGGAGATATCCTTGGGACAGACAGGGGGGGGGGGGGGGAAAAAAAAAAAATTTACAAACCAGCCCATCGCAATAGTCCGTCTTGGTGACGGACTAATAAAATTAAGAAGAGAGAGAGGAGAGAGAGAGAGAGAGAGAGAGAGAGAGAGAGAGAGAGAGAGAGAGAGAGAGAGAGAGAGGAGAGAGAGAGAGAGAGAGAGAGAGAGAGATCACACACACTCACGGAGACAGAGAGATGGAGGGGGGGGGGGGGGGGGGGGGGAGGAAGGGGGTAGCGGGATAGGGAGGGATCAGACACCAACCAGCGAACCACCCAAATAGAACGACACAGAATTGATCTGCACTGCATATCTAATCTGTTCCGCGCAACAACAAGTGCAACGCCGAGCGGCTGCAAAGTCCCCTCGCAGCATCGCCGAGCTACTCCGAAATCGGAATGTGTCGGCTGTACACATACATAAAACCGCATGAAAACAGCACGTAACTACATAAGAACGCATGAAAACAGCACGTAACTGAATAGGTTTTTTTATATGTAGCCTTGGGGGTCGGACCCGTGATTTGAGCGCGCGCGATCATGCGCACACGCGCGCACAGAAAAATTCATGACAACTGTGTTATAGACCATTCATCAAAAAATGTTGTGGAAAAAACTGCATTAAAATACATGCAAAACCTCGCGAGATATTAGCGATTATGTGTTTCGGGGTTTGAATCCCGTAACTGGCGCGACCTTGAGCTTAATGTAAAACTAAATACATCAGTGGATAGCTTGCATGTTAGCAAACTAGTATACCAAATTTGATGATGATAGACTGAATAGTTTTTGAGAAAAACGGACGAATAGCCGGACGGACAGACGGACCAGACAAAAACAATAGTTCGAGATGTGCCACCCCCCCTACCTATCTCGGTTAATTGTATTTTTCCGTTATTGCCTTTCTTACCATACATAAAGCTGTATTTTAGGAACATTTTTAGCTAATAACCTTTTTGGAATACTAACCCTAACCCTAGCCCTAACCCTAACCCTACCCCCCTCCCTATAAGACGGGAAAACGCAACGAACCACAACTGTGACAAATCGCGGTGTACTGCAGTACATAGTGGGGGGTAGGGTTAGGTTTAGGGCTAGGGTTAGGGTTAGGGTTAGTATTCCAAAAAGGTAATTAGCTAAAAATGTTCCTAAAATACAGCTTTATGTATGGTAAGAAAGGCAAAAACGGAAAAATACAATTAACCGAGAAATGCATGGGGGGTGGCACATCTTTACCTTTACCAAGGGACTAAAAAATCGACCGTCTCTTTGATACGTTCATATCGATGCACGTTAGGGCACCGCACTGTAACATCACCATGCGTGCACTATTGTGCTCTCGTGCTCCAAATAAATAAAAATGCTCTTTGAAGTTACGCTGCATTTTTATATTCTGCATCAGATAGCGTTGTTTTACTTCTAGTACTTTTTGTTTGTTTTTTTTGTTGCCCCAACTCTAAAGGTCAAGATGTGCCCCCCCCCCCTACCTATCTCGGTTAATTCTATTTTTCCGTTATTGCCTTTCTGACCATACACAAAGCTGTATCTTAGGAACATTTTTAGCTAATAACCTTTTTGGAATACTAACCCTAGCCCTAAACATAACCCTACCCCCCACCCTATAAGACGGGGAAACGCAACGAACCACAACTGTGACAAATCGCGGTGTACTGCAGTACATAGTGGGGGGGGGGGGGGGGGGGGGGGGGGGGGTGTTAGGTTTAGGGCTAGGGTTAGGGCTAGGGTTAGTATTCCAAAAAGGTTATTAGCTCAAAATGTTTCTAAAATACAGCTTTATGTATGGTAAGAAAGGCAAAATCGGAAAAATAGAATTAACCGAGAAATGCATGGGGGGTGGCACGACTAAGTATGTGGGCCAGATGCTATGCTTATTTAGTGGCATTATACACACACCCACCCGCCTTACACCTACCTACCCACACCCACGCTACAATGCCAGAAAGATGAAGATAATAATTATGTTAGGGTGTGGTTTCGACGAGTCGGTCTGTGAACTAT
>CM065688.1:28002504-28005004 GCA_017654935.2 Phymorhynchus buccinoides
CAGCTTATTTGTTCCAGGGTTGTTCACTAAAAAAAAAGTGTGTATTATAACCTCTTTGCTAAAACTAGGAAGGGTGCGCGCGCGCGTATGTGTGTGTGTGTGTGTGTGTGTGTGTGTGTGTGTGTGTGTGTGTGTGTGTGTGTGTGAAAACGGGCTTTCCACTGTGATTCCTTCACACATGTGTGTGTGTGTGTGTGTGTGTGTGTGTGTGTGTGTGTGAGAGAGAGAGAGAGAGAGAAAGAAAGAAAGAGAGAGAGAGAGAGAGAGAGAGAGAGAGAGAGAGAGAGAGAGAGAGAGAGAGAGAGAGAGATATAGAGGGGGGGGGAGGGAGAGACAGAGAGAGACATTGATACAGAGATATGCAGAGAGAGAGAGAGAGAGAGAGAGAGAGAGAGAGAGAGAGAGAGAGAGAGAGAGAGAGAGAGAGAGAGAGAGAGAGAGAGAGGGGGGGGGGTAATAGAAAACGAAGGAAAATAATATTATTAACAAAAAAAGTAATACCCACAGAGACAGGAGAAAAAGGAGAAAGAAAAAACAGGAGAATGAAGAGAAGAAGAAGAAGAAGAAGAAGAAGAAGAAGAAGAAGAAGAAGAAGAAGAAGAAGAAGAAGAAGAAGAAGAAGAAGAAGAAGAAGAAGAACAACAACAACAACAAGAAGAAGAACAAGACGAAGAACAAGAACAAACAACAAGAACAATCAACTAATCAAAAAACAATAACACAACTATCCTTCCAGCTACAATATCGCCACATACATACCTTTGAATGTACTGAGCCTTAGATTAGAAGCAAATGACGTATAGTAGTCCAGAGAACCAGATCAAAAGACATGGACACTCTTCTTGGGCCACTATGGGCTATTATCCATTCCTGGCCTGCTGCTCCCAGTGTAGAACTCCAGTGCTAATGAACGACACGCGCCAGAGCCGCCATGAACCAGCAGGATTTACTTAGCCCTTAACTAATTAAAACAAAGGTGATCTGTAACTAACGACTGTTTCAAAACGGCCGCCGGCTCCGAACTTTACAATCGAGTGTTCTGTCCTGGACCTTCCAGAAATATTCGATGGCTTAGAGTCAAAACGGACTATCCTTAGGTAGTCCATGGACTTATTATTGATGATATTGCAAAAACAAATAAGAACTTGTATTAAAAAAATACTACAAATAATATTAAATTGGGATTATGCTTTTTATATTTCTGCAGTATTGTTTTTATATAAGTTATTAGTTTTCGCAATGGGCTATCTAAAGAGAGTCCGTTTTGACTCCAAGCCATCGAAATGTTTCTGACTGTTGCAAAGATATTTTCAAACATATTACATAGCTTTTCTTGTAACATTTTGTTTTTTACTGCTTGACACAATGCATCGTTCATTGTGATATTTGTCGCTCCATTGTATCTCGTGGTTTGAACGGGGGAGGAGAAAACGATGTACCTCTGTAGGTGCATGCATTATCGGCTTGTGCAGATACATGCACGTACGTATGTGGGTGCGTAGCGCTTTCACTACGTACTGAAATAACTACCCGTTCTTACCACTACGACCCATAGAGAAAAAAAATTAACGATGACAGTGCCAATCTGTCAGTTTGAATTCCGACAGACTAACCCTAACCCTATTCCTAACCCTAACCCGAACCCTTTTCCTAACCTTATCTAAGTTTAACCCTATTTCAACCCTAACCCTTAGCTACCGTATTGATTTAGCCCAGTAGTGTTATCGATACGCAGTGATAGCCGTATTGATTCATCTTGGTAGTGTTATCTATACGTAGCGATAGCGGGATGTCCCCACGTACGTGCGTGCGGACACACAGACAGAGAGACACACACATTCACACACACACACCACCAAAAAACCCACATACACACGCGCACACACACAGCTGAGATTAAACATAGGAGTCTCTATGTTAGGACATTTGATAAAACAGCCATTATAACAACAAAATAGGGGGGGACGGGGGGCTCCCGGAGGACATTTTCCCTTTGTGCTACGTTTTATCAACAAAACGAAGCCATCCAAACTTACGCGTGCATGCATACTGCGCATGAGCACACACACTGACACACATGCACACTAGTATCACACACGTTAGGACGTACTCACAAATTTCATCAAAACATGTGCGCGTACATGCTGATTCTTCAGGGATCATATCCTATGCGATTGAGTAACTCTACCTTCCTTTTACCCTCAATGGGGCAATACATAATACTTTTATTACAGCCATGCACATACATCTCCAAAAACAGACGTCGTCGTATTACTACTGATAACCGACTTTATCTACAGCATCTGGCACGCACCGTCTACTCGATATGTGTGTGTGTGTGTGTGTGTGTGTGTGTGTGTGTGTGTGTGTGTGTGTGTGTGTGTGTGTGTGTGTATGTGATACATGTGTGAGAGACAGAGAGAGAGAGACAGAGTCACAGAGAGAGAGAGAGAGAGAGAGAGAGAGAGAGAGAGAGAGAGAGAGAGAGAGAGAGAGAGAG
>CM065688.1:28010004-28012504 GCA_017654935.2 Phymorhynchus buccinoides
TATTAATTATTATTGAACTTATTACAAAAACTAATAACTTGTATAAGAAAAAGACTGCTGAAATCATAAAAAGCAAAAAAACTGTTTTATATTTCTGCAGTCATTGTTTGACACAAGTTAATTGTTTTTGTAATAAATTCAATAATACGTCAATGGACTATCTAAAGATAGTCCGTTTGGACTCCAAGCCATAATTACACTTCACTACCAAAATCTTCTCGAATCTTCCATCTCTCCCTTCTTACTTCTCTCTACTGCACAGAACGAAGCCAATCAACGCCCCAGATATAAGATCTCACTAGGTTAGCCAATGAGAGGCATCTTTATTTAACCCTAGTCATCTGTCTGTCTGTCTGCCTGTCTCTGTCTCTGTCTCTGTCTCTGTCTCTCTCTCTCTCTCTCTCTCTCGCACGCTCGTTCTCAATACATCTTTTCAGTGTCTTTAACCTAGGCTACAACTGTGGCAGTGCCATTAAATCGTTTCGTTTTAACCCTTTCACCGCCAATGTCGCATTTATGCACTACAGTGGTTTAACTCCCATGTCACTAAAAGGCATCAAAGCAGGGCCTGTTATCAAAAGACCCTATTTTCTTAATTTTGGGAGGTAAAGGATAGGCCTAATGTTATACATATCACAGAGGAATTCCCAATATTGCAGATTTTTTGTTCTCTTCCCAAGCAAATTTAATCGTATGTTTTGGCTGAAACATGGCAGGCGGCGAAAGGGTTAAAGTAAAAGATCACTTAAGAGAGAAACGAATGCGACGAAATATAAAGAACCCAGGCAGTAAGTAACTGTACTTATAATAAGGAAGGAAGAATATCAATACGGAGCAGCAATATTACCACTATTTTTCCCCCCACAGTGGCTAGAGGCACGGCATTGTTACAACACTCGGATCATGCTCTTCCTAGTCGAATTTTTTGTCAACAAATGCATTTTCTTTTATTTCGTATATTTAACGCATCTTGGTAAGGAATAGGGTTAGGGATAGGGTTACGAACATGTCAAGAGTTAATGTTAGTAGTTTTTGAAGACATTCGCGCACAATTTATGCGTCCCGTGATTGAGCGAAGTACCCGTAGCCTGGCGAGTGTGAGATACGGGCCCGTACCCCGAGCCTCTGCCTTTTTTTAAATTTATACTTTACGGTGTTTGTTCTAATAAACACACCAAGAGCTTCTTTATTTGTTGCCTTTACATTATTTTCACTGCATATATAGCAGATTATGATTTTCCATTGACAATTATTTTGTACTGGTTCCTTTTTGGGGGGTTGTTTTTTACTCATCTCATCTCTTTTTTTTGACCCCTTCTTATCTCCTATTTTCACTCTGTCCGTGTTCCCTAACTCTTTTTTTTTCTCCGGCTCCGTTCGCGTAATAACTATGTTTCTGTTAAATTCAGTTTTCTTTATTTTAGTTTTCATGATGAATTTTTTCATGAATTTTCGTGACTCTTCTTCATTTTCACACACAAGAATACGCAGCCAGCAATTAACCCTTTCAACGCCAGCCATTTTTCAGCCAAAACTTTCCATTAAATTTACCTGGGTAAAAAAAAATATGTCTGCAATATTGGGGATTCCTCTGTGACATGCATGAAACAGGGCCTATCCTTACCTCCCAAAATTAAGAACATAAGGTCACTGGATATCAGACCCTCATTTAATGCATTTTAGTGACATTGCGTTAAATCATTGTGGTGCCAGGAGGTGACAGTGGCGATGAAAGGGTTAACAATGTACATTACGGAGGACTAATTGAAACCTGTTGTATTGCTAGAGTGAACTAACATCGCAGCAGCTGGGCTTTAAATTTTTTATATTATTACGTGTTTTTGTGTTGTTGTTTTTTAATTGACTCAGCTGTGCCAGCCAAGCTGTTTATTATCATTCCTTTACGTTTATTTTTCTTCTTTTTTCATAATCCATATTACGAACTACAACAGAGAAAGTGTCAGTAGAGCATTGTTAACGATCGGGTCACGCGTAACAGAAAAAACCCTACGAGACACATACAACAAAGACGCACGACAGAAAATGAGAAATCATCAATACAAGAGACAGTCATTTAAAACCAGCCAGCTGGTTTTTAGTTTGACAGCCGACGTAAGCTAGTTGCTGTTACTGCTGCTGCTGGTGTCATTATTCCTTTTATTGTACACCTGTAACAGCAATAACAGTAGGTTAGGCCTATTTTTGAGACCATAATTATTATTTTGGTCTGACACTCCCCTGATCCGTTGCACGCTTGAAGGCTTATTTCGATGGCTTGGAGTCAAAACGGACTATCTTTATATAGTCTATTGACATATTTTAGAACTTATTACGAAAACTAATAACTTGTATTTATTTTTTAAAAACTGCTGAAATATAATTTTTAAAAACCTGCCTTTTTATACTTCTGCAGTCATTGTTTGATACAAGTTATTAGTTATTATTTGATTCTCGTCACCGACTGTCATCGATATTGTTCTCAACATCGTCATCGTCATTA
>CM065688.1:28017504-28027504 GCA_017654935.2 Phymorhynchus buccinoides
GTCGGACTGGCGTGCCCCGATTCTTGGAATCGGTTGATAGGCCTTTAAGGCCTCTGGGTGAAACCATGTAACAGTCTAGGAAGAAAAAAAAATTAAAGGCAAGACGGAAAAACGCAATGAACCAGGATTGCGCGGCTGTTGTGTATACTGCACTACATAGGGGGGTCCTATTACATAATGTCCTTTATCATGACTGCGATTAATTATTCAACAAAGATATTAAGTAGCTGAAAAGGTTCATAAAACACAGCTCAATTAATGTTAGGTAAGAAAGGCAAGTGTGAAAATGCGCGGAGAGCCGGGAAATGTAGGGGTGGGGTGGTGGCACATCTTGACCTTTACCCAAAAAAATCAATCCCTGGGACTGTCAGTCAAATCTTTTTCAGTGTTCTTATTTGGTAATCAGTATGTTACAGATAATTACCAGTTAACGCGATCGCTGCTTCGGGTTGTTCACAACACACGGCTTTGGTTTAACCAGTTAATCGATAACGGTTCACTCGTTGAACCGGGGAAGAAAATAATTTTATGATCGACTGGATCCAAGGCGTCGCATACATCTTGCCCTCAAACAAACATGCAAGAAAATCAATATATTCAACACAAAAATAATGAAGAAGCATGCAAAAAATAATCATCGAAGAATTATCCATGAATAAGAAAAAATAGATACAACAAAACCGTCTATCTATCCCCCCTCCCCCCCTCCCCCCCTCTCACACACACAAAGGAGAGAGAGAGAGTGAGAGAGAGAGAGAGAGAGAGAGAGAGAGAGAGAGAGAGAGAGAGAGAGAGAGAGAGAGAGAGAGAGAGAGAGAGAGAGAGAGAGAGAGAGAGAGAGAGAGAGAGAGAGAGAAAGGAAACACATGAAATAAGGTAAATACAAAACTTGTTAATAATTTAACAACAACAAATTAGATAATATGCATAGATGTCAACATATCAAAAGTGGAAACATATTTGAAACTAAGAATGGGGTTAAACAACATTGCTTGTATGTTTCAACATAAGATACTTATGGTACTCCTTTTTAAAAACATTAATGCCCGAGTACACATTAAAGGAAGATGAAATAGTGTTCCATAAGCAGTCACCTGAATATACAAGACTAGAGAGAGAGAGAGAGAGAGAGAGAGAGAGAGAGAGAGAGAGAGAGAGAGAGAGAGAGAGAGAGAGAGAGAGAGAGAGAGAGAGAGAGAGAGAGAGAGAGAGAGAGAGAGAGAGAGAGAGAGAGAGAGAGAGAGAGAGAGAGAGAGAGAGAGAGAGAGAGAGAGAGAGAGAGAGAGAGAGAGAGAGAGAGAGAGAGAGAGAGAGAGAGAGAGAGAGAGAGAGAGAGAGAGAGAGAGAGAGAGAGAGAGAGAGAGAGAGAGAGAGAGAGGAAGAAACAGAAGGAGAGAGACAGAGAGATAGAGATCAATCGAAAAAAGAAACCTTTTGATGGATTGACCTTGCGGACAATAATTATTACACAAACCCACTTCATAGTAAAAAAAAAAGAAGCAGATTGCAAAAATACAAAACTTGAGGCACTCTGAAACATTGCATACCTCATTACCCCACCCCCTCCCTATATGTTGTTGTTTACTCCCCAGGCCCTCCATTAGGAACAGACTCCTGCTCCCCTTTCCCAAACTTCTGTTCCCTTACCTCCCACCATGATGATGTTTTAACGTCACTTGCGCTTTTTTGTCATACCTTTCCCCCTACAATCACACACACGCGCGTGCACATACACATACACACACGCGCGCGCGCACACACACACACACACCATATACACACACGCGGAGAGAGAGAGAGAGAGAGAGGAGAGAGAGAGAGAGAGAGAGAGAGAGAGAGAGAGAGAGAGAGAGAGAGAGAGAGAGAAGAGAGAGAGAGAGAGAGAGACAATGACACTGGTTTATTGTCATTACCAGCGGGAGGAGTCCATTGACATAGGGGAGGGGGGGAGTAGTAGCAGTGTTTCATCTACATGCATTAGCACAAAAAATATCATACCAAAAGACAGAGAGAGAGAGAGAGAGAGAGAGAGAGAGAGAGAGAGAGAGAGAGAGAGAGAGAGAGAGAGAGAGAGAGAGAGAGAGAGAAAGAGAGGGAGAGAGAGAGAGAGAGAGAGAGAGAGAGAGAGAGAGAGAGAGAGAGAGAGAGAGAGACATACAGAGAGAGAGAGACATACAGAGAAGAGAGTAGCAGCAGAAAGAATAGGGTAGAAGTTTTCAAATTCCTCTCGTTCAGTAGAAGGGAACAAAACGTTCACGAGCTTCTACATACAGTGTAGAAATAATACGGCCACCTGTTAATCATTATGCAGGCTCACACCAACAACAAAAACGTTAAAATTGTGGGCCATTGGGTGCACTTGACTGACAAATACCACAGCAAAGGCAGAGGCTTGTTCGCTTGCAGAGCGGAAGAGTAATCACCGTGTGATCAAAAAGTTCTCGGCCTAAATATGAAGGGGTTATTGCGACGACACCAACCAAATTTGGCACATGGATACAACTGCCTTTTGGATTATGACGTACAAGTTTTGGGAGATGACGTCATCAGAGTTGTGACGTCATTGCACTTTATAATGTGTAACCCCTCGGCAACTGAGGAAAATGGAGACATTTCAGTACCATACCTTTATAATCTTCCTGCAAAACAAAAACGGCTTAAATACATGCTACATGCATGAGGACTCGGTCAATATTTCAATACTTATCGTGAGTATGAAGAGCACACTCTACAGTGAAGAAGTGATCAGATGAGTTAAAGCGGGGAAGCGGAAGCTTTGAAGATGCAGACCTGCTTACCCCTTACACAAGTCTTGAGTAGTCTGGATAGCTAAAATGAGTAGCTTTGGTGTGAAATGTGTAGTCCTACTCATTAAAACCATCAGACCCTGTTCACTGAAAATGAGTAGCAATCAAGAATTAAAGAGCAATAGCATGAATTTTGAAGAGTAGTAGAGGTCCAAATTGAGTAGAAACTTACTCCAAAAGAGTAGAGTAAACAGGTCTGAAGATGACCACCAGTGTGGAGACCAAACACTACCTCTACCAACGAATGAATTGCCATGATTCGAGATGTGGTTATGGCAGACAAGACAGTGATTTTCTATTATAAAGCCAGCACTCTGGGTATCTTTAAAATCCCGGACATCGAATTTAGCCATTATAGTCCCCTGTCCACCCAGACACATTGATGACACAGTTTTAGTCTTCGAAACGAATACCTTAAAATGTCCTGATATTAAATGCTGAAAGAAAGTAATCAATAAGAATAAATAAACACATAAAATAAAAATTACTGTCAGACAAATTACGCAACCACCTTCTTGAGTAGAAACCGAGATATAATATAATTTTGTTGTTTTCTTCTTCTTCGTTCGCTCAGACAGTTTCCTGTGATATGAGCGTAGATGCGTCATGCTGCCGTTATGCGCCTACCTAAGAAATAGTTAGGCCCAGCATGTCCGACTTCGGCTGAAGAAATCTTTGTAAGAATTTATAGAAAAAAGGCAGGAGAATGGACCAGTGAGATAGAAAGATAGCAGATGACAGTAAGCAAAGGGAAAAGGCAGAGTCAAAGAGAATGACAGAATTAGAGGAAGTTACAAGCACAGAACTTCCAGAAGGTGGGGGAACTATTTGCACAAAAGACCCCCCGGGGGATTTTCTTGTTTTGATTTGAAGGAAAATTCTTAGCGAATTGTCTTCCGGATTTTGCCCTCGATATTATTGACAAACTCACAATTTTAGTAACAGCCAAAAATAAATTCTTAGCTCTTAAGTTTCGTTATAAATTTATAGTCTATATATATTTTTGTTTCTGGCTCAAGCCACAAGCCTATAACTCACTTTGTCGGTCGGTCGGTCTGTCGGTCGGTCTGTCGTTCAAAAATTGTCGCACATTTTGACAAAATTGTCGCACTTCAAATGATGAAAATGATGTTTTACGTCCTCTCGGTCGTAGACACATATGGGACATTTGTAAATACAAAGATGTTGGGAACAATACTGGCTGCAGTGCCCGGAGGCAGTGCAACACCAGTAAAGTCCCGAGTTTTTAACAATATAGATACGTGTAGCGGTAACGGTTAAACCTAATCGGCTATGGCCGTACCGCTACAAGCGATACATACTTCAAATCGAGGCTACACTTCTGGCCGCTCTTTAAAATGATGTATTTTAAAAGCGTACAAAATAATAAACATATGTAATACAGACACTACAACAGACACGACGAGTATGCGGTGCTTCTTTCGATGAGTATAAGTAGGATACATAGTTTTAAATGTTTTCCAAAAGATATAAAAAGTTACGAAATGGTGCAGAGATAACATTCTGGTTTACAGATTAAAATTATTGAAAATCCAGGGGAGGTAACTCATGATTGGAGTGGTAAAAATAGACCGCGTGCCATAAACTATTGCGATTTCGCGCTTGTTTATTTATTGTTCGCGTGCGAGATTATTCTGAAAATAAACCGATAACAGACATCAAACTGAAAACAAAAAGGGAACAAACGTCACACACAAAAGAAACCTGCGAAAGAGTATTATTTCTTTTGTCCAAGTGGAAAACAAAAGGATAAGCAAAAGAGATTGAAAGAAGTAAGCGATGGTGGGAGAACGACAGGAAAAAAGCAATGGTGGGAGAACGACAGGAAAAAAGCGATGGTGGGAGAACGACATGAAAAAAGCAATGGTGAGAGAACGACATGAAAAAAGCGATGGTGGGAGAACGACAGGAAAAAAGCAATGGTGGGAGAACGACAGGAAAAAAGCAATGGTGGGAGAACGACAGGAAAAAAGCGATGGTGGGAGAACGACAGGAAAAAAGCAATGGTGGGAGAACGACAGGAAAAAAGCAATGGTGGGAGAACGACAGGAAAAAAAGCAATGGTGGGAGAACGACAGGAAAAAAGCAATGGTGGGAGAACGACAGGAAAAAAGCAATGGTGGGAGAACGACAGGAAAAAAGCGATGGTGGGAGAACGACAGGAAAAAAGCAATGGTGGGAGAACGACAGGAAAAAAGCAATGGTGGGAGAACGACAGGAAAAAAGCAATGGTGGGAGAACGACAGGATAAAGCAATGGTGGGAGAACGACAGGAAAAAAGCAATGGTGGGAGAACGACAGGAAAAAAGCGATGGTGGGAGAACGACAGGAAAAAAGCAATGGTGGGAGAACGACAGGAAAAAAAGCAATGGTGGGAGAACGACAGGAAAAAAGCAATGGTGGGAGAACGACAGGAAAAAAGCAATGGTGGGAGAACGACAGGAAAAAAGCAATGGTGGGAGAACGACAGGAAAAAAGCAATGGTGGGAGAACGACAGGAAAAAAGCAATGGTGGGAGAACGACAGGAAAAAAGCGATGGTGGGAGAACGACAGGAAAAAAGCAATGGTGGGAGAACAACAGGAAAAAAGCGATGGTGGGAGAACGACAGGAAAAAAGCAATGGTGGGAGAACGACAGGAAAAAAGCAATGGTGGGAGAACGACAGGAAAAAAGCAATGGTGGGAGAACGACAGGAAAAAAGCAATGGTGGAGAACGACAGGAAAAAAGCGATGGTGGGAGAACGACAGGAAAAAAGCAATGGTGGGAGAACGACAGGAAAAAAGCAAAAGAAGAAAAAGAAAGAAAATAAGAAGAACAACAACGAGGAGGAGGAGGAGGAGGAGGAGGAGGAGGAGGAGGAGGAGGAGGAGGAGAGACAGAAAAAGAAGGGCCCCAGAGACCACAAAAAGAAGGAGAAAACAGGCAAATAAAAAGAGTGGAAAAAACCAGTGTGAAAAGATAGGCAGATTATTTTTGGTTTCGGAGCTTCGGCTTGTATCGATCATTGATAAGGCTATAGGACCAAGTCAGACAGAGGAGAGAGAAAAAGTCTGTTTTGTTATCTTTTTTTTATAACCAATCTCCTTGCTGGACAGAGATGAATTGGAAAGGGCAAAATGGATTCTGGCTCTATGGATACATTGGAACAGATTCCTGCAACAGCTTTTAGTATCAAAGACCTCGTTCACTGTAGGCCTAAGTATCGCCTGGATTGTCAGGCCGGGGAATTGGATTCTGGTTGTACGGATTATTACCGTGAACGATTTTGTTTGATAGGTTTGTCGCACGTTCACCTTTCGAACATTGCTCACAGAAAGAAGAACCAAAGCTTCAGGCTGTCAGCGGGCCCGGGTCATTGACCCATACTGACGGTGATTTGACCCCTCATTTTGTGCAGCCAGGGGTCATCTGACCCATGGAGTTTTCAATAAAAAAAATTAAACGATTTTTTATTGAGTAACACATAGTAAGGCAGCAGCATAAACAAATGAAAACGAGCACAACAAGCTTAAAGCTTATATACAAGGCGCTCAAACACATGTAGATTATACAATATTGGCTGCCACAAGTAATAATAGAATGGAACAGAACATGATAATGAAAATTATAGCATACAAGGTGCACAGGAACAAGCAAGCAACAACAAGAACAACAATAACATAGAAATTGAAATTGAAAATGAAATGAAATTGAAATTGAGATTGAGAGGGCAAGAGGCATTTAACTCCAAAAACTATGAAACCATGTGATTCAGTGTCAAGACAATCAATTAATTTAAGCACATTCTCATCATTATAAGTGTAATACTACATTGATACATTACTGGCCCATTCTGACCCATCATTGTCTGTAATATGGGTCATAATTATGACCCAGGAAGTTTGAAAACAATCTGAAGCTCTGAAGAGCAAACAACAAAATTATTAAAGAAGATAAACAGAGAGTTCAACTTGAAGAGAAGAAGAAGAAGAAAAAAGAAGAAGAAGAAGAAGAAGAAGAAGAAGAAGAAGAAGAAGAAGAAGAAGAAGAAGAAGAAGAAGAAGAATTCCTTTTAGTTACATCAGAAGATTGCCGGAATTAGATTGCTGCCCACACCAAAAACGACAACATAATAGTGCTCAACCAATCAAAAGTAATCATCTTCAGAAACAAATGAGGGGAGGCGGATTGAGAGACAGACAGACAGAGACAGACAGAGACAGACAGAGACAGACAGAGACAGAGAGAGAGAGAGAGAGAGAGAGAGAGAGAGAGAGAGAGAGAGAGAGAGAGAGAGAGAGACAAACATACAGAGAGAGGGGGGGGGGGGATCAAAACGGGGGATAGGGGTAGGGGGAGGGGGGACAAAAAAACTGGCTAAAATCAGATGTCTGGAAAGCTTAGCTGATTAGATATTTGCGCTGATTGTCAACACTCAGGTTGTCGAGCTGAGACCTTCTCTCAGGGATCCAGACCAACCCCGGGCATACGATTATAAGAAAAATGTCAATCTCGTCATCATTTTATTCTCTTGATGCAGTGTCAAAGATTACCGAGTTGACCATCATAGTGTTGGGTTCATGATCCTTTAGGCAATTTAATCCTTGCGCTGGAATGCCCCTCTCTTCACACACGGTACTTAGTTTCGGTACTTTCGATTGATCGTACTTTCAGTAAACGAATCATATATATGTGTGCATATTGAGTGGGGTGGTTAGATGACTGGGGGGTGGATTATTTGTGAATGTAGTGGGGTAAAAGGAATGGTTTTGGCCACAGTTTTGTTTGAGTGCGTATATGCATGTGCGTTTATGAACGCGTGAACGATTACAAGTAAAAGTCTTTACATTTACATTTATTTCATTTTTTTTAAATTACATTATACTCACCGAAGCCTGTAAACCTTCCAACAATAATAAATCAGGACTGTTAACCTGCCCCCTTTTTGCTCCCTTGAAACAAGATCGCGGCTAATTTTGCCTTTTGTCGCAATCTCTCTCCGTCTATCACGCGATTCGGACCCTATACCCCCCTTTTCTGCTTTATCTGCTGAAGTGCCATTCACGTCTTCCCCTCCAGCCCTCCCCACAGCTTCACTTTCCCTGAGAGATACCCTTGCGAGTCGGGACCAACCATTAGACAGGTGGCGAACACGACACTCTGCTCTTTAGTGACTCAGCAAGGTCTCCCCTGAGTGAGCTTTCAACATGAATTCGAAGAATTCTGCTTCAAGCTCTGAAGAATGCTCATACGGATACCAACCAACAACGTTAGTAAACTGATGTAAATATGTGCCCCCCCCCCCCCCCCTGCATTTCTCGGTTAATTGTATTTTTCCGTTTTTGCCTTTCTTACCATACATACAGCTGTATTTTAGGAACCTTTTCAGCTAATTCTCTTCTTGGAATACTAACCCTAACCCTAGCCCTAAACCTAACCCTACCCCCCACTATGTACTGCAGTACACCGCGATTTGTCACAGTTGTGGTTCGTTGCGTTTTTCCGTCTTATAGGGAAGGGGTTAGGGTTAGGGTTAGGGCTAGGGTTAGTATTCCAAAAAGGTTATTAGCTAAAAAGTTAATAAAATACAGCTTTATGTATGGTAAGAAAGGCAAAAACGGAAAAATACAATTAACCGAGAAATGTAGGGGGTGGCACATCTTGACCTTTACCAATGGGAGATGAGGACGCCTTCTAGCGGTCGTCGGTCAATGACCTCGAGAAACAATGAACTTAGAGAACAGCGTTGTTTAATTATTATACATACTAATACATGTTGTACATAAACAACACCTTAGCTCCAAAACTCGATCAAATCAATCCTCTTAAGAGTATTTTTAAATCACTGAATTATAAACACAGTGTGGCCTATCTTGCTTAGAAGATTCTTAAAGAGAGCTCGTCATTATGTTATTGAAATGTTACTGCACAGCGATGGTCCCTTGCAGTTAATCAGAAATGGATGGAGTAGTCCATAAAAAAGAACGATGGTAGATGTTCTAAGAAATAATTTCATTAATCTTTCTGCGCTCCGTATTAACATTCTCATAAACACTAATTAGACACACCCATTCACAAATGAGCACGTACGCATAAATATGCGTGTATAAAATAATGCAAGTGTGAATGCACTCAAAAGCGTGTATCGGTCGATATATCCAAGTTTTGCTGTGCATTCCCTAAGACCCATTTACGTTACAAGTCATACCAATAGAGGTGTGGGGGGGGGGGGGGGGGGGGGGGGGGGGGGGGGGGGGGGGGGGGGGGGGGGGGGGGGGGAGAGAAACCGGTTTGAACCGAAAAACGGGTGCTAAGCTTTCGCGGTTCGAAAAAAACGGTTCGAGTTGCTGTGAACGGTTTTTTTGGTAAAGGTAAAGATGTATCTTAACCTTTACCGGTATTTTTAACTGCAAACTGAAAGTAAGTTATTCTTAGAATAACGCATTCTTTTCGAAAAACAACACTGATTCTCAGCGCAGATTGGGTGTTTGTAAACCAAGAGTAGATGTTTCTAGTTTGTGGTGGTGTATGGCTTTGACTTTGACTGAGTGTTGAGTTGAGTGTGTGTGTGTCATAAGTCACAAGTTTCTTTATTGTGTGTGTGTGTGTGTTGTGTGTGTGTGTGTGTGTGTGTGTATGTGTGTGAGAGCGTGCGTGTGTGTGAATATTCTGACAAATAAATATATGTTTGCATAGGTGAAACTAGTGATGCGAGTACTGGTCAAAAAAACGGTTCAGTAAAACCGGAACGAAGACGGAAAACCGGTTTAAAACCGGTTCGGATTTTTGAACCGGTTCTCAACTCTACATACCAACTAAATTACCACTCTACTGGAGTACCAAACACATTCCCTGACCTCAGGCAGTCCCTCTTTCAGGTCACAGAGGAGACGGGGTGGCGGAGTTGACATTCGTTTCTTCAATGACTCGGCAGGATCCTTCCTATCTGGCTTTCAAAGCAACTTCAATGGTGTTGAGACATATGCTCACAAGACACGAAAACAAAATCAACGGCGTTGAACCAACAACAACATCAAAAACACAAAGACTATCCGTTTATGAATGGGAACTTCTAATTATTAATCGCATGTCGTAATATAGCGTGAACACTGAAGTCTCTTTCTGAAAGTGCGCGCGCGCGTGAGTGAGTGTATGTGTGCGTGCGTGCGCTAGTGTGTGTGTGTGTGTGTG
>CM065688.1:28035004-28040004 GCA_017654935.2 Phymorhynchus buccinoides
AAGAAGGAGGAGGAGGAGGAGGAGGAGGAGAGGAGGAGGAGGAGGAGGAGGAGGACGAGGAGGAGGAAGAAAAGGAAGAAGAAGAAGGAGGACCAAGGAAGGAGGAGGAGGAGGAGGAGGAGTTATGGGAGGAAGGAGGAGGAGGAGTGAGGAGGAGGAGGAGGAGGAGGAAGGAGGAAGGAGGACTGGAGAAGAAGAAGAAGAAAGAAGAAAAAGAAGAAGGAAGAAGGAAAGGAAAACAAAAAGATAGCAGGAGGAGGAAGAAGAAGAAGAAGAAGAAGGTGAAGAAGAAGAAGAAGAAGGAAGAAGAAGAAGAAAGAAGAAAGAAGAAAGAAATATTCGAACAGTTTATAGGAACCCACAGCATAATTATAGTGAAGCATAGATTTCAATTGATCCCCTCTTGCTTCTCTTTGTCCTTCTATTTCCTTTCTGTTATATTCTTTTCTCATTCCTCCCCCCCCCCCCCCCCCCCCCCCCCCCCCCCTTAGTTCTTTCTGTCTTTCATTTCGTTGATGACAGTACAGTATTGTTTTGTTGTGTCTGCTCTGCAGTGTGGGTGTGGACATCATAACACATCAAGTTAATGATCATTGATGGTTATTGATCCCCCCTCTCTCTCTCTCTCTCTCTTCTCTCTCTCTCTCTCTCTCTCTCTCTCTCTCTCTCTCTCTCTCTCTCTCTCTCTCTCTCTCTCTCTCTCACACACTCACACACACACACACACACATTGTCTGTCAGTCTCCATCTCTCTCTGCTCTCCGCGTCAACACAACACACCAACACACACACATTGTGTTTTAAATGTGCACATTTCTAAGTTGATGTAATGAATTTTTAATGATAATTATTTGGTTGGTATAATTTTGTTTCACACGTTTGATTAATGTTCTTTCAGTTATTGTTGTATTTCTGTCATGTTGTTGCACCTAACCTGAATTTCTCTTCTGGAGATATTAAAGTATACTTGAACTTGAACTTGAACCAAGTTTAACTATCAGTAAAACATGATTTGTTGCACGTATTTGACAACCCCCCCCCCCCCCCCCCCCCCCTCTCCCCATCTCTCTCTCTCTCTCTCTCTCTCTCTCTCTCACGCAGTTTTAAGGTTTTTTTTTCTCTCACGCACGCACGCACACACACATACACACACACACACACACACACACACACACACACATCACACACACACACACACACACCACACACACACACACCACACACACACACACACACACACACACACACACACACACATCACCTGACAGAATCAGATAAAAACCCGCCTGCGGACCACACTGGCTATCACACAGGAACTCGCACCGACACGCGTCCGCAGTTAATCAAATGATTTGAGAACATAAGATTTATTACAAGGTCATTGCGGCTGCCAGCCCAGACTAGATTCATAGGTACAGCGAGATACAGGACTAGGTAGTGAAGCACCCCCGCACATTTCGCATTCTTTTGAACGCGCACACGTTGCGAGCACGCTTGCACACACGTACGAGTGCGCATATACAAATGCTCATACATAACTATATACGCATATACACACCGCACGCGCGCGCTCACCCACACACACACACACACACACACACACACACACACACACACAACACACAACACCACACGTACTCTCTCTCTCTCTCCTCTCTCTCTCATCCTCTCTCTCTTCTCCTCTCTCTCTCTCACACACACACACACACACACACACACACACACACACACACACACACACACACACACACACACACACACACACACACACACACACACACACACACACACACACACACACACACACACACACACACACACACACACACACACCAATTTCATACATTACTCCAGTTCCTTTGTTCTTGAATACAAAAACAGAAACATGATACTAAAAATAATAAATAAGGACACAAAACACACGCATAGTCTTAAGTTCTACACTCTTTTGGCAAGTACAAGCATGCACATCTAAGCACATGTATACATTTCTGCTGGCATCCACAGCGAAAAGAGATTCGAACGCGTGCGGTCTGTAGCCCCAGAATGCCAGGCTGCCAGCATGATAGAACCGTTCGTTTTCTCTTCGACTTAATATATTTACCACATTCACATTTAATGGTTTGCAGATGAATCCAACATAAAAAATACTGACGTTACAAAGTGTTATGTTTATTTTCTAGTCTAATAAATACGGACACACACGCAGGCGCACATGCGCGCGTGAATGCAACACAAACACGAACATACACTAAACCTGCGCGCACATACAAGGAGTAAGAAGAGAGAGAGAGAGAGAGAGAGAGAGAGAGAGAGAGAGAGAGAGAGAGAGAGAGAGAGAGAGAGAGAGAGAGAGAGAGAGAGAGAGAGGGGGGTGGGGTCGAGATAGATACATGTGTGTGTGTGTGTGGTGTGGGGGGGGGGGGGGGGGGGCAGCAGAGATAAATAACTTCTAGTCGGAATCAACGTGTACATTACATTCTCTCATTATGGAACAAATTAACCCATAATGTAAAATTCTACGTGATTGATGATGACGCTGTGTGTGTGTGTGTGTGTGTGTGTGTGTGTGTGTGCGTGTGCGTGTGCGTGCGCGTGTGCGTGTGTGTGTGTGTGCGTGTGCGTGCGTGCGTGCGTGCGTGTGTGTGTGTGCAACAGTTCCCCCGAAGACGCCGGAGTGTGGCTGTCCAAAATGTGTAATCAAAATCGGTCACACGCGTAATGTTCTCATCCGTAGCTGATGCACCTGTACCACAGTGATCAAGTGCCTCCGCTAGTTGGGATGATCCCTGGAGTCTTTCAGCCAGGGTAAGCCAACGACAACAACAATTTGAAAATCAAGAGCACGTGCGCGTTTCCAGATCAATACAATTTGTGATGTTGCTCAATGCAACCACACCTCACACCACTCCCAACGAGAATAGGTTTAGTCTTCAGACTTCTCTTGACGTCGTTTGCCCCACCATGGATGGCAAAGGACTACAAGTTCGTTCGTGTCTTTTTGTCTGCCTGCCTGTCAGTCTCACTCTGTCTGTCTGTCTGTCTATGTGTCGGGTAATATCTCGTTTCCCGAGTACATTTTCTTCTCGTTTAGTTCTCCTGGTATGGGGCTCAAAAATGATAAAATACCATTTAAGTACTTAACTGGCTTTATACCAGTTAAGTAGTAAACTGTCTTTTCTTATTCCAGTTAAGTAGTTATCTGATATGCTCAACTTCCGCTTCCGGCAACAGAAAAGTCAGTTAACTGTTAAGTGGCATTTTGTCAGGAAAACCAACTCCTTAACTGTTTTTTGTAACACGAAATCCCATTGGATGTACTGCAGATCAGCAATCTTTAACCATTTAC
Source organism: Phymorhynchus buccinoides (assembly GCA_017654935.2). Taxonomy (NCBI): domain Eukaryota; kingdom Metazoa; phylum Mollusca; class Gastropoda; order Neogastropoda; family Raphitomidae; genus Phymorhynchus; species Phymorhynchus buccinoides. Next base: position 28,038,354 of record CM065688.1, read on the forward strand.
ACTGTGAAATAGTTACATACCTTTAATATCTTTTTTTTTATTAGCAATTTTTATCACGGATCGGACTGCAGCACCTCCAGGATCAGCTCAGAGCTTTGAATGATGGTTGGTTGATGGTTCATCCCATGTGTGCTGTTTTGCAGCTGAGTGTACGTAAAACCTACATTTCATTCATTCAAACGCCGACCAATTACAATATTTCGAAATGTCAGTTAACTAGTTAATTAGTATAAACGATTTCCGCTTCCAGTAAAACAAAGTCAGTTAACTAGTTAACTGAATTAGAAAAGCCAGTCAAGTAGTTAACTGGTATTTTATCAATTCTGAACCCCATATCCTGGAAAGAAAACTCCACAGAGCACCTTGAGCTCCCCAGCTGGGCTATAAAGAACACCTTTGACTGGCTTTACAGCTTTCATGTCCCATATGTGCCCTGCCGGGCCGAGAGGACGTAAAACTCTATATTTCTTTCTTTACAGCTTCCATGTCCTTCCCAGCCCTTCAAGGCAGCCTGTCTGCTGGGGTATACCTATAGGTGTTCAATAGAAACCGTCTGTCTGTCTGTACTGTCTCTCTCTCTCTCTCCCCCCCCTTCCCAGCCCTTCAAGGCAGACTGACTGCTGGGATATATACGTGTTCAATAGAAACCATCTGTCTGTCTGTCTCTCCCCCTCTCCCCCCCCCCCCCTTCCCAGCCCTTCAAGGTAGACTGCCTGCTGGGATATACGTGTTCAATATATAAACTGTCTGTCTGTCTGTCTCTCTCCCCCCCCCCCCCCCCCCCCCCCCCCCCCACTCCTCCCCCCCCCCCCCCTCTCTCTCTCTATACCACCCCCCCCCCAAACTCCATGCCAATACTTTTTACCGTTGTAAAATAAAGGTTCATTTCATTTCATTAATTAAAAAACAAAAAATTGTCAGTCTGCCTGTTAGTCTCATTTCTCTCTCTCTCTCTCTCTCTCTCTCTCTCTCTCTCTCTCTCTCTCTCTCTCTCTCTCTCTCTCTCTCTCTCTCTACTCCATGCCAATACTTTTACCGTTGTAAAATAAAGGTTCATTTCATTATCATTTCAGAATCTCTCTCCGCTCTCTCTCTCTCTCCTAGCTCTCTCTCCTCTCTCTCTCTCTCTCTCTCTCCCCTATCTTCCCTCTCAGTCTCTCTCTCTCTTCATCTCCCCTCCCCCCCCCTCTCTCTCTTTCTCAGGGGGGGCCCCCCCCCCCCCCCCCCCCCCCTAGCCGTTCTTGATACACATACTTATTTGCAGACAAACAATGTGGCCGGTCACAGGGCAAAACACAGTAGAGGGAAAAAGCTCTACGGCAACAATCTGATGGATCTTCAGACGACCGCTGCTGTCGTGCGGACAACTGGCATCTCTATCTAACGTGATCGATGACGACGACGAAGAAGTAGTTGCACACACATATATGCCTCAAGTGAAAAGAGAGAGTCTTTCATCCTAAAAAAAAAAACCACAACAAAAAACAACCACAAAAACTCGTGGGTTTTTTAAAGCACATTTCAAACCACGTCCACACTATCAACTAAGGTTTTTTTTGTGGAGGGGGAGGGGGGGTAGAGAGAGAGAGAGAGAGAGAGAGGAGAGAGAGAGATTGAGCAGAGAGAGAGAGAGAGATAGAGAGAGAGAGAG
>CM065688.1:28050004-28055004 GCA_017654935.2 Phymorhynchus buccinoides
TAGTTACTGAATGAAAGATATTCCAAGAACATAGTCTACAGACAGTATAGACATAAATCAATAGATGCATAGACAAGTATACAAAAAAGTCATACCTCTCAACAGAATCGTGGCCCAGTGGGGTTAAGGAACTCCCAAGACAAGCAAGAAACACAGTTAGATTGGTTGTAAAATAAGGCAGTAACTACACAGATCCTGGCATTCGTCTTCACCACTGAGATAAATTCCACTGAATTTTGAAGTTCAACGAATTATACTCCCAGCCGCTGCAATTATTCGCACATTCAACAAAACTCTGGCATACTGATTTTTTTTAAAGTTATTAAACTTGTCTACGTAGATGTCTCACAATAAAGATTCGCTGATACCCGGAAGAAAAAATACGGGCCTAATTCAATGCTCAGAAGTCCAATATAACACAAAGCGAAGCAGTTTTCTCATACCCAAACCCCACCCCAAAATGTATGATAGAAAGCACGTTTCATCGACACTACCAACGTCGTCTGGCATACAGAAGCAGACGACTTTGAAATGTTCAGCTCGTGCGCTAGGCCTAGCTGGCACTCGGATTGGGAGAGCTCGTTACGTCAATCTGCCATCCGACAGTCACTCGCCTAGATCAAAGACATCTCAGAGATATAAGTTTCCAAGAGCTCGAAACAGTAACGGTACACACAGAACTGAAGGGGGGTGGGGGAGTCGGCCCAAGTCCGTTCGCCGAAGTGGGAGGATCAACTCTGGGCCACACGATCGATAGCGAGCGACTCAGTCAGTCAGCCACGATGTCTGACAGAAAGCATTCCCCCACACAGCAACCTCAGAAAAACCATGCTCACGCTCAATCAAACGCCGATATGACATTTTTGCACCCCACGGACACGTGCCTCAACCTTTCATCTTTCTCTCCCCGCTTACCTTGGGGTCCTGATCGGCTCCTGGTTTGAGTCGGGCTTCGTTTTCTGAGACGGGTGTGCGATTAGTGTGCGCCTCTTTCGACGCCATCTTACTTGCCATTCAGAATAGTGTGTGCGTGCGGTGTGGTGTGTGATAGGCCTAGGCCTAAGCTAGTTCGTCTGCGTTCTGCTAGAGGGCGCTGCTCTGGTTCGCGTGAATGGAGAGAGCTGTGTAGTCAGTTTAGCAGACGACATTTCCCCCCTCTCTCTATCCCCAAAAACATAAATAAAAGGAAGGGGGGGGGGGGGGTATTGAAACACTGGCTGACATCAGTTTGAATGTGTCTGTAAACAAACAAGCCACCGTGAACAGGTTGTCTTCAGTAGTTGATAAAAGTTTTCCACTTTTGGTTTTAGTCACTGACCGAGTTAAAACGACACGTAGGCCTAACGTGTCGGTGTGTCATCATCATTCAGTTACTCGCATCTTGATTTGCCTCTTGTGTGGGCCTACAAACGAAGATATGAATGCGCGCGCGCGCGCGTGCATGTGTGTATGTAAAGCTTACAGTAACACCTACCGTGTGCGTGTGTCACTGTGTTGCGCGCGCACGCGCGTGTGTGTATAAGCCTAATTGTGTGTGTTGCAGTATGTGTGTATGTGTATCAGTTTGTGTATGTGTGTGTGTGTCCTTGTGTGACTGTGTGTGTAGGTTTAAGCCTATAAGCTTATCTGTGTGTGCGGCGGCATGCATGACCGAAATGTGTGTGAGGGGGAAGGAAGTGGACTGAACAAACCGGGATGATGAAATGGTAGTTATTTAGTTAGGGGGGAAATCGTCAGAGGAATATTCGTCTGAGGGAAATTTCGTTATAGGCCTAGGAAAATTCGTCAGTATGATTGTGTGTATGTGCGTTTGTGTGTGCAAGTGTGTGTGCGTGCGCGCGCGCGCGCGCGCGCGCGTGTGTGTGTGACATTGTTTCCCCCTACGGCTCCTAACTGTTAACCTGGGTACAGGGGATTTTTTCTCTCACTTTGCACTAGGCCTTGCGGTCTGAAGGTGGAGTCTTTCGGATGAGACGATAAACCGATGTCCCGTGTGCTCATGCACTTAGCACACGTTAAACCCAGTGGCAACGAAAAAGTTCTCATTTGGTCGAAAATTTATCCCCTCCCCCTCCCCCCCCCCCCCCCCCCCCCTCCTCATCAGTCACACAAAAATCGCATGCAAAATAAAGAGGTGGCGCGCCTCTGGTTGCGACGCTCTCTCCAGGTGGGAGCAACCCGAATTTCACAGAGACGCCTCTGTGACTATGATCTACCTAACCTAACCTAACCTAATTTTTGAAATTAAAACACAGTTCATTTCAGTTCAGTGGTTTATTTAACGTATGTTCATCCTTGATATTAGACGCATTTAAACACACTGACCATAATTATAAAACCAAACTACTGGCATTATAAATCATATTGGCTGGAACATAGACTTTCCTTTCAACTAACAAACACTAAAAAACGCACACAGACACGAACAAACTTCTTTTTTTTTTAGGGTCTATGTTGGGTGGTTTTTTTTACTATGAAAACATATTAACAAGTAGGCCTACAGTTTGCAGCTTGCGAAGAGTGAATAAACGGCAAGAGTTGAACTTATGACATACCGTTGTTACATTACTGCATTAAGAGAGAGAGAGAGAGAGAGAGAGAGAGAGAGAGAGAGAGAGAGAGAGAGAGAGGGAGAGAGTGAGTTTGAGAATTATGTACAACTAGCGCAACGCCCCGTACCGGTAACGCCTAGTACCGGTAACGCCTTGTACAGGTAACGCCAAGTACCGGTACCGCTGAGTACCGGTTTCGCCGGGTCCGCAAAATATTATATTTTTACTTTTGTGGCTGAAAATACAATTTTTTGACCCCTACCACTTTCAAGGCCTACCGATCTCCATGACCTTGACCTTGACCTTGATCGGTATGCAATCATCAGAACAACCATAAGCCAAAGTACCTACATGCCAAGTTTGAAGTCCCTAAGACAACGGTGTGGATGTTATAGCCCCTTAAAGATTTCGGGTTTTCAAGGTCATACGCCAAGGTGAAGGTCATGACGGCGATAATTTATGCGCGGATGCCTTCTCTCATGGTGACACGCCACCACACAAAACTGGAAACGATTCGGTAAAGCAGTTCGGGAGATATGCGTGGGACAGTAAAACCCAATCATTAAACCCCTACCACTTTCAAGGCATACTGATCTCCCTGACCTTGACCTTGACCTTCATTGGTACACCATCATCAGAACGGCCATAAGCGAAAGTACATCCATGCCAAGTGTCAAGACTCTAGGACCTGCGGTGTGGAAGTTATGGCCCCTTAACGATTTTCGGTTTTCAAGGTCATACACCAACGTCAAGGTCAGGACGGCAAAACGTTTTGCACAGATGCCTTCCTCTCATGGGGACACACCACCACACAAAATTTGAAGCGATTCGGTCAAGCGGTTCGGGAGATTTGTGACAGAAAAGAACAAATAAACAAACAAAAAAAGGAAACAAACCCGAACAGCTCGGATTTACTAACCGCAAGTGCATGTGGTCCCCCCCCCCTCCCCATGACGCCTTGGCGGAGGTTGCCAAGGATGCTTGATACCAAATTTGGTGTCGATGGGTTGAGAACTGTGGCCCCTCCAGCCCACCCCCCTAAACACCCACACACACACACACCCGACCATCCCACCCCTCACCCCTCCAGACCCCCCCCCCTCCCCCCCCCAGCCCCCCTCCTCCCCTCAACCCCCTCCCCCCCCCATCCCCCCCCCCTCCCCCCCCCCCCCCCCACGCTCACACACGCACTTGGCGTTAGTAAAATCCGAGCTGCGTGTGGTCCCCCCTCCCCCACGACCCCTTGGCGGAGGTTTCCGAAAAGTAAGGACGGCATGACCTTCGGAGGGTGCCAAGGATGCTTGATACCAAATTTGGTGTCGATCGGTTGAGAACTGTGGCCGTGCATAAGGGACACACAGACAGACAGACACACAGACAGACAGACAGATTTGGAAAATATATATAAGATTCACCTTCCGCTACCTCCCGTCCTAGCCCTTATTGCTACATCTTTTTTTTCCTTTTTTTGTATTTGGTACTTTATAGTCACAGAGGCATCTCCGTGAAATTCGGGTTGCTCCCACCTTCCATTACCTCCTCCTAACCCTTATTGACACATCTTTTTCTTTTTTTTTGTATTTGGTATTTGGTACTTTATAGTCACAGAGGTATCTGTGAAATTAGGGTTGCTCCCACCTGGAGAGCGCGTCGCAGCCAGAGGCGCGCCACCCATTTCTTTTAAGCAATGTTATTCCGTGCGTGTGAGAGTATTACATAAAGCCTACCCAAAGCACAAAGACTGTTTTTTGGCCCACCGTTCTGATCAATTCTCGCTCTGTATGATACTCCGTGTTGGCTTGACCAGACTATAGGCCTACTACCAAGGAGGACTGATTGACTGACTGAGTGACCCCAATACAGGTAATAATAATAGTCACCATGCTTGTGACCCTCACACTTAACTGGACAGATCAATGGGGACTAGCTTAATTAACTACGACGCAAAAACGTAATACTGGGCGCACCAAACCCTTGCGAAGAGAGACAATTGGCTTGGAGTTGGAGTCAAAACTTTAGCATTTCTCGGTTAATTCCATTTTTCCGTTTTTGCCTTTCTTACCAAACATAAAGCTGTATTTTATGAACCTTTTCAGCTAATTATCTTTTTGGAATACTAACCCTAACCCTCCCCACTATAAGACGGAAAAACGCAATGAACTACGACTGTGACAAATGCCGCGGTGTACTGCAGTACATAGGGGGGGGGGGGGGGGGGGGGTCCTATTAGATAATGGCCTTTATCATGACTGCAATTAATTATTGAACAAAGATAATTAGCTGAAAATGTTCATAAAATACAGCTTCATGTTTGGTAAGGAAGGCAAAAACGGAAAAAATGGAATTAACCGAGAAATGTAGGGGTGGCGGCATGTATACCACCTATACCAGCAAATCCCCCTTTTTTATTATATTTCTGCAGTCATTGTTTGATACAAGTTATTATTT
>CM065688.1:28057504-28062504 GCA_017654935.2 Phymorhynchus buccinoides
AGAGAGAGAGAGAGAGAGAGAGAGAGAGAGAGAGAGAGAGAGAGAGAGAGAGAGAGAGAGGGGTGGGGGAGGGAGACGAGTGTGATGACACGTGCGATTAGCGGGGTGGGGATGCGTGAAGGTGGGGGAGGGAGGGAGAAAGAGACAGACAGATAGACAGACAGAGGAAACAAGAGAGAGAGAGAGAGAGAGAGAGAGAGAGGGGGGGGGGGGGGCGGAGAGAAGGAGAGAGACAGATGATCAGACAGAGGAAACAATATAGAGAGAGGGAGGGAGAGAGACAGATGGTCAGACACATAGACAGACAGGCAGAACGACAGAGAGAGAGGGGACGACACAAACAACCTGGGCCTGTATTCACGTTGAGATAGCATGAGACTTAGCATCATGCTAACTTAGAAGCTCTTCCAAAAGTCCTATTAAATCCTATAGAACATTGGAAGAGCTTCTAAGTTAGCATCATGCTAAGTCTCATGCTATCTCAACGTGAATACAGGCCCAGGTAGAGAGAGAGCTACGTCGAAAACGCTCCAAGAGTGCAATACCTTGACAAGGCAGATTACTCAGAGTACGAGGCTGATTCTACAGTCATCTAAAATGAAATGACTGGCACAAATTTCATTTTCAGTTACTCGTTCAAACAAAATAGATTTATAAAGAAAGGAGGGGTAGTAGAGCGGGAGGGTAGGGTTGGGCATCCTGTTTTCTTTCATTTCACACACAAAAGGCACGAATAAAAAAGTTCTGAAGATCGCCAATTTGTTCTGAGCCAGATGGTTGGTGGGGTTTTTTTCAATCTCTAAAAAGTGCAAGGTGGAAATAATGTTGACACATAGGCATACTTTTGCGCCTTAAACCTAAATTTACAACGGGGCTTGATTTTGTTTTTACAAGATAAGGCCTACACACTATTTTGTTTTCGCCTTACGGTTTTGTACAAAATATTCGTCTTGTTTTAGAAGGTACCACAAACGTGCATGTAATGAAAACGACAATCTCTCGTTATAAATGCCATAACATCGACATGCAAAGCAAATAACTAGTTTATGTCCCTTTCCCCCAGAGTTTTTGCAAGAAACACGTCAAGATCACCAGAAAGACAACCTTTTCAAGGATCGGGACACTCACTTTGCTCTGGTTTCCTAGAAATTAAACCATCAAAACGGCGATTCCTCCTTGGCGGAGGTGCCGGAGAGATAAGCCATTTTGGACGGGGTGGGTGGAGACTACTGAGGGTGGTTGAAGCTTTCTCTTCTTTGTAGTGCAGTAAAAAAAAAAAAGGAGTTATTTCCTTTGTTGTGAGCGAAACTCCTTTTGTTAAACTGTATATAAACAAGCGCGAAATCGCAATAGTTTGTGGCACGCGGTCTATTTTTACCACTCCAATCATGAGTTACCTCCCCTGGATTTTCAATAATTTTAATCTGTAAACCAGAATGTTATCTCTGCACCATTTCGTAACTTTTTATATCTTTTGGAAAACATTTAAAACTATGTATCCTACTTATACTCATCGAAAGAAGCACCGCATACTCGTCGTGTCTGTTGTAGTGTCTGTATTACGTATGTTTATTATTGTGTACGCTTTTAAAATACATCATTTTAAAGAGCGGCCAGAAGTGTAGCCTCGATTTGAAGTGCGACAATTTTGTCAAAATGTGCGACAATTTTGGACCGACAGACCGACCGACAGACCGACCGACCGACAAAGTGAGTTATAGGTTTGTGGCTTGAGCCACAAACAAAAACTGTATAACTGAAAGGCTTGTATTGTGGAAATTTCGTGTAAACGATTTGGTCTAACTCAGCACCTCCGGCAAGGAGGAATCGCCGATTTAACTTCTAGGAAACCAGAGCAAAATGAGTGTTGCAATCTCTGTAAAGGGAGTTTTCCTGGTGATCTCCACGTGTTTCTTGCACACACGTATCCGTGAGGAACTTTAAAGCAGACTAGTTTATGTCCCTTTTTCCCAGATGCTGACAGATGTTGGATGACTCGTAGAACATGCTGGATGCGTATCAATCATTAGCGTTTAAATGAAATTCAAGAAACATCTGGACCCCACGCGAATAGCGATCATGTCATCTTCTTCTTCTTCTTGTTTTTCTCCTTCTTCCCAGGCCATGTGCCCATGTGCCCATAATGGGCAAGGTACGTATGTGTCCGGTCTTTATTGGTCTTCCCGCTGCATTCAGCTGACAGATTCTGATTTTGGAGGAGCTCAAAGAAGAAAATGATTTGGAAGATAATTTGGAGAGAACAAAGAAAAAGGCTGGGGAATGGGCCAATAAGTCAGAAAAAAAGCAGATGATATTAAGAAAAGGAACCAACCGTCATGTAAGAACTTAGCTGTGACACGAATGAACTCTCATGTGAATTACTCCCTATGATAGTGATCAGATAGTGGCCAGGATTGAGATCTCAGGGAACTGACATACTGATCAATCCATGTCCAAATTGGCATGCATGATTCATTGATTATTTGTCACTCGCTGTCAGGGGGTAAGCGTGCCATTAATTAAAAAGCAAGAGTCCACAAACGAAGTGGCGTGTCATACAATCATAACATTGTTTTACAATTTCTGAATTCTGTCTATGTCTGTCCGTCTGTCTGTCTGTCTGTCTCTCTGTGTGTCTTTCTCGGTCTCTCGGTCTCTGTCTGTCTCTCGGTCTATCTGGTCTGTCAGGGGCAGGAGGCAGAAGCTGACGATAATTTGAATGTAAAAGATGCAACGAATGCCTCTCCTGGGAGAATAAGCTAAAGCAAAAAGGCACGGAATAACATTCCTACCTCTTTTTCTGTTATTTCTTCTTCTTTTCTTATGGGTGGGGGGTGAGGAGGGGAAGGGTGTAGTTCGGAACGCCTATAGCCCCCCCCCCCCTCCCCAAAACCCAACAACAACCCAAAACCCCCAACAAAAAACAAACAACAACAACAACAATTTGCTTTTGGGACCTACGGCCACCAAAACAACGCAAACCTCCGCCAGTAAACACTTAGGCCGTGCACACACATAAGCGGATATTCCGTGCGGAAAGCCGTGCGCAATCCATACATAAGTGCAACAAAGAAGGGGAAAGATTTGCGCACGTGTCCGAATTTCCCCATTATGCGTAGGCCTACACTTTTATCCTTCTTTCTTCCACTATTTAGGGTTTTCCGTACGGAACTTACGCGTCTTATGGCGATAATTTGACCGCCAGGGGGCAGTCAATCCACTAGGGGCTATGTTCTTAGTTGGGCGTAGTGAGAGAGAGAGGGAGGGTGGGACTCCTCTCTCTCTCTCTCTCTCTCTCTCTCTCTCTCTCTCTCTCTCTCTCTCTCTCTCTCTCTCTCTCTCTCTCCTCAACTAAGAATATAGAGAGGATTAGCCCCACTCGAGCGTTAGCCACCTGGCGGACAAAAGAGCCAGCTAAGTCGCTCAATGTGAACCCGGCCTAAGTCGTGATTTTGACAGTCGTGATTCTAACATCAAACATGCGCTGATAGTGTATAACAAAACAAACGCCGTGGTTCAAGGTTCATCCAGCAGGTTGGAGTTGCCTGACGAAACAAAAGCCGCAACTGTCAATTAAAATTTAACGCGATGACATTGCAAAACCCTGAGCGAAGTTTAGACACGGTGGAATAGAAGATAAGAAAAGGAAGCAGTTGGCAGCTCGTCAGTATTGTGAAGTAATTAACCGTACCGCAATTACGCTTCGTGACAGGCAACTAATTTAAGTTTTACTTAATAAAAACCCTTTCACCGCCACCAAAGTCGCAGTTTAGCACCACAGTGATTTAAAAAACCTATGTCACGAAAAGGCATCACATTGGGGTCTATTATCTAAAGACCCTATTGTCTTAGTTTTGGGAAGTAAGGATAGACCTTATTTTATATAATTATGTCACAGAACAATCCCCAATACTGCAGATGGATTTTGTTCTCAGAGACCCAGGTAAATTTAATGGCAATGTTTGGCGGAAACATGGCTGGAAAAATGGCTGGCGGTGAAAGGGTTCTGCAGTGAAAGTAACTGACAAGGGTATTCCTGTTGTTTGGGTATGTAAACTGTAACATTTCCAAATAACAATGACGGAATGGCAGGCAGAAATAAGACATATCATCAAAAGAATAGAAGAGTTCAGAGTTCAAACACTAATCATATAGTAAAAAGCCAACTGTCCGTGTGTGTGTGTGTGTGTGTGTGTGTGTGTGTGTGTGTGTGTGTGTCTGTGTGTGTGTCTGTCTGTCTGTCTGTCTGAAACACGAAACGGGCCTTATAACTCCGCCGTTTTTCGACCGATTCGCTTCAAATTTGCTGTGAGCCCTAACGGGGCGATGGAAACGGCAACCGAGGCGGCCGTGTCATTTGCGCGGTTCGGCAAATGCGCGAAACGCGCATCCGACGGCATTTCGGCGCCCGTAGCTCCGGTGTTTCCGATTGGCTTCGAATTTGGCAGGTACATGACCGGGGACAGTGACTATCGTTGTGCCAAACCGGAAGCGAATCGGTTCAGAAACGCGCGCGCTATACGCCGCTTCACCTTTTCACGCATAACTCCGTCGTTTCTTAACCGAATTGATTCATATTTGCTGTCAGGCTTGCTATCGCCCGGGCAACGCCTAGCAGCAAATTGGAAGAGAATCGGGAGAACGCGTCACTCTCAGAGCAGCGCCAACGGGAAACGGGGCCTTATAACTCCGCCGTTTCTTAACCGAATCGCTTCAAATTTGCTGTACTCAGCGTTACCAGTACTTGCCGTTACCGTTACTAGGTGTTACCAGTATGGTGCATTGCCAGTACTAGGCGTTGCGCTAGTAATAAATAAAGCTTCTATAGCGCTCTTCGATGATAAAAAAATCATCCTCAGAGCGCTTTACAAATATTACGAGAGAAAACAATCAAGAACAAAAACATTATTACAAAACAATATCAAGAAATATATAAAATAAAATAAAAATGTCATGCTCACGTCTTTCATCCCCACCCACCACCATTTTTTACATACACA
>CM065688.1:28076213-28083713 GCA_017654935.2 Phymorhynchus buccinoides
AGTCCCTTGTTGTTGTTTGTTTGGTAGCTGTGACCTACATACGAATTCCCCCAACTTAAAATTGAGGCTGCTCTTTAAAATGAAGTTTCGTTTTGAATTTGGGGGCCTTTTTTTATGGGCGTCAAACTTGGTCAAAATAAGATTTCTTACCAGCTATAAGAGGGAAACCCCTGAAACCCGTGATTCTGACACGTGGTCTGGTGGGTCTTTAAAGAAGTGGTTGGGGTTGGAAGGGGGTGGAAGAAGGCAAGTGTTGTAGATTAAGATTGATAATTATTATAATAGGTATGTTTCAGACGTATTGTGCGCTTTTTCTTTTAGAGCAGATAGAAAACATAAACGCACGACCAAGAAAGGGGGAATGTGAGTCCTTGATAAAAACAACAACAACCCAAAACAAATAAAATTAAAAGTAAGGAACATTCGCAGCATGATTAAACATGGATGATAACATAATATTAATCAGTCCCAGAGAGGCCCAGGCTATAGACCAAAGTTCCATTAAAACTGGAAATGTTCTATTGTGTTCTCCCCAGTCAGGGTAAGGCCGTGCATATACATAAGCGGATATTCCGTGCGGAAACCCGTGCGCAATCCATAAATAAGTGAAACAAAGAAGGGAACAGATTTGCGCACGTGTCCGAATTTCCCCTATATGCGTAAACTTGTATCCTTCTTTCTTCCACTTGTTTAGGGTTTTCCGTACGGAACTTACGCGTCTAATGTGAACCCCGGCTTAAATGTCATTGAAATTGAACACTGGCACATTTTGCCCTATTGAAAGAGCCAGGACATTCTGTCTTATTAACTTTCTTGTTTCAGGACAATATGTCCTATTATTTTTGTATCCTCGGAGAATGACTGCGACATAAAAATTAAAAAAACGAACTAAAAACACACGCTCATGGATGCAAACATATTTAGCGCGTTCGTGTGTTCGCGCGCGCACACTCAAAACGTAACACACACACACACACACAATTAATATGCAAGCGCATAGCCACCACTAAGCACACAAACACTCACAGGCAAAATCAGTTCAAAGATCTGTGTTTCAGTTTGTGTCATTGGTGTCAAATAGCATGACTCCAGGTAACAGAAAAAGCCACAGAATAACACGGAACACATTGTAACAATTATGAAGCTATCAAACCATGCATACATTTTGTGACTACTCTCTCATACTCATAGGTCTCCCCTTATACCCCTCCTCCTCCCAACTATTCAGATACCCCCCACCCCCCTCAAATGTTTCTTAACAATTTTAATTCCATTTTGTCGTGATACCTCTGTCCAAGACTTAAGACAAACTCCTCATCCCTTTATAAACTTTTGAGCAATCCTGAAAAAAAATAATGAGTGAAAGTTCTGTATTGGTATGGCCTTTATTTTCATATAAACTCCAGGTTTTTCAAGGAATGTTAATTGATTGGAATGAAAGGTGATAACAACCCCTTATTTAAAAAAATGTGGCATTAAAATTCTTCCAAGAATATACTTTGAATAAATATCGACTAATCAGACTAATATTTAACAAACACACTGACGATACACAAAACCTACTCGTTGGAGAAACAGTATTAAGAGAGGGTGGGGGGAGGGGAGGGGAAGGGAGGAGGGGGGAGGGGGGGAGGGGAGGGGGGGGGGGCAGTGGAATGCGATGTCACGAATAAAGCACAAAGCAAAGTGATAACAGATCGGTTGTGAATCCACGGAACATAATTGAACAAAGGGGGGAAAACTCTCTTTCTAATTAACTCCCCTCCACCAAAGTTGATTACGATACCAATCATCTAGCAATGCGTGGATCAGAGCCAAAGTGAGACAAACAAATTTTACATAAAGGAATTTCAGTATTTAGACACCTAATCGAAGAATAGCAATCAATTTAAAAACCGACACACAGATATATTAGAGTAATGCTTGTTAAATGTCACTAATAGACACACACACAAAAACCACCCCTGCAATAGAAGTGATTTAATTTAATAACACAATATTATGTCTACAGAGAAAATGTATGTTGGCATGACATTAATGATTGATATTCAACGTTTAAAAAAAGTGCACAAAATGTGATCACAAGTTAAAAATCAAAATCAAACAACAAAGCAAAAAGACAAGCCCCCCCCCAAATAATGTAAGAGAACACTGACACAATGAACACCTCCACTAAGGGGAAAAACTCGATACACTTCCACAAGGCTATGAAGTCATACCTTTAATATGGTCTCTCTCTTAAACTACTAAGCAATCTTTAAAGTCGTTCTTTCATTTGCGGCAGGGAAACGAGAATCCATGTATCCGAAACGTGATCTCAATAGACGATTTTCGGAAATAAACTAGGGGAGAGCACTTCGTGAAAATTAGAGTTGATTACCTGGACTTATTCGGTCAAAACCATAGCAACCGTGGCAGGCATGGCGTTGAAGCTTGAAACCGCAGGATGTGAGTCAGCGACTTGCAAACATTTTTTTTTCCAGAAAAAATGAGGGGTGGCCAGTATCCACAAACTGATAGAACTTGCAAAATGTGACGTACAAATATAAATGACATCAACTTTAGAATGATGCACGGTGTTCTAAGTGATGTAAGTCTACTCAAACACACGAGGCGAGAGCTGGGGATCTACCTGATGGTAGAGTAACTTCCCCTATTTGACCGATTGAATTAGGCAAGATGATTTGATCACTCCCACACACCATGAAATTACTCTCCTTAATTATTTCCGAACAATTTCTATTACACCAGTGACGCTGGTATGAGATGCTTAAACCGAGCACAGACATTGTTTTTTTACGAAACCCCTTAAAATTGCCTTTATTTCAACACAAACAAACAAAACATGAATTAATTTATCTGATATTTATGCTTTGTAAACCCTTGTTGAAAAAGAGAACCTTTTCTGAAAGGGAAAAAAAAAAAAAGTCAATTTAAATAGCAAATGGAATGTCTCTTAGGTAATACCCCCCCACCCTTCACAAAACTTCATCACACCTTCATCATCCAAGTTGTCCAGAAACTTCTCAGACTTGTAAACAATCAGCCAGAAAGTCGAGAGAAAAACCACAAGCTGACTAACTAACAAATTAATGCAAAAAACATGATCTCACTGGTTACAGTTACTGCTGGTACAGGTAGTGAGTGACACCCACTTTTCCCTTAAAAAACACACATCTGGCAAAAAAATGCAGAAAATCCTCTTTGATCACAGCACTGCTGCTAGCTGCACGTGACAACTTAGCAACTCAGAACCCGTCACACGATTTCAATTTTCATCAACAATTTACAGGCCGGTTCCGAGTCAGGAAACGTAAGAAAAGTTGACTTTTGTTCACAAGTCTTCTTCATGATGTCAGTCAATTTATCACACGAACAATCGGGACTGGACAGAAGGCAGAGAGGAGGGGGTAGGGGGTAGAGAGGTCATGAGAAGGAACAGGGCGATGGGAGAGCAGACACAGTGGTTTTCCCCACTGGGTTTTCCTACAGGGGTTCCCACAGGGTTTATCACAGGGTACATCCCACAGGGTTTCCCATTTTGGTTCATCACAGGATTCCCCCACTGGGTTTCCCTCCACAAGGGTTTCCCCCTTTCCCAGCTACCCCCGGGGTCAAGGCCAACACTACCTATGAGTCTCCGAGGCGGTGCCGTTGGAGGTGGTGGGGGTGGGCTGGCGCGCGCAGCACTGGCAGCAGCAGCTGTTCTGCAGCATGTGCCTGGCCTCCCGGCGCAGGTTGTGGTTGCAGCAGAGGTAGACGAGCGGGATGAGCGGGGCGTGCAGCAGGTGGAGCCTGAGCCCCAGCTGGCAGGCCGTGTGCAGGGACAGGGGCCTTAGCGGCTCCAGGAGGTCGGTGAGCACCTGCAGGGTCCTGAGGGCCACGAAGGGCAGCATGCTCAGCACGGTGACCACCGACGCCAGGAAGAAGATCCACGTCATGCGGTGGCTCTGCACGTCCACCGTGGTCGACGACCCCTGCCCGATCCGCGCGCTCTCCTTCACCCCCGATTTCAGCGGGATGCGGGCCGGATCTACTCCGGGCGAGGACCTCCCGGAGCGCACGGAGGCCGCAGTGCCCACGCCCATGCCGCTGCTGCTGGAGGAGGAGGCTGTGGGCAGTCTGCGAGTCTCCTCACACCCAACACCCCCACCCACACCCCCACCCAGAGAACTTAGAGAGTCCTCGTTCGTCACGAAGCGGTGCTTCCGCGGGTACTCCCGCCTGGCCGGGCTGACTTTCTCTCCTCGCGTGCTGTTGGCCGACTTCCGCCGGCACATGCGCACAAACATGATAGCGTAGAGCACCGCCTTCACCACCACGGACACGAAGAAGACCAGCAAGAGCACGCCGATGTAGACGAAGCGCACCGGACTGGACTTCATGGTGTCGTCCACGTCGCACGCGACGCCCTCCACAACGCTCTCCACCGGCGTGGTGCTGGTGGTGGGCACCACCGCTTTGGTCCCGAAGATGAAGAGTGAAGGCAGAGCCAGGACGAGGGCCGCCAGCACCGTGGTCACGCACAGGCCCCGGACCCACTTGGCGGACAGAAAGTTGGAGGGGCGGCTCATCTTGATGTAGCGGTCCACGGAGATGGCGGTCAGCACCAGCAGCACCACACACACGGAGGCCGTCTCCACGTAGCGCACCACCTTGCAGGCCACCTGCGAGTTGAACATCAGCGGCAGGGCCACCACCGCCACCTCCATGGGCACCCCCAGCACCACCACCACCATCTCCAGGGCCGCCAGGAAGATGACCAGCAGGTTGGCCGAGTTGCGGCGGAAGCGGGAGTGGTAGACCAGGCACACCAGAGCGTTGCCCAGCAGGGTGAGGACTAGCACCAGCCCCAGCATCACCAGCACCGGCACCAGGCCCCTCACCAGCTCGTCGTTGGCCTCCTCCAGCAACGCTCGGCTGGAGTTGCTGCCGCCGCCGCTGACTCTTTGCTCGAAGCTCCCCCGAGGCATGTCTTCTTCCGCGTTATCTTTGTCCCAGTAAGGGTCGTCGTAGGCTAGGTAGACGGTGTCGTCCTCTGTCGTCTCCTCCACAGACGTCATCGACGAAGAGGAAGACGACGAGGAGGGCGAGGGTAAGGAGAAGGAGAAGGAGGATGAGGATGAGGATGAGGAGGAGGAGGAGGAGGAATACGTGGAAGGCCCCCCAGCGGTTAAAACCGTTGAGGTGTTGTTGTTTGGAGGCATCGCAGGAGGGACATCATGAGAGGAACATCACCTGCAACAGTTAGAACAGGCGTAGAACCAGTTCTTGTTAGTTTCTGACTGGTTGGTTAGGTTACCAGTAGCTAGGACAACGCACGTGTTCTACGGAAAACAGAAAAAGGCTAAAGTTACACATGTACGCATAGACAAAAGTGCATCAACGAGCGCACAGACACACATACATACGAGCAAAACATTAACAATGTTGATTTGTAAAGTAGAATCTCTCTCTCTCTCTCTCTCTCTCTCTCTCTCTCTCTCTCTCTCTCTCTCTCTCTCTCTCTCTCTCTCTCTATCATGCCTTGCCATGTTTGTATTCTATGTTCGTATATGTACCAAGGACAGATTGGAAGACTAGGCGTTGCCTAAAATCTTCATCCTTGAAAAATAAAGTTCAAGTTTTCAAGTTTTTCTTTCTCTCTCTCTCTCTCTCTCTCGCTCTGTCTGTCTGTCTCTCTCTCTTGGAAAATAAAGTTGAAGTTTTCAGGTTTACTCTGACGTTGGCGCTGTATCAGCACTTTCTAGCTGTTTTAGTGTGCCTATCTATTGACAGTGCCTTCAATAATGAATTACCCTGGAACGTCAACCGGTGGATTCCATAAAAGCACGGCTTCTGTGTGTGTGTGTGTGTGTGTGTGTGTGTGTGTGTGTGTGTGTGCGTGTGTGCGTGTGTGTGTGTGTGTGCGTGTGTGCGTGCGTGTGTGCGTGCGTGCGTGCGTGCGTGCGTGCGTGCGTGCGTGCGTGCGCGCGTGCGTGTGTGCGTGCGTGCGTGCGCGTGCATGTATGTGTGTCCGTGCGTGCGTGCGTGTGTGTTAGTGAGATATATATATATATATATACATAGAGTGTGTGTGTGCATGCAACACACAGACACTCGGGGTTAAGTAAGAGAGAGTGAGAAAGAGAGAGAGAGAGAGAGAGAGAGAGAGAGAGAGAGAGAGAGAGAGAGAGAGAGAGAGAGAGAGAGAGAGAGAGAGAGAGAGAGAGAGAGAGAGAGAGAGACAGATAGACAGACGGACGGACAGGTAGAAAGAGACATAGACATAGGTCACACACACAGGGGGGAAATGACCGGGGGGCAAAAGTACCAGGGGGCAAGTGACCGGGGGGCAAATGGACTGGGGGGCAAATGGCAGGGGGAAGTGTCCGGGGGGCAAATGTCCGGGGGGGGGGGGGGGAGTGGCCTGACACCCCCCCCCCCCACACACACACACACAGCAGACACTTCAGACATTGTTTTATTGACAATGGCACAAATATAGCCTTTATGATTGTCAATGTGGTGAACTTTGTTTCTTGCAGCGCCGAAGTTAAGGAACATAAATCATGAAACTCAAAAAGCAATAATAAACATAACAATAAAAACCTACTTATTATGAAAAGTGAACATACGGATTAAACATACCAATAATTTAGAAAAAAATTACAAAAGCAAACTAAAACCTACACAGACTGAGAGAAACAGAGAGAGAGAGAGAGAGAGAGAGAGAGAGAGAGAGAGAGAGAGAGAGAGAGAGAGAGAGAGAGAGAGAGAGAGAGAGAGAGAGAGAGAGAGAGAGAGAGAGAGAGACAGAGAGAGAGAGAGAGAGAGAGAGAGAGAGAGAGAGAGAGAGAGAGAGAGAGAGAGAGAGATTTTGCTGCATTTTGAGCAGCTGATGGCATAGACGAGATATGTGCTTTCTAATAGGCCTACATGAGAGTAGTCAATCCTCTCAGACACATGCATTTTTTGTGCATGGGGGAATCGAAAATCGTCAGTGACGAATTAATAATGTGTTCTCTTCCTTTCACTGTGAACTAGGGCTCCCAATCGTCCCGCAAAACAAGGGGTCCTAGGGACTCCTTCACTTACAGTATAGAGGGTCCTAGAGGCAGGATAGAGGGTCATAGTGGCATTGCAAATGCTAAAAATAATTTTTTAGTGCATTCCTGGGACCCCCTGCACATTCTTTTAGAGGGTCCTTGAGAATTTTAGTGCTTCATAGTAGACCCCCAAATGGGGGTCCCTGGGAGCCCTGGTGAACACACCGACAAGCAAGCCATGTTACAACCGCAGAGAAACAGAGACTGCGAGAGGTCTACTGTATAACCGGAAGTTTATAGCACACCGAGCCTCGTTCTGAGTATATAACCCTTGACCTTTAACCCAGAGGAGTGAAAGGTCAGGAATGTTGTCGATACACTGGTGTTGTTGATTGTCATGAACTCGGATCTCTCGAGATAAGGCTTTTTTTCTCGTGTGGGCGTGTGGCAACATTCAAAGTCCACTATGGCG
>CM065688.1:28088713-28091213 GCA_017654935.2 Phymorhynchus buccinoides
TCTCTCTCTCTCTCTCTCTCTCTCTCTCTCTCTCTCTCTCACCGTGCCTCTCTCTCTCTCGCTCTCTCTCTCTCTGTCTTTCTCTTCCATGTAATGTTTGTGTCAATGCTTATGCTAAGACTGGCTTGTTATCAAAGGCTGTTTTGTAAGACGAGCTCAGGGGAAAATATTTACGAAAAAAGGCCTTTTGTATCCTAATATAGCTTCTGTCGCGTCTGCATATTGGACGACACAGACACACACACAGAGACACACACACGCGCGCGCGCACACACACAGGCACGCATAAATGCAAACGCACGCAGAGAGAGAGAGAGAGAGAGAGAGAGAGAGAGAGAGAGAGAGAGAGAGAGAGAGAGAGAGAGAGAGAGAGAGAGAGAGAGAGAGAGAGAGAGAGAGAGAGAGAGAGAGAGAGAGAGAGAGAGAGAGAGAGAGAGAGAGAGAGAGAGAGAGAGAGAGAGAGAGAGAGAGAGAGAGAGAGACTTCAAGCGCTGTTTACAGGTTCTTTCTTTGTGACAACTATTGTAAAATCCGTGTCAATGCTAGTAAGAAGACAACATTAATCGATTTGGTGACAATAGTCGTAAAGACCTGAAAATAATACTGTCACGAGCAAAACCATCTTTTCCATCTTAGGACGCAGGGCTACGCCCGACATTAGTCACTGTTCCCCTAACCAAAGACCCACTCTACCATCATTAACTCTTCTAGCATCATTCGCCCGAGACATTACTCTTCACTCCCACCAAATGCAAAGACATTCACTGCTAAACACTCTGCCATGCATTGTGTCTACTCTCAGAGTTTCTGTCGGTGATTTTTCTATTAAAGCAACGCATGAGCCCTTGAAAAAAATAGTTACTCCCCCCTTCTCAACAGACATCCAGGAACACAAAAATAACAAGGGCGTCGCCGAGCGGCAGACATGTCCATCACCAGCAATGCCACGCACTTGCGACACCCCGTAGAGTGTCACATCCTGACACAAAATTGGAAGGGATTATGTCTTCTAGTTCACGAGATACAGCTTGAAGAAGAAACATATAGCGCAAAGAAAGAAATTTCGGTTTTCAAGGTCACACTTCAAGGTCAAGGTCAGCATGGTGATAATTTATGCTCGGATGTTTTCTTCTCTAGGGTATACAGTACCACACACAATTCGAAGCAAATAAAATAAAATAAAATCAACTTTATTTTTGTTAAAACCTGGGGGCACAAGAAAATGAATACACGTACCATTCACACCTGCGGCATCAAACATTACAAACAATAGCCCAAAACACCCCATAACAGTACACATCAACATAGTATTACATGGGCTCCAAAAAAAAAAAAAAAAAGTTTTTAACAGTACTCATCACCATATAGACAGGCACATAATACCATCATGCACAGATACACCACCATACACATACACACATATGCATGCACACACACAGTTGCTGGAATTTCACATGTGAATCATTTTTTTTAAACCGCTAATTATTTTATCTCCATTAACAATATTGACATATGAAACAAAAAAGAAAAAACCCATACAAAAACAACAACAAACAAGGTCAAGGTCACGACGGCAAAATAGTTTGAGCGGATCTCTTCCTATTAAGGTGGCACACCTCCACACAAAATTTGACGCGATTCGGTCAAGCGGTTCGGGAGATATTCTTGGGACAGACAGAAAAACAAATAAACAAAAAAAAAAACCTGACGACCACAAAGTCCGATCACCTACGGTGACGGACAAAAACAAAAATACAAACCAGACGACGGCAAAGTCCGATCACCTACAGTGACGGACAATTATGCTACGGGGTGTTGCAAGTGCGTGGCATTGCTGGTGACGGACATGTCTGCCGCTTCCGCGTGCCGAGTGGTCTTACGGTTGCTTTGATCTTCTGTCCCGGCTTTCCTCTGGGTGTGTGTGGGGTGGGGGTAGGGGGGGGGGTTGCGCGCGCTCTCTGTGTATGTTTGTCTGTCTGTGTCTCTCTCTTGCTTTCTGTCTCTGTCCCCCCCCCCCCTCTCTCTCTCTGTCTGTGTCTGTAGGGCCTATGTCTTGCTGTCTGTCTCTGTCTCTCTCTCTCTCTGTCTGTCTGTCTGTCTGTCTCTTTGTCTTTGTCTATCTCTTTCTATGTGTCTCTCTCTCTGTCTGTCTGTCTGTCTCTCTCTCTCTGTCTGTCTGTCTCTCTCGCTCTCTCTCTCTCTCTCTCTGTCTGCCTCTGTACCTGCTCCAGGGCGGAGGACGTTAAACAAATTTTCATTCATTCACGGAACAGCAGTTGTCCTCTTTGCTCTCTGTCTATGTCTCTCTGTCTGTCTGTCTCTCTTTGTGTGTGTCTTTGTCTGTCTGTCTCTCTCTCTCTCCCTCTCTCTCCCCACCCCACCACTCTCTCTCTCTCTCTTCATAGTTTACGACACGATTCAAAAGTAGTAGGCCTTTCCAAGACTAACGAGTGGGGGTGGGGGGTGGGGGGCGTGCTCTCTCTCTCTCTCCCCTCCCTCT
>CM065688.1:28101213-28111213 GCA_017654935.2 Phymorhynchus buccinoides
AATTTTTCTAGTGCATCCCTCGGACCCCCTGCACATTCTTTTAGAGGGTCCTTTAGAATTTTAGTGCATCATAGACCCCCCAATGGGGGTCCCTGGGAGCCCCGCAATACCTTTAATTTTGTTCATTACTACATTACTTGGTTTAAATGCAGTCTCCACCTGTTCAATCAATTGTGCAATGTAAATTGAAGGAGCACGGTACATGTATAAGCTTCGAGCTTGTTGTTGCTCTAATTGTCTTTCTGTGTGACTATGTTTTCAAATGAATAAAATGTTTGTTTAGACCAAGGAGGAGAAAGAGCAAAGGATGACGAAGGAAACGGGGGGGGGGGGGGGGGGGGGGGGGGGGGGGGCAGCGGATTCGCCATCGAATGAGTCATCCAGGTCCGCGTTTAGTTCAACTTTATCGATCTTGCCGCCCCCTGCTGTTTGTTTGATTCTGTTGAACAGAGAAACGAGAGGGGAGTGTATGAAGGAATGAAGGAATGAAGAGAAAGGGCACGAGAAAGAAAGAGAGAGAGAGAGAGACTGAGGGAGAGAGAGAAAGGGGGGGGGGAGAGAAAAGAGAGAGAGAGAGAGAGAGAGAGAGAGAGAGAGAGAGAGAGAGAGAGAGAGAGAGAGAGAGAGAGAGAGAGAGAGAGAGAGAGAGAGAGAGAGAGAGAGAGAGAGATGTGAGGTAGGGTGTTTTTTTCAAAACATGGACTAATAGTCATATATTTATGATTATGTTTCAGAATACAAACGCGTACACACGCTTTAAAGAAACTTATAATTATAACGTAAGTATTTGCTATTTTTTAAACGCGATTCATACCCATATTTTCGTTATCCCTTTGGAAATAAAACCACACATGCAATATTCCTCTAAAAATAAATGAACTGATAAATTCCATAGTCTGTCTGTCTGCTTATGTTATGTCTGTCCGAATGCAAACAAGAAATCAAGACAGTGCAACCACATGCATTATGCATACAGTCTAAGACACACACATGAGAGAGACACACAGAGACACAAATACACACACACGCACATGCATACACACATGCACAAACACATTATCAGGCTTACCCTTACAATGGCCACGTGATTTGAATATAGCAATTCTGTGTGGTAAGTTTTCACATTGAAGATTTGGTGATAATAAATTATATAAATAACATGTAAGAAATAAATATATTTCAATGATGTACTGCATGTTCTTGTAGTCATATTTTGTGTTGGTTGCACTGCGTCCGTGCTTTCCAATTACGTAACACATACATTTAGTAATGTATACAGGGCTCCCAATCGTCCCACAAAACAAGGGGTCCCAGGGACTCCTTCATTTACAGCATAGAGGGTCCTGGAGGCAGGATAGAGGGTCCCAGTGGCATTGCAAATGCTAAAAATAATGTTTCTAGTGCATCCCTGGGACCCCCTGCACATTCTTTTAGAGGGTCCTTGAGAATTTCAGTGCTTCATAGACCCCCAAATGGGGGTCCCTGGGAGCCCTGGCATTATCATTTACTTTAGACGCAGCGGGTTTTTTCCCCATGGAAGTCTTTTTTTCCTGCGTGAGGGGAGTGTTATTTTCCTAAGGGGAGTGTTAATTTCCTAGGCAAAAAAAGACTTCGGGGAGTGCTTTTTTCCTGGAGTCTTTTTTGCCTGCTACACCGGCGCGGCCGGCTCTTGCTGAAATCGATAGAACAAATTCCGGCAGCATCACATTTCAAGAGGACATTATTAATGTATCCTGACATGACATGTTCAGTTTTAAAATAGGACACATGTCCTATGACCTGTGCCTCGGGACATCACTGTGCAGCCAGTCTGCCAATATGAATTATTGATCAGCATCACCCAAAGAAAACAGTGACTCTCTGTTGAAGGCACAGTTACACAAGACAAACCTCTACAAAGGAACCCCTGCGGGTTATAGCAAGCTAAAACAAATGAGACTATATCATTATATACAAGGAGACTCAGCTAGTAAAACTAGCAAGAGTAGTTAGACTTAGAGGGACAATGGTATTGTTGAACATGAACGACTCTCAGGTTCTAACTTTTAGCCAACTGTAGCATTTCACCACCCTCGTGAAACATTAACTTGATTCTTAAAAAAATGTCCAGAATTAGAAATCAGAAAAAACCCTTGCAATTTGGAAATAGGTCAACCAATACCTGAATAAGAAATATTTTGAAAAAAAAACCTTTAGCCAACTGTGAGTCCTTCGCGAAGTGAAAACGATCGGGCGAAGCCGCTAGTCCAGATTAAGATGTAAAAGATTGTTCTGTGGTTGTTACCTTTACCTTGTGAATAATCTTAATAATAATAATAATAAAAAACATATCTGATCCAAACTTTTTCGA
Organism: Phymorhynchus buccinoides; assembly: GCA_017654935.2. NCBI lineage: Eukaryota > Metazoa > Mollusca > Gastropoda > Neogastropoda > Raphitomidae > Phymorhynchus > Phymorhynchus buccinoides. Next base: position 28,103,564 of record CM065688.1, read on the forward strand.
GCCACATGTACCTTGCAAAAGACGACAAGCTGGACAGGGAAGGAAGATACAGCCATTCACATAGTCTGAGAAAACGCTTAACAGAAATGATAACATAAGGCCTTTGGATGACAGCAGCAACATCAACAACACCAAACACGCTTCATGACACAACAGTTTAATCATGGAAATCCCACAACAGACGAAGCTAAGCTGTGATCATGATAGCGTCAGGCTACTCTCATAATTTCACTCTCTCGACGTGTCGTGTGCCTGTCTGTCGTTTCCGACTACGACTGCCAGATAGCGGAGGGTTGCAGTTGCTATTCCGGCGGGCTGGGTTAAAGAAAATTATTGTCGAGACGCCCCTGCCCAGGGTATATCCCCACTCTCTTGGGGATCCAAAGGGATCTGAGGACAGCTACTGAGCTAGAGTTGGGGAAGCTAATTACCCAAAGGCCAACCAATCCCTTTGGCTGCAGCGTTAGAGCCAGCGCAAATGCCCCACTAGTTAAAGAGTGATAGTCTTTCACAAAAAAGACTAAAGCCGTACCACGAATTTCCGAAGGTAGACTAGAACATCATTGTACACAGTGATCGCGTTTACTGGTAACTATCAGTAAAATACGTATTGCAAAACCGAAATACTGACAAAACATTGACCTGTCAGTCCCAAGGAGTGATACATTTGTGTTAGGACTGATCAATTGTTTTAACAGAGGCTTTGATATTGTGGTTTTCACTGGATTTTGTTTCCCTGGGACTGGTTTTGACACCGGTTGTTGAGGTGTTTTGTCGCTGATGGGACTGGTTTTCAAAATTACAACCGCGATCACTGGTACAGCTCTAACCTTACCATTGGCCCTACTACACGATAATAGGCCTAAAAGCCATTTCAGTTAAAAAAAAAGAAGGGTAGACTGTCGTGTGTGCGCGCCACACTCGCGACCACGCGCGCTCACGCACGTGTGTGTTTGTGAACGCGTGCGTGTGCTTATGTGTGTTTTCTCTCTCTCTCTCTCCTTCCTCTCTTACTTACCACCAAGAACGGGGAAAAAATGCGTGAGTGGTACTGGTAAGCACTAGGCATGTGTGGGTGTCTGCGAGCGGGGATTTACAGCAGATTAGCCAACTCCCAGGAAAAAAAGAAAGCGGATTAAGGGATTAAGCAGACCGACAGTGCTGAAACTGACGCAACAGAAATCAATTCCTGTTTACCAGTTTATACACCCACCGCACACATATTTTCTTTTTCCATTCCCTTTAAAGACCCAGCACGTCACTTGTCCAAATCACGGTTTTCACGTGCTTTTCCCCCTCTCATAGCTAGTAAGAAATCTTCTTAGCATAAGAGGGAATGCGACACGTGACGTAGGGGGGGGGGGGGGGGTGTCTTTACATTTTGTTCTCATCTCTGCCCTGTCTCCTCAGCCTCCTTCGTCTCCGCACACGTTCTCCTCTACAGCTTTGTTACTTACAGAAACGAAAGGGGGAAAAAACAACCGGATTTCTATGTGAAAAACGAAAACGTAATTTGACACAAAAAAGGTTAAAAGAAGTACGGGAGTTCAATCTTCTCTTCCGTTTTCTTAAAATCACTCTAACCCCCCCCCCCCCCCCCCCCCCCCCCCCACCCCCCCCATCACACACCCCACACAGACAAAAAAAAGCAACAACACACTCACGCACGCACACATATTAAACAAACGCAGACAGACAGACAGACAGACAGACAGACATGACAGGCAGACAGACAGACAGACAGACAGACACACACACACACACACATCCTAGCCAGCATAAGAACATACTCGTGGATTCTGTAGAGGAGCTACAGCATTGAACAGTTTCAGAAATAGCTTTTTATATTGATTTCGTTGTTTACCGACTTATACTTTTGTGTGAGTTTAACAAGAACGGGAGCAGCTTAATTCCTGCAGGAACATACCATCTTAATTTTCGAGTCTGACTTTCAGGGAAAATGATTTTCGATGATCTGATTGACTGGACACAGGGAGGGAGAGGGAGGGAGGGAGGGAGGGAGGGAGAGAGAGAGAGAGAGAGAGAGAGAGAGAGAGAGAGGAGAGAGAGAGAGAGAGAGAGAGAGAGAGAGAGAGAGAGAGAGGGAGAGAGAGAGAAAGAGAGGGAGGGAGGGAGAGAGAGAGAGAGAGAGAGAGAGAGAGAGAGAGAGAGAGAGAGAGAGAGAGAGAGAGAGAGAGAGAGACAGTGAGAGAGAGAGAGGGGGAGAGAGAGAGAGAGAGAGAGAGAGAGAGAGAGAGAGAGAGAGAGAGAGAGAGAGAGAGAGAGAGAGAGAGAGAGAGAGAGAGAGAGAGAGAGAGAGAGAGAGAGAGAGAGAGAGAGAAGTCTCTGAGAACTATATTGTTATTTTCATTCGACAGCAATAAGAGAGACTGAGAGAGAAAGAGAAAGAGAGAGAGAGAGAGAGAGAGAGAGAGAGAGAGAGAGGAGAGAGAGAGAGAACTGAGAGAGAGAGAGAGAGAGATGTAAGACATGGCCATAACAACCAAAATTGAAAAAAAACCCCAAAAAAGCCAAAAAACCCAATACGTTTTCAAAGTCAAAATCAACAAGGTGCTAGAAATTGATAGGAATATTCGTGATTTCGATATATATCTCAGCCAGCTTCCGATTTTGACTAAGATCCATCCAGTAGTTTTCCATCCAGTAGTAATCGTCACACACACACACACACACACACACACACACACACACACACACACACACAGACAGACACACACACACACACAAATGTGTATGCATGTACAGCGTTGTGAATGGAATAGCCCCTAAGAAAATCACCCAACATTTTGTTAGCAACGAAAGCAGACATACACACAAACTTTCTTTTCCCAGACCCCGTAATAATCTTTATAAATCTAGTTTATTGTACTCCGGCTGTACGGCGTGGAACAATTTATCTTTTAATTTAAAATCGTGTACATTAAGACAGACATTTATGAAAGCACTTAAATTTCATGTTAGAAACCCTATGAATTAGTCTCTGTAAACTTTAGAAATTTAGCACCTATTCCGTCGGAATATGTCCTTTTAATTGATACTTTACAATTTTTATACTTTGATTGTTCTTTGCTTTGTTCCATTGTGTCCGGGACATTTGTTAATATGGGTGATGAGGAAATGAAATGGGGAAGGGACAACCACATTCACTTCAATATCCTATTCATTTACTCTCTCTCTCTCTCTCTCTCTCTCTCTCTCTCTCTCTCTCTCTCTCTCTCTCTCTCTCTCTCTCTCTCTCTCTCTCTCTCTCTCTCTCTCTCTCTCTCAATAGAGTTATTTCAATGCGTTATATTATTAGGCTAATGTTTAGTAGTTTGGAATGTTTTGTTTTGCATGTTGAGTTATTTTTCGAGTTGCTTTCGTGTTACTTTTCATTCTGAGGACAGGATGAAAAAAAGCTGTCAAGCTTACTCCTTTATCCTCAATAAAGATCATTTTGACTTGACTTGACTTGACTTGACAGACACACGCACACACACACACACGCAAGCACACACACATACAGACATACGTACACACACACGCGCACGCACACACACACACACACACAATACACACACACAGACTCACACACACACACGCACAGACACACACACACACACACACACACACACACACACACACACACACACACCACACAATCCATCAACGCACAGTCCAACAGACGGATAACCCGACAAACAGAACAATAAATCCGACCAGCTGTCGACAACAAACACACACCGGAGTCAACAAAAGGTCATTCGAGTAACACCCCCCCCCCCCGCCCCCCCGCCCCATATCTCTCCCCCAACCCTCTTTCCCACCCCATACTACTCCACCTCGCCCCCACACAATATCCGCCAACGCACTCAACTATTATTATTGTGGTCGATTATGCACCTCAAAAGTGCGTAGGCGGTTTGCAATGGGGGGCGTTCAAAAAAAGCTGAAAAGGATAAAAAGGGGGTGGGTGGGCAATGGACGGGGGGAGGTGGGGAGGTGGGGGGGGGGGGGGAAGTGGGTAAAAAGTCAAGATAACAAGGGAAGTGTAGGCCTATGTGTGGAGGGGTGGGGGGAGTTGGGGTGGTCTCAGGGGACAGGCAGATTTAATACAAATCCAGCCTACAGGCCTTTCATACTATCCAGTGTTATTATGGACAGTTTGTTTCAGAGCTGGTGTGTGTGTATGTGTGTGTGTGTGTGTGTGTGTGTGTGTGTGCGCGCGTGTGCGTGCGTGTGTGTTTGTGTGTGAGAGAGAGAGTGTGTGTGTGATTGATTTGCTTGTGTGTGTGTGTGTGTGCGCGCGCACGCGCACATACATGTTAATATGAGCATGAGAGCAGGAATTATATAGTACTATAACATTCCTGATGAGAGAGAGAATGCCATAGTGGAAGGGAGGGATGGAGGGAGGGAGGGAGAGAGAGAGAGAGAGAGAGAGAGAGAGAGAGAGAGAGAGAGAGAGAGAGAGAGAGAGAGAGAGAGAGAGAGAGAGAGAGAGAGAGAGAGAGAGAGAGAGAGAGAGAGAGGTTTTGTAGACATTACCAGGTCACGCACAGGTGACATATAGAACGCAGAGACCACAAACAAGTCCCATAGTTACACCCATCCTGTACTCTAGTACTACACTGGGGTCATACGAGGGTCACGCAAGCACACACGCACATATACGTGCGCGCGCGCACACAGACACACACGCGCATACACACACACTTGGAAACGGTTACAAACATTACAGACACAGACACACACACATACACACATATGCGCAAGCGCACACGAGCACGACACACGCAGGCACATGAACACACACACACAATTATTAATCCACATATGTAGTATGTACACACATGCACACACATAGAGAGTACAATCAGAAGATACGCACACACATACCCCCCCCCCCCCCCCCCCTCCACCATATTGTACATAAACTAAAGTCTTCACCAAATTCATTCACACAAAACTATGAACGAACATGTATGAGTCATGCATGACTCATACATAAGACACGTGTGCTGAATGAAGTGTTCTCATTATTCATTCAAACACACAGAATGCGACAGATGTCATTTTGTTCTATATATTATATATATTTTTTTAATATATATATTTGTTTGTTTGTTATGGCAATAACTATAAATCATTCATACATGTTAACGTGGCGTTAATCAACATACATACATGTGCATTTTGTACGACTTACTACGCTCTCGTATCATTTTCGCCAAATTATCATTTCTAATGCAACAGTTTCATTAATCAACTGCACAACACACACACAATTACACACATACACACACACGACCACACACGCGCGCGCGCACACGCGCGCGCGCACACACACACACACACACACACGTACACCTGTTACATTTGCCGTGGATAAAATAGAGCTGACTCACTGCATTAGCTTGCCACGCTTATAGTTCAATGACAAGAATCGTTTTCAATGGGATTTCCAACACATATGCAGACAAAAAGGCTCCTCCTGCATTGTATGCATGCACGTACACACCAACACATGCTAGCCATGAAAGAAAGAGGTGACTCATTGCAACAGTTTACACACAAAAAAGAGCAAGATTTCTGTGTATATATACACTACGTTATGATTAGTGTACAAGATACGTCTAAATTCATGGAAAACTAAATACATAGAAACTAATTGTCTCTGCACTCAGAGATTTTCAATTCATCACTTACTATTAGAATGCCCAATGTTGCTATCTAAATACTGAATGTTCAATATGGACTTTTTTTCTTAAGTATAAGGATATCTTAAGTGACGCAGAAATTGACATTGCTTTAATTGCGAAATTAATGCTGTCCACACCTATTGGAATCTTACTGTAAATGTTTTGCTTTGTGTGTTGTTATAATTGTTTTTTAAGCTTGCATGTTTTTTTAAATTTTTTTAATTAGTTCTATTTCTGCATGTTGTCTAAAATCACTATTAGTGTGAAAAGACATTAAATTAAAGATTCATTCATTCACGAGCACACACATGGACATGGCACACACATGCAGACACTGACATGTACAAATTCATCCAGGCATAATGGGATGGTGAATAACATGCATGTGAATAATACAGGTCTGCAAAATGGTAATAAACAAAAAACCCACAAACACACCATTCTGACAATTCCTGTTGATTCACAAAATCACACTTGTTTAAACACACACACACACACTCTCTCTCTCTCTCTCTCTCACACACACACATACACACAGTTACACTCATGAATAGACACTGATCAAAGAACAAAATAATAACTAGACCACTTTCATAGACTACCCACCCGTACACCTGTACTCCACGCCCCTCTTCTTTCGAAACCACAAAGAGATAAAGGTATTCGTCAAGCTTAATAATGATGTCAACCTCATTCAATCTCTGTGGAAGCACCCAGTCTCTCTCTCTCCCCACTTTTTATCTCTCTCTCCACCCCCTATTTCCAACCCAATTCTGTTTGTTCCTAACTGCGTAGGGACGTGGAAGGCTCACAATTTGCATGCAGATAAGTATTTAGGATATCTAGGCCAGCTCCAAAATGAAGTTCATTGGTCAAAGGTCAAGGTCACAGCAGCTGAAAATGCTGCCGCGCGAGATCCTCGCTGGCGCACGGGTACTGTCAAGTGCAGGTGTCGACTGTTTGATCAGACTTTAGTTTCAGGGGTGTTTGTTCCTGCAAGAACACTTGACCCGAAAAGGCTTGATCGAGCGTTTTCACGCTCTAGTTCCTTCATACAAGACTAGTGAAGTAACTGTCCAGTGATGACCCACGGCCGGGGTCATAGGACATATAGTCCTTTTAAAGCTGAAAAGTTCCCTTTGAATTCCTCACTAGGCGTTCAAGACTGCAGTTGGTCATCTCCAAACATGGAACACTCAATTTTTTTTTAGTAAAGTTTTATTTTTGTGTGCATTTGAAGGTTTAAGGTTTTGGTTAGAGTTAGGGTTAGGGCTAGAGTCAGTTTAATTTCAGATTGAATGGTTAAAAGATACACATTCTAAAGTTTTTCTGAAAACCGACATTGTCACGCGAATGGCGTCACTTTCCATATTTGGAGATGACAAAGTGCAGCATTGAACGTCTTGTGGGTTTCCCCCCTGTCAGGACAAATTTAGGCAATCATGAAAGAGCAATGTTGTACTTTAGTCACACCCTCATGTTTACGACCCTCAATCTCAAAGTATGCTTCTTTCAGTTGATTAGTGATCCGAACCCTATCTATCCCTTGCCTGAAAAGGCAGAAAATATACAATCTCAACATTATTTTTCCCATATTCAATCAAAGTGTGTAGAAGGAGGTTTTCATCCTTCTACACACTTTGATTCAATCACCTGTCAAGTAGGAGATTGTTAGGCCTAACAAAAAGAAAAAGCCAAGACAATGAAAAAAATTGAAAGTGCAAGATTAGATAGCCCAAATTTATATCGTTTGTCCTATTTATTAATTTTATGCAAAAGCCAAACACATTTTGTGGCCATTGACTTTCTTGTATCAAGAGACAGTTTGTCATATAATTTGTTCCCTCTTTCGCGCATCACTGCACTGTTTACATGTCTGAGTAAACTTCAATACAAATCAGCACAGATTGTTGACTAGTCAACATTAAAATGACTGACATAGATGCTC
>CM065688.1:28116213-28123713 GCA_017654935.2 Phymorhynchus buccinoides
TTTTCCAAAAGATATAAAAAGTTACGAAATGGTGCAGAGATAACATTCTGGTTTACAGATTAAAATTATTGAAAATCCAGGGGAGGTAACTCATGATTGGAGTGGTAAAAATAGACCGCGTGCCACAAACTATTGCGATTTCGCGCTTGTTTTCCTGTGACTTTCTTTCCGGTCACCGTTGACGAGCCCCCTTCCGAGTACCCCAACACCCGGAATGTGCTCAAGAGCCGGCCCTACACCGGCCCCAGAGACAGGCTGCAGTCGAAAATGTGCAACGTTAAACACAATCCTTTCCATAATTCGTTTCTTTATGATGCTTAGAAAGAAAATTGTGATACTAGGTGTAAAAGTGTGATTGTCAAGGTCTGTTTGTAGTGATACAAATGTGAGTTGATTAAAGTACATGTAAACACTGAGACATTTGTTTCCTTAATATAATTTGTATGCTAGTTATCCCGAAGGTTTAAGTAGTTGGGGCAGTTGGCAGGAGGGGGGTGGGGGGGTGGGGGGGTGGGGGGGGGGGTTCACAGAGCCTAGAACGGATAGTATTCTTTCTCTGTGAAGGCAAAACATGTCTTTTTGCCCCCATCAGCCCCAAACATGTCAAACATGGTTCTAAATTCAAGAAACGACTGAGAGAGCGAAACGAACAACAATACATATATATAACGTGATCTACTTAAAAGGGCCACCTTGACGGGTGAGGTTTTGTAAGAAACACGTCCAGATCACCAGGAAAACACCCTTTACAGAGATTGCAACACTCACTTTGCTCTGGTTTCCTAGAAATCAAACCGTCAAATCGGAGATTCCTCCTTGGCGGAGGTGCTGGAAGTCAAATCCTTTCACCCAAAGAGAAGCGTGTGCCGTCTCTTTTCTAATGGCCGCATGCGATTAGACCAAATCGTTTGCACGAAATTTTCGGAATACAAGCGTTTTTTGTTGTTTAGTTTTTTAAATTTATACAGATTATCTAAAGGAGTTTCGCTCACAACAAAGGAAACAGCTCCATTTTTTGTTTTACTGCACTGCAAAAAACGAAAACGCTTCAACCACAATGAGTGACCTCCACCCACCCCATCCAAAATGGCTACTCTCTCCGGCATCTCCGCCAAGGAGGAATCGCCGTTTTGACGGTTTAATTTCTAGGAAACCAGAGCGAAGCGAGTGTTCCGATCCTTCAAAAGGCTGTCTTTCTGGTGATCTCGACGTGTTTCATGCCAAAAACTCATCCGTCAGGGTCCACCTTTAATTAAACATGAACAACGTTGAGGTCTTTATTTCAAAGTTCTGCAAATAGCAACTAAAATGGGGGCATCCTATAGCGAATAATTAAGTCATTTTCAGGTATGACTGTACCATTATGATTTGTTGTGTGTAGGCCTACAATCAATAAACGAATGACTTCATAGTGGGAAAGAAAGCCAACCGTAATGCGGCATGCCTCTAGTAAAGTAAGTGAGGTCAAAAAGCGTCCGCGTGCTATTAACCGGCTAGAGCGATCTCTGTAACCCGGCGTTTTTACAAAGAGATCGTCTAACAGAGTGCTAGCGCGTTCTGTTAGGATATGTGACCGCATAACTAAACTCGGCCAATAGCCTACAACTCTTGGGCACATTCAGAGGAGAGGTCTGACTGAAATGATATTCGTAGTAGATGAATCATCGATTCTCCTCGTCAATCAAAGTCGAACTAGATTCGCAAACTTTGGAGTTGAGTCTAAACGGAGGTCGTTCGCCAAGTCGGCGAATAGGGATAGGGTTAGAATTGATCGACCGGAAAAGGGATAGGGTTAGAAATGGGGTAAGGGATAGGGTTAGAACTGTAAACAACCGAAATAAATGATTTTAACAAATTTCATCACCAAAATAATTGACGGAAACTTCAGTATGTGAGAACAATAGCACAAGTTAAGTGTTCATTTCGACTGTTGTGGTTGGCGAACGGCCTCTGTTTAGACGCATGTAAACTTTGGCACTCACTTTGGTTTTGGCCTTTAATTATGTGTAAGCCAGTCAGTCGTTTCCGACAATGACTGCTGCTATTCCAGCGGGCTGGGCTAGAATTTGTAACGTTAATAATGGAAGTGCCTTATCCAGGGTACACCCCCACTCTCTCAGCCAAAGTTTATACTAAATCCGTTTATGGCCCGTTTTAATTAATGGCAGCGTTCCATGTTATTGTTATTGTTGTCATTATGTTAGAATTGAGTTCACAATTCAGCGAGGCACATTTCTGTCATTTTCCGGGCATTGACCTATTAAAATTGCAAATGTCATGTTATCCTGAACCCCGACAGGACAAAATATTAATGTCCTATTGTATTACTGAGGAGGCGGACTTAATTTTGTCCTATTATTTTTGTAAGAAAGCAGATAGCGAAGATCTTGTTTTCCCGTCTTGTGCCGTGTGATCGTTCAGCCGAGGGGGATAATCTCTCTCTCTCTCTCTCTCTCTCTCTCTCTCTCTCTCTCTCTCTCTCTCTCTCTCTCTCTCTCTCTCTCTCTCTCTCTCTCTCTCTCTCTCTCTCTCTCTCTCTCTCTCTCTCTCTCTCTCTCTCTCTCTCTCTCTCTCTCTCTCTCTCTCTCTCTCTCTCTCTCTCTCTCAGTGTACAGCCCTTGTTAAGAATTTCATCTATAGCCAACAACGATTGCGAACTGTGTGTACAAAGTGATAAAACCCCCAATAAAAATGACTATGCTTATACCTATTTTAATTTTACTACTACTACTACTACTACTACTACTACTACTGCTGCTGCTATTACTACTATTTCCTGATAGCACTTCTATGGCCTTGTACGTGCATGCCATTCCCTTTTTTTTTTAATTGAACCAACACTCAGCACTAACTAAGGGAGGCAACTGCCGCATGTGAATGGAAGCAATGAATGTACAGCAGTTGTGCACCCTGACGGAATACATGTGCATAAAACGATGGCAGGCAAGGGGCGGGGGCGTGTCACTTTGTGTGTGTGTGCGCGCGCGCGAGGGCGTGTGTGTGTGTGTGCGTGTGCGTATGTGTGTGTATGTGTGTGCGTGTACATAAAACGACGACAGGCTAGTGCGGGTGCGTGTCACTGTGTGTGTGTGTGTGCGCGCGCGTGCGCGTGTGCGTGCGCGCGGGTGCGAGTTCGTTTTGTCCGACTATGACTGCCAGATAACTAACAGAGAAGGCAGCCAGCGCCGGCTAAGCCGGAGAGTTGGGCTGTGATTTGTTTATCGTGGAGACACCTTCCTCACGGGTTCAATCCTGCTCTCCGGGCCAACAGAACACCGGGACAGTTAATCCCTCGAATCAGTGCCAGAGAAAAGTGACGAAAAAATCATTGAGCAAATCACGCCATAAAAAAGACAACTGAGAATGATGCTTTGTTTGTCTCACTTTGGTTCTGACCCACGCAATGCTAGGTGATTGGTAGGCCTATCGTAATCAACTTTGGTGGAGGGGAGTTAATTAGAAAGAGAGTATTCACCCTTTGTTCAATTTCGTTATCTCCTCTCTTGGCCTCACTATTTCATTCTTTGATAGAGCCAATCTGGCAACATGGTCTGGGGATATAACTCTCTCGACTCTGTTAGAGCAAAAGCCAGCATAATTATCAGGGTTATTCCTCTTCACCTGATGACATCGTCAGGTCAGTACGTAATACGTTGGTGGCAGTCAAAGGGGTTTACAGGTAGAGAGAGTCGTGATGTACATCATTCACACACACACTCGGCAGCTGAGCAACAATAAACGTGGCCAGGCCATATGGCCATAATGGGTAAGGTACGTAGTTTCCAGTTTTCAGTTTTCACTGGTCTCCCCGCTGCGTACAGCCGGCACATTCTGATTTCGGAGGAGCTCAAAGGAGAAACATTATTTGGAAGAATGTTTTTTTAAAAGGTAGGAGAATGGGCCAATAAGTCAGAAAGACAGTAGATAATAGAAAGCAAAACCACGAACGCGCGTGCACACACACACCTACGCACAACCATTAATTTATAATCAAACAAAAACACTACATGTGCGTGTGCACCCCCCCCCCCCCCACACACACACACACATACACACTTACACAAACCCAGACGACATAAGCTTTTGTTCTGAATCTCAATTGATTTAATTTTTCTTTTCATAGTACATAGAGCTGGGGACACACACACACACACACACACAAATATATGTGGCATAAAAGGAGAAAACGTAGACATCATGAGATCTTCCGTGTGTCCGAAGACAAGGCATGATGACAACAGTTCTGATAAACCAAAGCATTTCTATTGTGCCATTTGATTTCAGCTTAATAATTTATGCATATGAATATTTCATCATTAGCCACTCATATACACAAATACAGGGACAGACGCAGACAGACAGACAGACAGACACACACACACAGACACACACACACACACACACACATTCACAGAGACACAAACAAACAAACACACACACACACACACACACACACACACACACACACACACACACACACACACACACACACACACACACACACACACACACACACACACACACACACACACACACACACACACACACACACACACTTGCACACACACAGAGTTAAAGCCCCATTTTCTTTTTAGCAAAAGGCCAACAGAACTATCACAATCATATGCCCTGAATCTGTTATCTCACACTGCATTTCTTCACCGTCATGTTTCCAACACAATACTGTATGGAGAGAATAAAGAAGGGAGCTCTCTGATTAAAAAAACACCTGTTATAGATTTACAAATGAAAAAATAAACCCAGACGCATGTTAGAAACAAATTACAACTTGGTAGAGTGGGTTCTTGACTGCGGTATCTCGTATGTACATCTTTCTCTTAATCCAGAGCAATCAAGAATCTAGCTAGTTGTACCCGTGAAACTGTTGGTCTCACACTGCAATTCTTCACCATCATGTTTCCAACAAAATGGAGATAATACAGAAGGGCAGGTGGGGGTGGGAGACGCTTGTCAGAAACAAAATATAACTTGGCGGGGTCGGTTCTTGACTGATCTCGTATGTACATCTTTCTCTTAATCCAGAGCAATCAAGAAGGCTAGCTAGTTGTACCCGTGAAACAAAATGGTCTCACACTGCAATTCTTCACCATCATGTTTCCAACAAAGTATGGAGATAATACAGAAGGGCAGGTGGGGGTGGGAGACGCTTGTCAGAAACAAAATATAACTTGGCGGGGTCGGTTCTTGACTGCGGTATCTCGTATGTACATCTTTCTCTTAATCCAGAGCAATCAAGAAGGCTAGCTAGTTGTACCCGTGAAACAAAATGGTCTCACACTGCAATTCTTCACCATCATGTTTCCAACAAAGTATGGAGATAATACAGAAGGGCAGGTGGGGGTGGGAGACGCTTGTCAGAAACAAAATATAACTTGGCGGGGTCGGTTCTTGACTGCGGTATCTCGTATGTACATCTTTCTCTTAATCCAGAGCAATCAAGAATGCTAGCTAGTTGTACCCGTGAAACAAAATGGTGTAGGCCTACACTGCAATTCTTCACCATCATGTTTCCAACAAAGTATATGGAGAGAATACAGAAGGGCAGGTGGGGGTGGGAGCTCTGTGATAAAACAAACAAACTGGTATTGATTTACAAATGAAAAACATAAACCCAGACGCTTGTCAGAAACAAAATATAACTTGGCGGGGTCGGTTCTTGACTGCGGTATCTCGTATGTACATCTTTCTCTTAATCCAGAGCAATCAAGAATGCTAGCTAGTTGTACCCGTGAAACAAAATGGTGTAGGCCTACACTGCAATTCTTCACCATCATGTTTCCAACAAAGTATATGGAGAGAATACAGAAGGGCAGGTGGGGGTGGGAGCTCTGTGATAAAACAAACAAACTGGTATTGATTTACAAATGAAAAAGAATAAACCCAGACGCTTGTCAGAAACAAAATACAGCTTGGTAGAGTGGGTCCTGGACTGCGGTATCTCGTATGCACATCTTTCTCTAAATCCAGAGCAATCAAGAAGGCTGGCCAGTTGTACCCGTGAAACAAAATGGTCTCACACTGCATCATGTTTCCAACAAATTATGGAGAGAATAAAGAAGGGCGGGTGGGGGTGGGAGCTCTCTGATTAAAAAAACCCTGTTATAGATTTACAAATGAAAACAAAAAACAACCAGACTCTTGTCAGAAGCAAAATAATTATAACTTGGTGGGGTCGGTTCTTGACTGCGGTATCTCGTATGTACATCTTTCTCTTAATCCAGAGCAATCAAGAAGGCTAGCTAGTTGCATCCATGAAACAAAATGGTATACACTGCAATGTGTTACTATGTTACTAAAACTTTGTTTAAAGACCCACCAGATCACGTGTCAAAATCACCGGTTTCACGTGTTTTCCCCAGGCTCTTATAGCTGGTAAGAAATCTTGTTTTGACCAGGTTTGACTCCGATACAAATGCCCCAAATACAAAACGAAACATAATTTTAAAGAGCAGCCTCAATCTGAAGTTGGGGGAATTTGTATGGGAGTCAAACCTGGTCTTTAAAACAAGAAGGCTATCCATCCTTTTGTTTCATACTGAATACGGTATATCAGTTGTGCAACAACATGGGCCTTAAAGAATAAGCAGATACCATAATTCCACAAGGAGAGACTCAGGATCCCCTCCAAAACTCAGTGGATTGTTTGTTTAAGCGACATCTTTATGCTTCACATAAAAAAAGGAGAGAACAAAAAAAGTATCAATCTTTTTATGAGAAAACATCTTTTCAATGACAAACTCGTCCCTAAACACCAGCAGAAAACAGGACATTTGCAACAATCAGATGAGAGAAAGAAATACAATCAACCAAACAAACGCAAACCCAAAAACAAATGTAGAAGAAATTATGCAATAACATGTATTCGCACCCCCAAAAGGCGAATCCCAATAAACAACATAGAGAAAAAAAGACAATCACATGACTATATATTGATCGTAAAAAACATTGTGTACATAATTATAAACTCGCGTAAAAGCATACCCAACAACATTTGCATTGCTCATTATGAAAGCATGACGTTAATGCAGCACCAATCAAAACCGGTCTCCATTGCTAAAATATGACGCTTAAAACATGATAAAGACAACTATTTTGTTTTCATTATGTTAAAAAAGAAACGTTCACATAATTACTATGTGCACAAGTAAACCATCTCTCTCTCTCTCTCTCTCTCTCTCTCTCTCTCTCTCTCTCTCTCTCTCTCTCTCTCTCTCTCTCTCTCTCTCTCTGTGCGAAAGTAATTCGCTTATTGAAATGAACATGTATATATGAAAATGTATTTCATTTCTCTCTCTCTCTCTCTTACAGAGTGAGTAGCATCTGTCTCCCTTTGTCACATTTTAAAAACGTTCACGCGTCTAGTGAATAATTGATAAATATTCAACTTTACATTTCCAATGAGCTCAACACTTACTCTTCTTTTTTTGTCAATCTTTTTTTTATTTTTATAAAAAAGCAACTTTATTTACAAAAAACAAG
>CM065688.1:28126713-28166713 GCA_017654935.2 Phymorhynchus buccinoides
CTATCATCTCTATCCTTCTTGCTATCTTTTTCTATCTCTATCTCTATTTTTATCTAAAAAAAAAATCCATCTAAATGCGTTCTTACGTTTAAAAATATACTGTGAAAAAGAGATCAAACATATTAGATGGAGAATTTTAAACTCTTACCTTCAATCCTAGAAAGTAAGTGTTCTTGGCTCGCATGGCTGGCCATAGGTTTTATGCATTTTGCTCTTCGGCATTGCCAGAGCCGTCTGGAACAAAAGGGTGGTTTCACACCGACATTCTGTGTATGCCAGTCAGTCGTGTCCGACCATGACTGCCAGAAAGCAGAGGGAGCAGACGCAGTCTTGGCTAGAAACTGTTTATTGCGAATATGCATTGCCCATGGTGCATCCCCACACTCTCGGCCAACTTATCCCTTTGGGTGCAGCACGGAAGACATCATGCATCATAAAATGTACACACACGTATGTGAGTACATGCACACACACACACACACACACACACACACACACACACACACACACACACACACACACACACACACACACACACATGCGCGCATACTTATATCCATATTGTTTACACGCATAAATTATATTAATAGACTCCGGACTAATTTGTAAACACACAAACAAACAAATGCATGCATGCATTCATAGACATCCTTATTGTAAAAAGGCAAGTGTGTGTGTGTGTGTATGTGTACGCGCGCGCGCGTGCGTGCGTGCGTGCGTTGCGTGCGTGCGTGCGTGCGTGCGAGAGAGAGAGAGTAGATACAGAGAGAGATGTGAAACATTTTTGCTGAAAATTTTAAAAGTAGAACGTCCAATACACAAAACATGATGCAAGAACAGGTTGCAAACAATACAAATAAAAATCGCTGTTGATTCCTCAGAGACTATTGTAAAAAATGACAGGGCAAAATAACGGCACAGCTTTCTTAAAAGTGATAAGAACAATACCGGCACGTACACCCCACCATGTGGTTGTCTGCCTAATTTTCGGTATATCGCTGCGATCGCAAAGCTGAATAACGACAACGCGCTTTTCTTGCCTGAGGAAGTCAGTATTTAGGATGCCTGTCATCGCCAATTAAGGTCTGTGCCTCGCCCCCAACCTTGATAACCTTGGACCTCGCCTGGCGCTTCTGCTACGATGGGCATAGTGCTCCTTAGTCGTCAAAAGCGATACAAGACCAAATTTAAATCGTTAATTATAGGCGTTTGCATCGGGTTTGAGTGGGCTAGACCCTCAATGATGTTATTGCATACTTTTGTCTTGCCTTTGCATCAAAAAGTTATAAGATTGCAAGCAGTTTAATGCCCTGAGTGCTTTACGTATGCTATGACTGACTCTCGTGTTTTTATTCGGGGGGGGGGGACATTTTTTTCTGACGTGGTGAGAACGATCTGTTGCTCCGATTGGGAGGTGTCGAAGAATGTCCAGGACCAAATGACCCTACCGACACCGGCTCCTCAAGCTCTACCAGCAACCTTCGGCAGACCCGGCTGTCAGTCCAGATGGCGAAGTCGTGAAAGGAATCCACCCTGAGGGAGACGACCACCAAGGAATCAGCCACTAAGGAGCTGACCATCTCTGACCTGTGGGAAAAGATGCTGGACATTGAGGCCCACGTGAACACCAAACTGGACAGCGTCAGAGAGGATGTGAGGCAACCGCATGAACTGATAGTTGGTGTGAAAGATGAGGTGAAAGAACTCCGAAGCCAAAATGACATTCTTCGGCAAAAAGAACAATGACCTAACTGAAAATAAGCTTACTTGATTGGTGTTTCAAAAACTACATCCCCATTCTAATGATGCATTCTAAACATGCATTCACCCACCCCCCCCCCTCTCTCTCTCTCAGGTAACATGCTCTCTCTCTCCCTCTCTCTCTCTCTCTCTCTCTCTCTCTCTCTGGGTGATCTCCCTTGCTGGCTTCCGAGCAGGTCGAAAATTCACCTCAGTCCGACCATTTTTCTGCTATTTTTGAAAAGAAGAGAAGAACATGACGGTCACAGGTCTTCGATCGTCTTTAGATTGTATGTTGAACACCTTACTGCAACAACTGACCCTGACATATTGGAAGGTGGAAGGTAGGGGACCGCAAACGATCATAGTACTTCGATTGACTGAGCAAACATGTCAACCCCTACCTTCCCATACTGGTCACGACAACAACAACACGGTCAGTTACCGCCGTAGATGTCCCTCCCAGGTGGCCCGAGACAAGAGACGTGCTGAGGAATACAGAGCAACGATGCAGCAAAAGGCAAGTCATACCGCATCTCCTTCTGGCTTGTTCCTTCCCACCCCGCCCAGTTTGTGTTACAACACTGAAAATAACAAAGTGTCGGACATGTATTACGCGCCTAGTCCAGTGTGTGTTGTCAAGTGTGCACCTGAAACACGTTTCGCGCAACACGGCTCTCCTATCGCAGCAGCAGACGACACAAACTTTCAGCTACCACTGTGCGACGACAACGAAACGCAAGTTCAAATCGAGACAAATCAACTTGAATCAGAAACACCCTTCATCGCATTCGAAGAAAACGAAAACCTAGCGTGTGCTGCGACTGAGAGTGAAGAGCGCATCAACAGTGGGCCTGACGATGCCTGTAAACTGACTGACACCAATCAACCTGATGCGACCATGATCGAAGCGAGCGATGCCTTTCTGGACTTTTATAATAATATGATAAGGAAAATAGATGAATCATCAGACAGGTTAGGAATAGGGAGTGACAAAATTGACAGTGGTGGAGAACAAATCGACACTGGCCTAGAAAATACTTAAGGGTGTTGGTGACATGTGTTTGTAGGCCTTCGTGCTTGCTAGTGTTGTGTGTGTGTGTGTGTGTGTGTGTGTGTGTGTGTGTGAGTGCGCGTGCGTGCGTGTGCGTGCGTGCGTGCGCACGCGCGCGTGTGTGTATGTGTTGTGTGTGTGTGTGTGTGTGTGTGTGTTTGTGTGTGTGTGTGTGCATGGATGGGTGTGGGTGTGGGGTGGGTGCAAGCATGCAGGTGTGTGTAAGTACATGTAAGTGTTTGTATGTGTTTGAGTGTGTGTGTGTGTATTTGTATGTGTGTGTGTGCTTGCCTGTCTGTGTGTGCCTGCATGCGTGAGTGAGTGTGCGCGTATAGGCCTACGTGTAAGCTTTTGTGTGTCCTGGTGTATGCGCGCACATAATTATGTAGACACGCTTTTGTAGTTACTGATCTGAAAAAAAGTGTCAGATGTATTAAAATATCACCGTTTTCTATCAATGTGATTGTAGGCTGTATTATGACCGTAGATTATTAGAAAGCTGGATGTTTGTTTCACAAGTATTTATGTTCAAGGACTACATAAATCCATTTTGTATTGGTAAATGCTGGCACATTTGATGATGTAGCCTGCCAGCTTGCATTATCTGCAGTAAGCTTACCTTGATGTGGCTTCCATGTCTTGTGAATATTGTACATTGCTAATGTTTTTGAATCTTGATTTGTTTTTCTTTTTTGGTGAACTGTATTGTTATGGGCCAGAGGCCTAACAATTAAACCATTTTTTGACTTTGACTTTGACTCTCTCTCTCTCTCTCTCTCTCTCTCTCTCTTTCTCTCTCTCTCTCTCTCTCTCTCTCTCTCTCTCTCTCTCTCTCTCTCTCTCTCTCTCTCTCTCTCTCTCTCTCTCTCTCTCTCTCTTTCTGTGGAAAAAAAAATAGGCTTTTTATTTTAGCCTAAAATCGTTATCCTTGTTGAATAAAGTTTTCAAGAGTCAAGAGTCTCTCTCTCTCTCTCTCTCTCTCTCTCTCTCTCTCTCTCTCTCTCTCTCTCTCTCTCTCTCTCTCTCTCTTCTCTCTCTCTCTCTCTCTCTCTCTCTCTCTCTCTCTCTCTCTCTCTCTCTCTCTCTCTCTCTCTCTCTCTCTCTCTCTCTCTCTCTCTCTCGTTTGTATGTACTCAAACTTTTGTCAACAGTCACTTTATATTCTGATTTTGATTTATCTTAGGTTTCTGTAAGAGAGAGAGAGAGAGAGCGAGAGAGAGGGGGGAGAGAGAGTGGGGGAGGGAGGGAGAGAGAGAGAGAGAGAGAGAGTGACAGAGAGAGAGAGAGAGGAGGGAGAGAGAGTGAAACACACACACACACAACAACAACAACAACAACAACAACATACAGTATTTATACGGCGCTGAATCTTGATAGAAATCAAATCAAAGCGCACACACACGTTAGCATTCAAAGCGCATTCAAACACAAACGCAATACAACGCGAACACACACAGATAACATAAATGGAATATAGCAGAAACAGACCTAATGGCAAGAGAGAGAAGATAAAGAGAGAGGAGCTTTAATGACGGGGGAACAGGTGGGTTTTGAGGTTAGCTTTGAAAGCAGAGAGAGTCGGTCGCTGACGGAGGGAGAGCGGAAGTTTGTTCCAGGAGGTCGGTCCTGAGACAGCAAAAGAGCGCCGACCAACAGTTGAAAGCTTATACCTAGGGATCTGGAGAGAAAGAGGGTCAGAAACTGAACGTAAAGTGCGAGCTGGCGCATAGATGGAAAGATTGTCGCAGAGGTAAGATGGAGCAGCTTTATGAATAGATTTATAGCAAAGTGTGTTTAATTTATACTCAATTCTGTCTGCGACAGGAAGCCAGTGCAAAGAACGCAGAAGAGGGCTAACATGATCGAACTTTTTCTTCCTAAGGACAAGACGAGCAGCTGTGTTTTGAATACGCTGGAGACAAGATAGAGAAGAGACTGATAGGCCAGAAAGGAGAGCATTACAGTAGTCAATACGAGATAGGATGAGGGAAGTAACAAGCTTTGCTGTGGCTTCATCTGAGAGGTATTTACGAATATAGCCAATGCAACGAATTTGATAGTAGCAGGACTGACAGGTCTGAGTCAGGAAACTCTGCATGGAAAGAGTATTGTCCAAAGTGACACCTAAGTTTTTGACTGAGTCTGAGAGGGGAATGATATTGTTACCCAGTTGGATTGACTCTATGGAAACAGAGGCTAGTTTGTTTTTTGTCCCTACAAGCATTGCTTCGGTTTTTTCACCATTTAATTGAAGTTTATTTTGAACCATCCAATTTTGAATATCAATATAGCAGTTGTTACTTTCTGTAAGAATGGAATCTAGATCTTCAGGGGTTGTACTGTTTTGGAGTTGTGAGTCATCTGCATAGAAGTGATGTTTCATGTTGTGCTGATCGATGACATTGGCAAGAGGTGACGTATACAAAGTAAACAAGACAGGACCAAGCACAGACCCCTGGGGGACTCCACAAGAAAGCCTAACCTGTTCAGACTGACGACCATTGACCAGAACTGATTGAAAACGATCAGAAAGGTAAGAGGAAAACCAAGAAAGAGCAGGGCCCTTAATTCCAAAAGTATGTTCAAGACGAGACAGAAGAATGGAGTGGTCTATGGTATCAAAGGCAGCAGAGAGATCAAGAAGTGTCAAAAGAGAGATTTGACCAGCATCAGAAGCAAGTAAGAGGTCATTGACGATTTGAACAAGGGCTGTTTCTGTACTGTGGTTGGTTCTATAGGCAGACTGATAAGGATGATGAAGATTGTGTGAGGATAGATGATCGTTAAGTTGTTTCAGGACAGTCTTCTCAAGGAGTTTGGAGAGAAAAGGGAGGTTAGATACAGGTCTGTAGTTTTTTGGAGGCGGTCAAGAGACCGCCTCCCTATTAGCGTCGGGCAGGGCATCACATGACTTTTTACTGTGGATGATCACGTGATCTTTTGGCCAGTTCTATAGTATGTGGAGGAGCACGTGACCTGCTGGGCGCATCAGAGTTGTCTTCCCTTTGTCATTGAAGTTGTCTGCCCTTTTTAATTGAGCGTGCGACTCTACATGTAATGTAGGTCCGTGGGTGCGACGCGCTGGTGGATCATTGAGAACCTCATGAATATGCATCAGCCTAACAGACTGGTGACCAGAACATGTTAACCTACAGAGTTAGGCTGTGACTGCGTCTCTCTCTCTCTCTCTCTCTCTCTCTCTCTCTCTCTCTCTCTCTCTCTCTCTCTCTCTCTCTCTCTCTCTCACACAAAGGATATCGTAACTTTCCGTTGTTTTGTCGCTATTAATATAGAAGTACTTTCAGTACCAATAAGGCTAGTAGGGCCTAATATGTGCGTGCGTGCGTGCGTAGCAGTAGGCTATTGCTTCCACACGTTATCCACTGGACAGCGTCAGAGAGGATGTGAGGCAACCGCATGAACTGATAGTTGGTGTGAAAGATGAGGTGAAAGAACTCCGAAGCCAAAATGACATTCTTCGGCAAAAAGAACAATGACCTAACTGGAAATAAGCTTACTTGATTGGTGTTTCAAAAACTACATCCCCATTCTAAAGATGCATTCTAAACATGCATTCACCCCCCCCCCCCCCCCCCTCCTCTCTCTCAGGTAACATGCTCTCTCTCTCTCTCTCTCTCTCTCTCTCTGTCTCTCTCTCTCTCTCTCTCTCTCTCTCTCTCTCTCTCTCTCTCTCTCTCTCTCTCTCTCTTTCTGTGGAAAAATAGGCTTTTTATTTTAGCCTAAAATCTTTATCCTTGCCTTATGTTGCCTTATCTTTTGCCTTATGTTGACTCATATCAAACAGAAAACTAGTTTAACCGACCCCAAAAAACCTTTGAGGGGGGGGGGGGGGGGTGAATTGGGAGAAGAAACGAAGTGCTTACAGAAATATTGATAAACTTTATTGCCAAAGACGATTCCGCAATAACATATGAATAAAGATTGCAAATTGTGTTCACACGCGCGCGCGTGCGTGCGTGCGTGTGCGTGCGTGTACGTGTGCGTGTGCGTGCGTGCGTGCGTGCGTGTGTGTGTGTGTGGGGGTGGGGGGGGGGGGGGGGGGGGGGGGTGTTCGCCTAAAGGAAAACACGTGTCGTTGTTTTTCACAGCCCACCACCAAACAGTTCATCAACAACGTGTTCGTGGAATCCATGACGGACAGATGGGTCGACGTCCATAACCCTGTGAGTACTGAGGCCTATAGATGCAAAGGGGTCGCCCCAGGGGCAGGTCCACCATTTCTTTCTTTTTTTGCTAAGTGCTTAGCTCCAGAAAACATTTAAAGCATGACTTTGTGATAGCCACATGCCATGTAAGTGTGGAGGGTGTGCATCAATTTGAGAAAAGCTGTAAGCACAAATGTGATTTTTGCTAATTTTGTTTGTAACGGCTAAATCAATCACTTACTTTCGTGGGGGTTTTTATATGAAGGTAAAGTTTAGATTTTGGTTATGAAAAGATGCTTAGCAATTGAAAATTCTGTGTGATCCTGGTCACAGCCAGAACCAGAACGTTTAGGCAACCAACGGATCAGATTGCGTTGTTCTTCTTATTCGTTTTGCTATCATCGTCAACATACTAAATAAGTCCATGGTGAAGAAAAAGTCGTTCATATATGCTAATGAGACGTACATATATTATTCAGGCGATCAATTACGACTCGGATTCCGGAGGCCACCCAGGCAAAGAAGCTCCAGCAGCTCATCAAAGACAACATGGTGACAGCTCTGTCTCTCGCGGTCTATCTCTCTGTGTCTCTGTCTCTCTCTCTCTCTCTCTCTCTCTCTCTCTCTCTCTCTCTCTCTCTCTCTCTCTCTCTCTCTCTCTCTCTCTCTCTCTCTCTCCTCTCTCTCTCTCTCTCTCAACAGTTTTATGATTTTTTAGAGGTTATTCCTGACTTTAGGGCAGAACTTTCTTAGTCTAGGGTTTCTCAGTCTAGGGAAACTCGTACACATGCTTGGATGTTTGTGCCTTTTAAAATCCACGTTACCATAGCGACCGATGACAATCGCGAAGCAATGTTGCCTGTGAAGTAAGGCCATGTCTGTTGTATATGTGACTGCCAAGTAGTAAGTTCTAGATGCGAAGCATTTCGAATATATGAGCAAATAACCAAAACATGTGTATTTTGAAAGTGTTCCCTAACTTTTTGTTGGCGGCATAGTTCCACACGTGGGTTATACTAATAGGCTAGAGAAAAGTCATAATGCATGTTATGTGATTTTTGTACAGAGTCGCCTGGCAGCCAAAATCACAGAGGAGGGGGGGAAGACCACGAAGGATGCTGAAAGGGATGTTTATACAGGCCTGCGTAAGTAAAATATAGATTCTAATTATAATGATTGTTTTGGAAAATGCATTGTTTGACTTTGGTGTCTTCACTGATATTTTTAGTCCCCGAACCTTCGTTAGTCCCCGAGCCGAAGGTTCGGGGAGCTATTGTTTTTGTCTGGTCCGTCCGTCCGGTGTCCGTCCGGCGTGCCTCCGTCCGTCCGGCTATTCGTCCGTTTTTCTCAAAAACTATTCAGTCTATCATCATCAAATTTGGTTACTAGTTTGCCAAGATGCAAGCTATCCACTGATGTATTTAGTTTTACATTAAGGTCAAATTCGCGCCAATTACGGGGCTCAAACCCCGAAACACATAATCGCTAATATCTCGCGAATTTTTGCATCTATTTTAATGCAGTTTTTTTCACAACATTTCTTGATGAATGGTCTATAACACAGTTGTCATGAATGTTTCTGTGCGCGCGTGTGCGCATGATCGCGCGCGCTCAAATCACGGGTCCAAACCCCAAGGCTATATATCAAAAACTTTTCGGTCTATTATCGTCAAATTTGGTATACTTGTTGCACAAGATGCAAGCTATCCACTGATGTACTTAGTTTTACATTAAGGTCAAATGTACATCATTCCGATTTCGGAGTACCTCGGCGATGCTGCGAGGGCACTTTGCAGCCGCTCAGCGTTGCACTTGTTGTTTCTGTTGTTGTTGATGGTGTTTCTTTTTTGTTTTCGCTTGTTTGGTTTTGGGTTTGTGTTGCTTTTGTTGTTAATGGCAAATCGAAAATCACGCATATAATTACACAATTGTTCTAAGGTTTACATAACAAACCTCTTCACAACTATATATATATATATATATATATATATCTTAAACGTTTAACTCAGTATCCTAATTTCCATTTGCTTGGCAGGGTTCTCTTTGCAGGATATTCATTTCAATTTTGTTCCGGTGTTTCCGTGTGGGTTTGTACCAACGACATTATATGTTATTATCATTATATTATGTGTTGAAATTCACAAGAAACACAACTTTTTGATATTTTGATAACTTCAACAGTCAGGTATACAAAGTTTGATACAAAATCGTTTGAGCCGAGGATCTGACCTCTTTCGTCGCTTAAAACGTGTTTCTTCTATCACGGTTTCTTGCTGTAAATATGTTCAATGCAAGGCCCACTACGATGTTTGGTTTTGTATTACAAGTATTCAAATAGACATTCACCCTGTGTGTTATGATCAAACGTGTAGCTTTTTTTGCGTTATTCATGGCTGTTGTTACATTTCCAGAGGTAGTGGAGTATTACTGCAGCATCCCCACACTGCAGATGGGGGAGACGTTGCACAACATCTGAACAGACATGGACACCATGACCTTCCGCCTGCCTCTGGGTGTGGTGGCTGGGATCAGCCCCTTCAACTTCCCTGCACTGATCCCGCTCAGTGTATGTTTGGTCATGTAGCTTTGAGCATTATATCTTTTATATCCTCCACGAAAATCATAGAAATCATGGAGGATTTTTTTAACATTGTTGGTTTGATCGTTTGTCTATATGTCTATCTCTGTCTCTGTTTCTATCTCTGAATGTCTACTTCTGCTTTTCTGCTTCTGACTCATAAGAGGAAGTTCCTCCATAACGGTTAATGTTTATAATTATAGGGTTATGGTATACTGATTAGATTCTTCCTTTAGAAACAACACCATGCGGTTGTTGTTGGTTAATTTCTGTGTGTTTTGTTGTTGGTATTTTGCTTACTGTTTGTGTACAACACCAACATGTCAATGAAAGAATTATCAGCTTTACAGCCAAGTTCTATTAAAGGACGAAACGTTTCTTAAAATTATAACCACCCAGTCCGTTCCAAACACATACCATGTAAGCCTGTGTGTTGATTTTTAGTGTGCAATGGTTTTCTCGGATATATTTTGTGATACTACATGCATACTCAAAGTATTTCAAATGCCTGTGTTAAGTGATGAATAATAAATTGGGCCATTGGCCTACTTATTAGGCCTATGCAAGATTCATAGTTAAGTTTACACCGTTCTTCTACTGCCTCTGATTTTCTCATTTTACAAATCAATAAATTCGGATGTACACTGTGACTTTTCAATCGTTGAGATAGTATCCACCTTCACCCTACAGGTGTTCCCGTTGGCCATAGTGTGTGGCAACACCTTCATGGCCAAACCAGCAGTGCGGAATTCTGGCACCGTCATGATGCTGGCAGAACTTCTGGCACAGGCTGGTCTGCCCGCTGGAGTCTTCAACGTCGTTAACGGCCGTCATGATGGTAAGAAGGAAAAATATTTTATAGCAATAAAGCATGTCTTCTTCTTCTACTTCTTCTTCTTCTTCTTCTTCTTCTTCTTCTTCTTCTTCTTCTTCTTGTTGTTGTTGTTGTTGTTGTTGTTCTTCTTCTTCTTCTTCTTCTTCTTCTTCTTCTTCTTCTTCTTCTTCTTCTTCTTCTTCTTCTTCGTCGTCGTCGTCGTCTTTTTCTTCTTCTTCTTCTTCTTCTTTCTTCCTTTCTTTCTTTTGACACCCTTCGTCATCATATTGACGATTACGATGCATTACGAAAAGAGCTTCCGGTGTACTAATTGATTCTGGGGGAAGTAAATGCTGCCCAGATGATCAGCTCTAAGGGGATGGGGGTGAAGGTGTAGAGAAAACCCAAGGGCAGGGTCCATTTGGGAGCTTGGACAGGGGATAAGGGTCGTAGTGGGGTGATGGAGGAGGAAGGGGGGGGGGGGGAGTTATAGTATGGGCTTTGAAGACCTCCACCGAGGCTGATAATATTGTCTCAGGTGGAAGGCTGTTCCACTCATCCGCAGCCCTGGGGAAGACAGAAAACTTCCTGTAGTTTGTTTTTGTTGCCGGAAGGAGATAATATGCTGCTGTGTGTGACAGTCTTGTCTGGCGTGATGGTGGATGGGGGACAGGCCTGTGCTGGGCGTTGATGGCCACCTCTCCGTGGTGGTATTTGAAGAAGGTTGGCATCCTTGCCGATCGTCGTCTGTCTTTATTATTATTTATGGAGAAATGGAGCAATAGAGAAAATTACAAGCGCAGCAATAATTATTGTAAAAACTGCGAGGACGCTAGCAAGGGCAAAGTATGGTGTTTGTCGGATACGAAAACCTTGCTTGTAGGTACTATTGCATTGTGTTGTATTTTGTCGTACCATATTGCACAAGCGTGAAGGAGAATGAATATAACATAAACGTATTCGAGCAAGGAAACCCAACCCATACACCTGTCTTTTGTTTTGTATATAAAATGGAAAGAACAGAAAGAGCCTACACGTCCATAAAAAACCTGGAGCATATCCAGCAGCTGCTCCAGTGTTTGTTGGGGGGTATATTTCTTGCGTGCTCGACGCCTCAGTTGGTCTCAAAGGTTTTCCTCAGAATTGAAATTCAGACTGCGTATTATGCCGGTCAAGTTAGTCATCCTGCCCCGCCACACACACACACACCCTGACTGCTGGATCCAGTTGTTTGGGACACGACCCTGGTGAGTACGACCATTGTCATCATGGAACCCATTCCATAGAGCAAACACATCAAGTTCGTCCGCAACAAGCAGGCCTAGGGTCTCGTTGATGAGCCTCGGAGTGTTTAGATGTCCTCGAACGTGGTACAGTGGGGTTCTGTGATGAGTCGAGGAGACTGCCCATACCATGATGGAACCCCCGCCATGGGCTGTCACGTGCTGGATGCAGTCTTCATGGAACCGTTCGCCTGGCTTTATCCAGACTCCATGAGTCCATGCATGAGGATGATCCAGGGTGATAATTATGAAGCTCGTCCGTTATCAGAACTAATGACCCTGTTGACGTATCCATCGTCCATATTGGCGACACTGGCCCTGGTGAGCAGCTTTGTGAGCTGGAGTTAGCCTGAGACGCTATGTTGGGTGACGAGCGTAGAGCTGGACTTGGTGCAGGAGGCTTAACCCTGTCCGAGTGGAGTTCTTGAGGTCTGCTGCTGTCCTTAGATGTCGCCTGATGTGGCTGGTCGGGGTTATCTGGTCAGGCAGGGCGTGCCTGGCAAGGTACTGTTTCACCCGTCAGGTGGTTTTTCTGGGTGTCCCTGCCTGTCGCATTTCCTGGGCGGCTGGTGGTCTGGAACCACTGTTTCAGCTGGTTATGACTGATGGGGGAGTTTAAAGTCGGTGACCCAATTTCAGCACAACTACACCCTCCACCAGCCATGCCAGGGCTCTCCCTAGATCCGAAAAGTTCATTTTTTACTATACAACCATCGTGATTCAGTGATAATTGCACCATGTTAATGGTTAAAATTTGGTTCTTTTGCGAATTGTACTCATTATCAAAGTTCTCGACTACCATGTGCTGAGTACAGTTTTGCTCAATTCATTCTGTGGAAAAAAATGCTGATGTGCTAATTCTGTGACACTTTTGGGGGATTTGGGCGCCTTTTCAACTGACGTTTCCATAGCAACCAACAGCAAGCGTAAAACTGTTACACTTTCAGTGTAAGACCATGCCACTTACGTATGCGACTGCAAAGTTTTGGCGTTCCAGTTGCGAAGTGTGTTAAAGCTACAAGCGAATAAGTAAAGCATGTGCGTTTTGCAAGTGTTCCCTAACTTTTTGTGGGCAGCTTAGTTACGTTCTTAACTAGAGTATGATAATAAGAAATCATTTCAGGAAAGAAGCCATGTTTAAAATAGGTTGTTGAGGAATAACATATTAAAGCAAGATGTCTACAATATTTGCAAAAATACCCCCATGCCATTCCATTTTCTACCCAATAAAGTCCCAAAGTATTGGGTTTGGGTAATTTTTGTAACTGTAAAACTGCCAACCTTAATCTCAATACTCCTTTCCGCCGTTGTATTTCAAAGTAGGCCTACTTTAATGTACTCTGTATCATATAATAAAGTGAATCTTGTGATACACTTTCTTCAACTGTTTATGAAAACATACAAGGATGTTCATTACTTGAAATTAGTCAACCCATATACCCAGCATTATAGAGTATTGGTGCGGGAATTTCTTAGTATAACTAATACTTTACTCATGCAACATGATGATTTTTTTTCTGGCATGTGGCAACAATTTAATTATGTGATTGGTTCACCAGGGTACAGAGACTTGGGACTGGTTTTGTGTTGCAGGGCGTGCAGTTCTTCACTCAACTGAAGACAGTGACACAGATGTGGAAAGACGAGGAGACATAGTAATACCCGACCAACCCTCTCTTGGCTGGATTCTGGAACTAGGTGCCAGATTATTGTTGACGATTGTTGTCACTACTGGTGCAGTAACTCTGTGAGCAGCTTCACGGTGGAACCTTCTCTTTAAAGACTTTTAATATTCTGCCTAGAAATCTGAGATATATCCCGGCATTTACATTTTACCATTTTTAAAGGGCACGCATATTATTATTTTTTGGTATCATGTAATTCTTCAGTCACAGACTTCACACTTGGCAGTAATAATATGTTAAAAGCATGCAGCATTCTAGAAACAAAACTAATCGGTATCAGTGGAACTTATTTTTGATATTTCTTTAAAATTGCATTTTTTAAAAATGCTTTAAATTCATTAATTTTTTGGCATGTCTCTCTTCTTCAGTTTTGCACGTTAGATCTGATAGGTTACAATAATGTTCAAATACATAATATTAAACTTTTGTCGCATCAGTTTTTAATTACTGTTCTGGTTCTTTTTTCTTCTTTTTTTTTGGGGGGGGGGGGGCAGTGCGTGGATGCCTCGTGCTGATAGTATTAATCTGACCACTGATTGAATTCTTTGCTATGTGAACTCTCAGATAGGCCTATATCATTAGTCAGTTTCTTACCGTCCCCTCATCAGTGATGAAGCCAACACATTGTGTTTAGCCATGCAGTTGTCTACTGAAACTGCTGTGCAGTCTGGTTCCAGTTTGCTGTAAGGCCTACCTTTAGTAACATAACACTTAATGGTGTGACTGTCGCAGAAGTGTGTAACTTATGCTTACTTAATAAATGTTCATAAGTTTTAGCACACATAGCTTTCGATTAGCACCAAGCTATGTTCTGTTGTAAAATATCACATGTGCCTCACTATGGGCTTGTGTCAATGTCAGTTTCATCATGCCATTTTATTCATACAGTGAGCTACCTTCCACTAATGTGGCTATTAAGCTTATCGCTTTTTCCTCATGTTATTTAACATAGTGTTATGGCAACAAGCCTATACTTTATAAACAAAATCATTTAATTTCCTGTTTATGCTCATGCGAGTGTGTTGTGTGTTTATTTTCAGGCACTGTCTTATCCATGTATAAATAATGAAGCAGAACCTTCCTTACTGTCTGGGCTCCTCTATATGCTCTTGGCATGTAGAAAGAATACAGTCCAAAGTCCACAAGAATAAGAGAACAATTTGAATGCGTTTGTGGGTGGGTGTGGGTGGGTGTGGGTGTACCTGCGTGCTTGTGTTTGTATGTGTGTGTGTATGTGTGCTTGAGAGAGAGAGAGAGAGAGAGAGAGAGAGAGAGAGAGAGAGAGAGAGACTGAGAGTGAGAGACAGACCACACAGACAGAGACAGACACAGCGTACAAACAAAAAGAGAAACAAACAGAAACAGAGGGAGAGACAGAGAAAGACAGACAGAGAGAGAGGATGGTGAGACAGACAGACAGACAGTCACACGTACACACACGCACACGCGCACGCACACGCACGCGCGCGCACACACACACACACACACACACACACACACACACACACACACACACACACACATGCGCATGGACACACACGCACGCACATATCTGCTGATCACGGTCAGACACATGTTGAAACGAATAAATCATACACACACATATTACGCGTTCATTGAAAAGAGGAGGAACCTTTTGAGCAAAAGTACTTTCATTACGACCCTACTCCTTACATTCTAAAAACGATCTGTACACAAAACAACCTCTATGTGTCGCTTCCATCTCCCATTTCAAGCTTTGTTCAAGATTTGTACCAGTAGCATAAAAGAGGGACACACACACACACACACACACACACACACACACATCACACATTTAGCTCAAAATGGCATTCAAACACAACACAGTAAACTTCTACAAAGTTTTTATTGTTTACATTTTGAAACGTGCAAGAAGGTTAACGT
Source organism: Phymorhynchus buccinoides (assembly GCA_017654935.2). Taxonomy (NCBI): domain Eukaryota; kingdom Metazoa; phylum Mollusca; class Gastropoda; order Neogastropoda; family Raphitomidae; genus Phymorhynchus; species Phymorhynchus buccinoides. The sequence continues at coordinate 28,141,939 of CM065688.1, forward strand.
TGTATCACGTTGTGTCATTGTAACGATGTTTTGCATTTTGTACCATTGTACTGTTGCATGAAACATGTTCTATGCACACTCCTTAATTTGTGTAATTAATCCACCGGTAAAGGCCAAATATGATGCGCAACTGTAGAAGCTGTTAAAAGTAAGCTTAATTAAGCAGCTAGTCACTAATAAAGCTCAAGGTCCTGATAAGATATCATCTAAGATATTAAAAGAACTAAGTGAGGAATTAGCATTACCATTAACCATATTGCTTATCAAAAGTTTAGAAACGGGTGATCTTCCTATAGACTGGAAGAGAGCAGAAGTAACTGCAATTTATAAAAAAAGGGACTAAGACAGATCCGGGAAATTACAGGCCTGTCAGCTTAACAAGCATAGTGTGTAAACTACTAGAGCAGTTTATAAGGGATACACTGGTTAAGCATGTGGATGACTTTAACTTATACTCTGACTGCCAGCATGGGTTTAGATCTGGCAGATCCTGTATGATGTAATGAATGATTTTACAAAACTAATTGATGAAAAGGAAGCATTTGATGTAGAGTACCTCGATGTTAGAAAGGCTTTCGATTCAGTTCCACACGAGAGATGATTACTTAAACTTCAGGCTTATGGTATTACTGGTAACACGATGAACTGGATAAGAAACTTTTTGAAAGGTAGAACTCAGAGAGTACGGGTAGGTGATAAGTTATCAAACGGCATAGAAGTTTTGAGTGGCATCCCACAAGGGAGTATCCTTGGCCCGATTCTTTTACAGTTTGTATTAACGACCTACCTGACGAAGTACAAAGCGTCTGTAAAATCTTTGCAGACAAGACAAAAATATACAACTTATCTAAAGATTATAATAAATTACAAATTGACATTAATAAACTAACTGACTGGTCTGCAAAGTGGAATCTTTACTTCAACGCAAGCAAGTGTAAAGTCATGCATTTGGGCGTAAACAATCCTCAAACAGAGTACCAAATAACATATGGTAACGACAGACATGTTTTGGAATCCTGTATAGAACTGAATTTACCATCCCTAAAATATCGGCGACTACGTGGTGATTTAATAAATGTTTATACAAAAAATTCACAGTTCTGATATTACTAACAAACATTTCTTACAACTTTCTAACTACTCAAAAACTAGGAATAATGATTTGAAATTACTAACCCAATACAGCAGAACTAACATTATAAATAATTTCATTAGTAACAGAGTCACTAAATACTGGAATTCTCTTCCAGCACATATCAAGTTGGCACCTAACCTTAATCAGTTCAAAAACCTCCTCGATAAAGACCCCAAGCTTCAACAATTGAAATATGTATATGATTAACACATATAAAAACGTCCTAATCATGTCAATCATTGCAAAGAACACAAATAATCAGAAAGGACACATTAAGAGGCCGCGAGGCCTAGTTGTTCTCATTCTCTGACCTGACCTGACCTGACATTGTGTTAAAACAAAGAAAGAGAAAAATAAGATGTATAACGTCTGTGGTTTGATTTCTTTGCTTCTCCTGGGGCAAACACCGTTAAATTGTTTTTCAAGGTCTTCCTAGAAGCGTACACACCCAAACACATGTCTATTTTTGTAAAACATAATATGACTGTCTATATAATTCTACTGTATGTACAACGTCTAATTAGACAAAGCAAGAGGTTTTCCCAGTAAAGGCAGGTGTGTGTGTTTTATGTGTAACAAAAATCACAAAGGATAAACTTGTAGCTTAGACATCCCACTGATGTTTACGACTCTCAATCTCAAAGTCTGGTTCTTTCAGTTTCATGACAATAGCCCTAGGCTGATCCTAACTTATCTCTTTCCTGAGAACAGCAGAATGTTCTTCTCAGTGACATTTTTCAATGTGAAAAATTATGGGGATGTCATATACACAACTACAACTACAACTTAGCTATTTGTAAACATTAAAATAAAGAAATGAACTTGGCATATACATAATAATAAATTACTGATGGAAGCGTAAGATGGCAAAACCAAACCACACGACTGGCTATGCTACAAACATTTTGTTTTCCATTACTGTGCGAAACATAATTTAAACCATGAGAGGAAGGCATCCGCGCGTAAATTATTGCCGTCGTGATCTTGACCTTGTTTTGTTTTTCTCTCTGTCTGTCCCAAGGATATCTCCGGAACCACTTGACAGACTCGCTTCAGATTTTGTGTGGAGGTATGTCGCCATGCGAGAAAGACATCCGCGCATAAATCATCGCTATCGTGACATTGACCTTGTTATATGGTGTGTTTTTCCATTAAGATTCGATATCTTCCCATCATCTCATAAACACAACACCAGGATGATGTTCTAGTCCAATCAATGAGCACAGGCCAACAGTCTCCATAGTTTGTGTGTGTGTGTGTGTGTGTGTGTGTGCGTGTGCGTGTGCGTGCGTGCGTGCGTGTGCGTGCGTGTGCGTGTGCGTGTGTGTGCGTGTGCGTGCGTGCGTGCGTGCGTGCGTGCGTGCGTGCGTGTGTGTGTGCGTGCGTGCGTGCGTGCGTGTGTGTGTGTGTGTGTGCGCGTGTGCGTGTACGTGTGCGTGTGCGTATGTGTCTGTATGTGTGTGTGTGTGTGTTGGACTAATTAGCGCACAACGTGTATCCATTAGCCCTTCATTCTTATCTTAGAACAACGTGTTTCATTTTGGAAAAAAAAAAGACAAAATCGATACAACATAAACAGTAAAATGCGATCATAACACATCCATAATTATATAGTATATAAGTATATAAGTATATATTTTAATAATCTAAAACAAAATCAACGCATAAAAACGCATACTGCATTTACGTTGTTGACAAATCTCTTCACTCCTGCAAGCCAAACGTTACTTTGCAAATGACATCTCAAACTCGAATGTAACTCTTCAAACAAAACCCCACATCATTCCATCAATCGTTTCAGAAGCAAAAAGAACCCATAGATTGCATCATTCTAGACTGGATTGACGACATTTTTGGGAGAAGACGGTGGGCGGGAAGACTGTGGACGAGAGGACGGTGGTGGGGGGTTCCCTTCCGTCTTCTTGGGTCGGCAGAGGGCGCAGCACTTCCTGAAGAGCACGCGCAGGTCTCCCGTGTTCCCTTCCGGTCCAATGATGGCCATGACTGGGATGAAGAGCCCCATGGAGAAGATGAAGGAGAAGCCGATAGCGCTGATCATGAAGATTCCAAACTAAAACAGAAAATGAATATGAATTAATGTTTGTTCTTATCACAAGTTTTGCCTACCTTGTGACAGACTCCTAGTTTTTAGTGTGAAAAGACATAAAATTAAAGATTCATTCATTCATTCCTAGTTTTCGACTTCCACAGCGGCAGAATTTTTAATTAAGAAGCTGACAAGACTGCTTCGAGGAAAGGAATCGAGAGAAACGTAAAATCCGTGCGAATGCCAAGGCCTTTCTCACACATGTTTGAGAATCAATGAAGTTTTTGAGATTGCAAGTTTAGTCAGTTCGCTTTTGACTGGTCAACAGAGAACGAGAGAAGATTTACCCGCTGGAAAAGTTAGCCTATTGTCGCAGACTGCTACTTGGACTTCGTTGTCCCACCCAAGGCGAAGCAAAATTCGCTTCTTGCTTGACGAGGAGAGGAAAAACCGGTCGGAGGACCTTCACGGGACCTTGATGGAGGGTAGACCGGGGAAAGGAGATCAGCCGAAGCGTAAAGGCCTTCGCACACTAGCATCAGGCGTCAATTGTTTCTCAGAGCAACGCCTTGACGCGTTGACGCCTGCATCACAGCACACATTGTAGCGAGGCAGTGGTGTTCTCACACACGACTCTTGATGATTATTCGATTGTAAAGCGCTTTGGTCTTATTTGAGGTAAAGCGCTATATACATGTGCTACTATTATTTATTATTATTATTATTATTATTATTATTATTATTATTATTATTGTTATTATTTTGTCACAACGTAACATATCATTCTGTTATAGAATCATTTCATCATCTGCAGTATTGAATCAGTTGGCCCACGCTGGCTCCCAGTGGATTTGTTATATATAGACATTAACGTTTTAGAAACAGTAAAGAAAAAGAAAATTTTATAAGAGACTTCAAGGTTATAGTACTGTTATATAGAGCAGAAGGTAGAGAAGCCAGACGAAGAGACATAATTTTACAGAAATTAAGATTTTAAGCCCAGATAATCTTCCGATGTGTACTTGAAAAACAAACCAAAACGAGGAAAGAACCAAACATACAAAAGCAGGATAGAGCAAACAGACGCGAAATGAGAGAAAAGCAAGAGAGGACATAAGAAAAAATAGATACAGAATGAGACAGATACCGACAATCAGTCGGACAGATGTAGAGCAATAGAGAGTAAGATTGATAGAAAATAGATTTTAAAAGGGTACAGAGATAAAACTAAAACAAACAAAACAGATAAGTACACGAATATAAACAGATTAGCAGACTGAGAGCAAAAAGAATACAAACAATATTACTACGAGGGGTTCTCAATACGTTTCTGGATGTGCAGATTCTGTTGACATCACAGAAATGCAAATGATGTCATGAGATAGACCATTGGCATGATACGTATGTTGCAAATTTTCATTATTTTGCACCTGGCCAAAATCGTTGCGCAAAGCAAAATGTCCGCCAAGGTGAACACTGATCACAAGCTGAGAGAATCTCTTTCAATCCGATATATGTTACAGATGATATTGTACACTTATGCTCAGGGAAAGACATTGAAACAAAGGTATCACACACTGTTCATTTTTTTTAAGACTTTGCTCTACTACCAACAACAGTCCACAACTGGCTCAAGGATTTCCACTTTGGCAGACGGACGTTAGAAGAGAGTGACCGTTACAATCGTCAAGGGATCGTTGTAACTGTCAAACCCGTAACCAGTGTGAAGTCGTTTGTTGAAATTTTTTTTTGAATAAGTGCTGACGAGATAAAGAACACAATAGGCATTATATCGGGAAGCCTTGATAAAATTTTACATGAACACCTGGGTCTTCAGAACCGTTATGACCGTTGGGTGCCCCATCAGCTTACTGAAGGTCAGAGGAGGGGTAGGGTTGAATGATGCACCCAAACAGTACATCAAATTTAGTGTGTGGACGTCAGGTGGCAACTGGGACATCATAAATGCTAATGAAATATGCGTGTATCAGATTGATCGAGAAACTAAGTAACCAATCATCATTTAGGTGTTTCAAGATGAGGCCCATGGGTACAATTCCAAAAACAAACGGATTACTGAAAATCCCAAACAATTAGTCGCCATGTTTCTTCTCTAGCGATTGTCATAATGGCCTCAGTTCCTTTCTATGGAGAAGAGCCATCACTGCAGATTACAACATAAACACATGTTGACCCAAAGGCGCTTTGGACATGTTTCCATGCACTGGTATCTGAGGTCATCTAGTCTTTATCATGACAACGCAAGTGACCACACTGCTGCAACTACTTTGGGCATTTGGCAAGATAACAGAGTTCATTTGGTCTCCCTCATACTTATTTCTCTGATTTATTCCTCTTTGACTATATCCTATTATCGTATGCAAAGTACCAGTAACAGGGGACATAATTCCATCAAGTTGAAAATGCTTGAGGGTTTGCTGAGGACTCTATTTTAACATACCTCAGTCAACCTGGTCTGGCACCATAGCTGTTTGCTTTGAAATGATGATCAAGTGTATGTGTGCTTAGGAAAGATACCTCTATAATGTAGACCCACAAGAAGAAGTGTACACCCTCTCAGTTCTTTACATCCAGAAACTTATTGTGAGACCCTTGTACATGAGTGTCTGCAACCTAACCTGGAAGAAGAACTGAATCTTGGCGAACAGCATGAAGAAGGACGCCCCTATGGTAGTACAGGCCCCGGCAAAGACAGAGGTGCCCATCCTCTCCAGCGTGTCCTGCACCTTGCCCTTGCGGTCAGGTCTCGGCGACTCGTGGTAGGCTTCCGCCAGGTGGACCACAAAGTCCACGGCCAGACCCACCAGCAGACACATGTTGAAGGACACCAGAACCTGTGGTGATATCATCATCATCATCATCATCTTCATCATCTTCATCATCAACATCATCATCACCTTCATCATCATCATCATCACCACCACCAGCCCCATCATTTACACCACCATCATCACCAGCACCACCACCGTCATCATCATCATCATCATCATCATCATGAGACATGTCGTAGCCTTCTGCCAGGTGGATAACAACGTCCACAGCCAGCCCGACCAGCAGGCTTGTATTGAAAGATACCATGACCTGCATAATCACAGAAACACTCTTCGGCAGGAAAAAACATTTGCTTGTTAATAAAAATCTAACTAGTTGTGTTTTATTAGGTCTTCTTAGACCTAATAACACATTTAACAGACAAGGACATTCAAGATCAGCACACATACACACACACACACACACTGACAAGCACTCACCCCTAGCTTCCATCCAGCCAATGGGATGACGCCAATGACGCAGGAAGTGACGCAGCCAATGGACATGGAGGCCAGGAGGCCGATGATGATGTTGCCCGTGGCCAGCACCAGGACCGGGAAGGATAAGGCCAGACCAATGGCTATGCCCTGAATGGCGTTGTCAGACACCACCTGCAAAACATTGTATAGGTGGCTAAATACATTGCTGTAAGATATTCGCCCATATAATGAAAAATAACCAAATTATCATTCAGATTTTCCCTAGCTAAGGAGGGCTCCTCAAAAGAGCAGGTGGACGTACAGTCTACCAGTTTCTCAGAGGTCAAGACTATCAAGACCATGCAGTAGAAGAAGTGGGCTCAACGACACCCAAAACACAGCAAGGCAGACTCACACTACCATCTAACTCGCCAGGTCTGCATTATCAGCTGTGAATTGGTCACAACTGTTGGAACTACCACCTGTACACAAAACTCCGTTTGGGCCAGTATGGAAAGTACCCATCTGCCACTGACAAACAAACAAGCTTCAATTCTGCCCATTCTTCAACCAACTGAGCGAGAGCACCTGGCAAACCCCGTCTTATTCACCCAGAAGCTATACGAGAGCCTATGGGACTTGCAGCGCACTGCTGCCTTCGTTTTGGCTGCTGGGGTGCCCATCTAACGACGTTCACGAAGAAGATTTTGATTTTAAGATTGTGATTTCAATGTGTGAAAGAATAGTGATGTGGTATCTTCCAATATACCTTGGGGAATTCCAGAAAGAAACAGCTTCAATTCAAGGTTGTAACATGTTTCCTGACTATGAGCATTTTGTCCACATAACGAATTGCAAACGAATTTTGATCTGGTGTGAACAAGGCGTCAGTAGGTACCAGACCTTTTTAGCCATTAACTTTGCTTTGCCACATCATTCCACGGTGGCCACGTTCGCGTCTAGAAACGGAGAACATAGCGCTACCATGATGCCGTCGTCATGTAATGATATTACTATGGTAGTTGCTCTACCACAGACCATGATGGATGAGGATGAACTATAGAACCCCTGTCTAATACTATAGAGTTGAAGACCGTCACAAGACCTCTTGTGCAGCCAGCATTGCAAGTCATGGGCAAGCCGCCATTTTCCAGGACAATAACACCAGAGCCACTCAATCCAGCGACGTGAACGCGTTCCTGCAGCAGTCACAAATCACCCGCCAGACGTTTACCAGATCTGAATGAAATCACACGTGTGTGGGACCCGTCTTTGGTAGCCACCTTAGAGCAACTTGCTCCCCTTCAGATGATGTCAACTCATTGTTCGAGTTTCTGCAGTAAAGGTGGCTAGCCATACCGGATGCATATACCCCGAATTACGTTTTCTTCTTTATCGATCACTCAGTTTCCTGTCAATTATGAGCACAGATGCGTCATGCTGCCGTTATGCGCCTAATTAAGAAATAATTAGGCCTAGCATGTCCGTCTTTGGCTGGAGAAAATCTTTGTAAAAGTTTACGGGAAAAGGCAGGAGAATAGACTGGTTATGCAGAAAGATAGTAGATGACAGTAAGCGCAGGGAAAAGGCAAAGATAGTGGCAAATTAGAGGAAGTTACAAGCACAGTAACTTGCAGAAGGTGGGGGAACTATTTGTACAAATGACCCCCCGTATCCCCACATGGGACCCCAACTGACAAGACTAGTTGATACAATGAGGGAGTGGTGTCATGTCTGCATTTGGGCAAGTGGAGGACACACAAGATTGAATATTTGTTTCTATAAAGTGATTGTTCAAATCAATTTTGAAACCTGGAATCCTTCATTCAAATCTCTATATCTTCTGCTAGAAATGAACGTGTGCAATAAATCCTTAGGTTATATCGAAATGTTCTCAATGATTGTTATTGTCTGTTTAGTCTTATGTAGGAAGCCTATCAGTGTAAAACTATAAACAACTTTTCGGCTTGTCTTCCAGTTGTTTCCATCAGTATATCTGTCTGCATCTGTTTGTCTTTTAGCGTTGTTTCCTCTGTCAAAGTTGTTACATTCTAATTCTATGTTAATTATTTTGTGTTACCAGCCGACGTGGTGTAGTGGTTAGCGTCGCGGACTACTGGCTGGAAGGTCTAGGGTTCGAATCCCACCAGAGGCGAGGTTTTTTTCGGTCCTGGACCGACTCCTACCCAGAGTGAGTGGCTATGGGCTCAGTGGGAAGACTGAAACCACACAGTCGAGTTTCATCCGCTTAACGGATGCGATTCTGAGAGTGTTGCTCTAATTGCAAGACCAACACTGCAGGTGTCTGTAGTTCTCGGGCCTGGTTAACGCCAGGATATCATTATGAAAGGAAGCGTAGAATACAGCCCTGACATGCAGTCTCAGACCGATACGGAACTCCATAGCATCATCATCATCGTTATCATCGGCCTCATTTTCCATCAATCATAAAAAAATAATAATAAAATGTCTCAAATACTGTGGCTTTGCATGCCCAGCTCTCATGGTGACCTCAGTTTCGGCTTCCAATCCAGTCTATGCCTTGGTGTGTTGGGGTCAAAGTCATGGGGATCAGTGTGTTCTTGGGAGCTGTCGGTGGACGGTCGTGGTGGCGCCCTCGGAGGAGGATCTCACTCACGCTGGCTCCGCGACTAAGAGAATAGTGTCGTCAGTAGGGGGCTTAGTAGGTGGTGTCCTGAACAGGCTCCACTGAACTCCACCGAAGTGACTCAGCAGAAGTGCAGTGTCTCCTCGGTTAGTTGCCTCTTGACGGCCTAACATAGATTCGCTCCCATGGAACTGCTGCTCTCAGTTTCTGCGACTTGAACAAACCCAGGTGTAGCTGCGAATCGGGATTCAGAACGAGCGGCGTGGGAGCAAAGCCACTGTACACCCCAGAAGATGGGACAGCAACACACAAACAAAACAACAACAAAAGTGTTGTGTCTGGTTTTTTTAAAAACCTATTTCTGCTTCATGTTTGTGCAAAAACTTCTGAAGGGATTTTGTATTTCATTTATTTCATTTAAGAATTCTGTTTCACTTTGATATTACTATGAATATTCCTTCAAACATGCAGGCTAAATTCAGGGTTTCTGAAAATGTAGCTTTAGTTATCCCGACTGTTGGCAACATACCTTCTGTGCCTCCAACCAGTGCCAGGAATATTCTGCGAACTGAAATCCACTCTGCATCTCTGCCGGCATCTGGTCCAACTGCAGACATCATCATCATCATCATCATCATCATCATCATCATCATCAACACCAACACTACCTTTTCCACCTTTAGGATCGCCAATGGCCATGAGTTATTGGAACTTCTGGGAATCACTATCTCTATAATAGAGAAGAAGAAGAAGAAGAAGAAGAAGAAGAAGAAGAAGAAGAAGAAGAAGAAGAAGAAGAAGAAGAAGAAGAAGAAGAAGAAGAATCACAGAGACAGGCATAAGAAAGAAAGAGAGAGAGCTAGACAGATTTTGGGCAGATTGTTTTGGGGGGTGGACAGACTTTTTTTTGGCGGAAAAGCAATGTCATTTCGGCGGAAATTTGTTGTTTTTGCTTATTGAAATATGAACACATTCTATCTAGCCAGTTCAGAGTTAGTCAAGGCAGTAATTTGATGAAATTCAGTTGTTTGTTTGTTTTTTCGTTTATCAGAGTTTCTGTTATTCCATGAGCCAACTAAAAACTGCATGACCACAGCGTGGCCATTTGTAGCTTGTCCTTTGGTACTTTGGGTTTGGCTTTATACCAGAAATGTTGCAAATATACCTTTTTGTAAACATTCAAAATATGAAGAAGAAAAAAAAACTCTCTCTCTCTCTCTCTCTCTCTCTCTCTCTCTCTCTCTCTCTCTCTCTCTCCCTCTCTCTCCCTCTCTCTCTCTCTCTCTCTCTCTCTCTCTCTCCCCTCTCTCTCTCTATCTCTCACTTTTTCCATGTGATTTTTCCACTACGACTAGAGATATTTCGGTTGATTAGTCTGATTGCATTTTGTTCTTATTATATTTTTTTCCGCATGTTTGTTCCTATTTCTGGTTGTATTTTAATCTAAGAGAAAAGCATATAAAAAAAGAAAACGTGACATCTGCTTTCTTTATCATCATAAAACATAACTTTTATATGACTGGACTTTACTTGACCCAGCTGGAGACTTATGCTTACCTGTTCTGCCATGAAGTCCTCCCAGCGGTCTCTAATGGGGATGCCCTCCTCGTATCCCAGTGAGCGCATGCTGAGTGTGGTGTTGATTGCAATGGCCAGGTACTGAATTCTGTTGCCCGTGGTGATGGCTGTTCCCAAAGTAGTTATACATGTATTACAATGTACAATTAGTATCTGTGTGTTTGCCAAGTCAGTTGTCAATAACTGAGGGGGCTGTTACTGTCCCAGAGAGGTCGGCTGGAATTTGTTTACAGTGGAGATACCTTGTCAAATATACGTACCCACTCCCTTAGCCAAGAGGACTATAGTATAGTTAAGATTTGGGGTGGGACCCCAAAGGCCAACTAATATCCATAGTTGCAGCAGTAGGAATCAGTATAAATGCCCCACAACCTCCCCCCGCCCCACGCCCCACCTTGCCCTGGTTTCAGAGCAAGTAATTCACAAAAACTCATATTGGCACTGTTGATAGGAATGCCCCCACATTACACAAAAGGGAATTATTAACACTATTTTTGTGCCATCTATGGTCTTACAGTGCAACAGAAAATGCCAAAATAATACATTGGCATCTCACGCTAATATTATCTTCCAACTCCTCCATCCTCTCTTCCTCCCTATAGTTCTTCTTCTTCTTCCATCTTCTCCTCTTTTTCTTATAATAATTATCGAGGACAACAATTATCATATACTAACTTACATGGGTTGGTGAGAATACCCGTGGTGAAGGTGCCGTTTGCTTCTCCAATCAGATCGTTAAATGTTTGGTAATCCGCTGTGTAGTTCTGGTTAAACGCGTCCCAAATCCAGTAGGTCATTGGGATCTGGAGAACAACCAGCATCACCAGGTGTCATTTTAAACACATGTCATTGATTAACATCGAATGCCTTTGGAATAAAAAGGACTCACAGACTCTAAGATAATTTGTAGTAATAGGCCAAAAGTGTATCTATGCAGAGGAAAGCAAAACATGCTTCTGCAAGAGCAGCCTACTCCTTTGCCAGCAGCCAGTCTGGAAGTTACTGCCAGTAACTTCAGGGTTGGCCTCTTCAGCCACTTCAGGAAATGTTCTTTATAGTGCTACACCTTCATCTCTCGAGACGTAAGGAAGCCAATCATGTTTGATAATATTTAGTGTTGGTATGGAAGTTTGAGTGTAAGGAGTAAACGTGTGCTGAGTGATACGGTGAATGTGTGCAGTAAGGTTGTGGGTGCGAGGCAAAAGAGTTTGCAAGAACTGTATGATGAGCGAGTGGAGCGAAAGGCGAGGCAGATTGTGAATGATGATAGTCATGTCCTAGCTCAGTACTATGAGCTGTTGCCTTCAGGGCGCAGATTCAGAACCCTCAAACTCAAACTCAAACCGAGAGCACAAAAATCATTTGTTCCGCAGTCCATCCATCTTTTGAATACCTGAATCTTTGTTCAGTCCATCCATTTTTCCAGTGGTTGTGCATGTGTGTAAATATATATATATATATATATATAATTGTGTGTGTGTGTGTGTGTGTGTGTGTGTGTGTGTGTGTGTGTGTGTGTGTGTGTGTGTGTGTGTGTGTGTGTGTGTGTGTGTGTTTGTGTGTGAGCCGGTGTGCGTGTGTATGCGGGTGATGAGGGTAGGGGTAGGAGTGTGTGCGTGTGCTTTTAATTTTCTTTTTTTGTGTGTGCAATACTTATAAAATGTATAATATGTGAATATACTGATTTGCCATGCTTTCTTAAAGAGATACATGTATAATTAATTATTCACGATTTGTAATATTTGTGATACAGTGATCTTAACTTGAATGCTTCTAATGTAATTCCATTTTAAAGAGATGTATACAGTAATTTATTCATGATGTGCAGCGATACTCTGTGAAATGGTGGTCTTGGTTGATAATTGTAGTCTTGGTTTGAATGCTCATAATCTGATCCCATGTATCTTAATGTTACTATCTTAATATTAGGTGTATGTTATTATGCTTCTGTTGATTGTGTTGTTGATTGCTTTAAATATGTTCCTAATTTAATCCCATGTGTCTTAATGTTATCGTGCTTTCTGCGATTGTTTTGTGATGTTTTTAAAATTATTTGATGTTGCACCTGAATGTAATTTATCTGTTGAGATAATAAAGTATACTTGCCTTGACTTGACTTGACTTGACTATTTTCTAAACTATGTAGCCTCCATATCATCAGGATGGACAGTAAAGCATAAAGTCTATGTCCTCAGCAGATAAACACATGGGTTGAATGAGAGAGAGAAATGAAATGAAATGAAAATGAAATGAAATGAAATTAAATGAAAATATTTATTCCATAAGGCCAAAGCCCCCTTTGGAGTGAGAGAGAGAGAGGAGAGAGAGAGAGAGAGAGAGAGAGAGAGAGAGAGAGAGAGAGAGAGAGAGAGAGAGAGAGAGAGAGAGAGAGAGAGAGAGAGAGAGCAAATTAACATTATACCTTACACCATAACACTGTGTTTATTCAAAACAGGAAATGATAAGGCGAAACAAAAAAGGCTATCACAAGTAGTGGTTGGTTGCTAAAAGACACAAACTGGAAAACACTAACAAAGCGCAAACTTGCACTACAAGGTCAGGTGCTTCCATTTGTTTAAAAGCAGCTGATCACAGTCATGTGAACATGTACAATGAAAATGAATACACTAATGTTTATGTTGAACAATCCTCCTTATTTCCAAAATTGAAAGGATTTAAATGTAATAGACCTATCCTAACCCTCCATCACTTTGAACTGAAGTCGTCTTACAAATGTGTGAATCAGGCTGTACACAGATAGATAACAAATAAAACGATTCTAAAACATTAAACATATATTGCATTTTCGAGTATTCTAATTAAATCCAAAACTGAAAAGACTATTTTCAAATAGTACATGATCTTTTCACAACATTTTCATTTACGCCAGTTTTTGAATCAATCATAGAATGCAGAGACAAAGATATCAACAGATAAAGGATAAACAAATAAAAGCTAAAGCACAAACTGTTTGATTGAGGTATGCAAATATCCAAAGGAAATGCAAAACTCACATCCAGGTATCGGTCGAAAGCAGGATGAATCAAGGTACTGGTGTCGTAATACTGGTCCAATTCCGTCATAAATGCTGACGCTTGTGACTGGTCCCAGGGCATGGTGATGCTAACGGCATCCGAAACTGCATCACTCTGAACACGAACATGAAATATAATCATATCATTGCATGTTCTTTTTCTAACTTGGAGTACATAGTGTAGGCAACCATGAGAAAGCATATCATTGAAAACATTACGTTTAATGTATCTTATGTATCTGCTGTTTTGTGGTGTTGTTTGCTTTTTTGTTGGTTGGTTGTGTTATGTTTGTTTTTGGTGGGGAAGGGGGGGGGGGGGGTAGGTGCATATTTATTTTTGTCTGTGCTTTTTTATGTTTGTTAGTTTCTATTTTTTGTTTTGTGTTAAGATGCATACGTGTTTGTGGTAGCATGATGGGTCAAAAGGTCGTCAAGGTCACCAGAAATGACGCCATCAGTTTTATAATCAGATGTGAGTGGGCATGGAAATATTATCATACCAAACCACACCATACCACGGGTGACTAGGGCATGGGTGAGTGAGTAGGGGTGAGACTTGGGAGGCCTTTGTGTACTATATGTCTAGTAGACATGTGACAGGGAGGATGTAGGCTTGGCTCGTTAGATGGAGTTTAGTCTAGTGATTCTTTTTGATTGCCTATAGCTAGTGTCTTTTCTGCATACATGCATGTGTGATTCAATTCGAACATGTTTGAGTGTGTGTAGTGTGTTTTTTGTGTGTGTTTGTTTGTGTGTGTGGGCGTGTGTGTGCGTGTGCGTGCGTGCGTGCGTGGTCTGCCGCTGCGTGTGTGTGTGTGTGTGTGTGTGCGTGGTGTGGTGTGTTGTGTGTGTGTGTGGTGTGTGTGTGTGTGGTGTGATGGAGTGATAGGACTAGAAAGTTGTGTGTGTGTGTCGGTGTGGCTTGTGCGTGTGTGTTGTGTTTGTGTGTGTGTGGGCGTGTGTGTGTGTGTGTGTGTGTGTGTGTGTGTGTGTGTGTATGTGGTGTGTGTGTGTGTGATTGAGAGGGTAGAGACAGAAAAGTGTGTGTGTGTGTGTGTGTGTGTGGCGTGTGCGTGCGTCGTGTGGCGTGCGTGCGTGTGCGTGTGCGGCATGTGTCTGTGTGTGTTCCCATGCTTGAGCTGTTGTCTATGTCCCATGTACCATAACAAGGCATGACAAAATCATCAATCGACATCGCATCAGTCATGTGCCACATACGCTATGATAATCCAAGTACACTCATAAATACATAGATCACAACGTAAAGAATGAACATAAAAAAAACATCACGCAACAGAAATGTGAATATCATGTAGCACAATAAAATACACTGCCGTGCATGTCTGTTGGAATATCAATATACGATGATTAATACAGCACAAAATGCACATAAACGTTGAAAGAAGCTAAAGTCTTGACCGTAGAGGAGGGTGTTCCATAGTTCTTGGAAAACAGGCATTTGTGGTTGGCCTGTTAGCATGTCTTTCGAATGGCGTAGTCAGGATTTGCTGCTCCGTAAGTTGACAGTGTATCACATAGACTCTGGTAAAAAAAAAAAAAAAAAAAAAAAAAAAAAAAAAATGAAAAACAAGCATCCATGCATTAATTAGCAGCCAGAAAGCACTCGAGGTTCACATTGCAATATCCCACAAGACTATAGAATTTAGGCTACAGACTTTGGTGATACAACAAATGTGCATGACATTTTTAAGACTAAGGTGTTGGAAGCCTGGTCTTTCTCACTATGCACTGAAATGACGACAACAGAAATAATTCTGTACTCAAATGACAAAAGCTATACTCAGAGTTTATTGAATTTCCGTGTACGTTAAGTAATTAACTGACTTTTTCCATTAACTTCTGAGGCAATCTTACTAACTAACAAATTCAACATCACTGATCGGTTTGTTCAGAATATTGCATCTACAACTCCCGCCAAAGAAGAACCGCTTAACAATAGTCAGCACTTAAATTACTTTAAAACACATGAATCTGTTGTGTTTTTAAGAAACACGGCACAAAGACAGCTTAAAAGCATACTCACTACAAAAGACTGCTTTAAAAACAAACTGCTCCACTTAAGACTGTTTTAAAAACAAATCCATCCTAACGACTGATTTAACACACAAACACATCGACTAAATCTACTTTAAAAATGTTCCAGCAGTAAGACTGCTTCTAAACAGTCCCTTCAAAGATTGGTTTAAAACCAACTCACCACTAAAGAACGACTGGCTTTAAAAAAAAACTCAGCACTAAGGATTGTTTTTAGAAGAAGTCACACCAAAGACTGCTCTAAGATAACTCCCACTAAGGATTGCTTAAAAACAACTCACCACTGATGACTGCTTTAAAATACGACTCACCACTTAATTCTGCTTCAAGGACAATTCACCAGTAGAGACTGCCTTAAAAAACAACTCGCACAAGGAATACCTTACAAAATAATCTCCACAAAGAACTGTTTTTTAACCTCTATGGCCCCACGTATCATAGCTTATGATACATATCATTTATCCTCTTCTGAGAAACGAAAAGAAAGGCTGCAGCTACAATGAGGGACCATCAGGTACCCTTTCACAAGACATAAACTAGTATCAGTTGATAGTCCTTGCCTTCCCTGCTGCTATGGAGTTTACTAGCCACTTCATGTTTGATGATCTCCACGGTTCCAGCATTTTCCAACCATTGCGTAACAAAACCCATCCTAATCTAACGAAGAAAAGTCATCTTGTTGATTGCATAATGTTTTGTTTTCATGATCAAATGATGTCAAAAGACTCAAATACATTATACCATTTGATATTTTCTTAATGTGTGTTCTAAAAAAATAGAAAACCTCTGTCATGTACTACTATAATAATGTATGTTAGCCACTTGTGGTTGTATGGTAGTAACACAAATATAGATTATACTTCAGTTTCTGGTTCACATGTACACATTTTTTCATTACGTTTGACAATGTTAGTTGCCTAGAAACTCATTTTACATCTATGTACTTGGCAAAATGAATGTATTTTAAAGAAAGCATCTATACCATATATGACGCATAGGCAGACTTTGACACATTTGCTATAATGACATATTTATATATTGTGGTTATTTGTGATAACATCATAGTAGGTTTATTGTAGTAATTGTGTGTATTTATGAATAATAACCATTCTGGAGCATGGTGTAGACTTTGGCCATGTTCTATAGTGAGGTTTCCTTGATATCAGTTTGTGAAGAAGATCTAATTATTTTCAGAACAAAATGCATTTTTGTTTTTATGACAGTACAGTCACCCTGTTCACATTTCTAAGAAGGACACTTAAAACCTCCTTATCAATAATTTATAACTTATTACTGTGCATTCTAACAACAATCACCAAAAGGCACCCAAACCAGAATTTTGGACATTGTCGGGAACCATCACCAGCCTGCTTTGTGGGGAGCCCACTGACCACTGCACAGGACACTACTAGGCCCGCTTTTTGTCCAAAACGCAGTCAAATACAATGTGTTTTTATGTGTATTAACTCATTCAACACTGACGATGTGCTTCCTTTCAAACGGTTCAACAGGAAAGTTTGCGACCGTGCGTACATCGTGTTTAAACATTCACAGTGCAACAACTCAGCAAACACCATGCAAACCAAGCTGGTATAAAGTATTCCTTACCGTCGCTTAATGGATTGCAACCAATGAAATGACTTTTAGCTATGTTTAAGAATGGCATGAATGAAATCGGAGTCACTACCCTCTCTTTGTCTTCTTTGTCATGCTTTTTTGCAAACGTCATTAATCGTCCAGTATAACATTTTACTTTGGGAACTTAACAGGCACGTTGTTGTTTTTTCCCTGGCTTAAATACCCCAGGATCATCCCAACGCAAAAAAACCATTTGAACACTTTGGCACAAAATTCACCAGCTAGGGGTGCTAGAGGAAACATTACATGCTTACTTGATTTTAATTACCCTGCCACATAATTCTTCAGCCATTCCGACTTCGGAGGTTTTAGACTGACGATGTTTTTTGCTAGAGATTGTCATGCTAAGGAAAATCCTGCATCAACAATATTTTTTATGTAGCCTTGGTGTTCTAGTTTTATGTCCATTTGGTTAACAACAAATGTTGTTATTTCTGCAGTATCTTATGCAGGGATTGTCCTTCATCCATGGCAAGCCTCTAAGCATACACATATGTCCCAACTTCCTCTGAAGTCCGGATTGACTGCCCACAGCGGGTATAAGAACGGTCAGACACTAATGTTCTCATTTCTAGTTTGTACCTAGTGTTCACGTGTTTGAACTCTTGGGATGATCTTGGAATTTTTAAGCCAGGTCACGACAACAACACCACCCTATCCATGATGCCAAACATTTCTCGTTTTATCCTGTCCTCTGCTTGTCTTCTATGTTCTCTCTAGCTTTGTCTGTCTGCTTCCCTCCCTCTCTCTCTCTCTCTCTCTTCTCTCTCTCTCTCTGACCTTTAAGTAGATGTTGCAGCTTCAAGGGCTTAAGGTGCCCTCTGGTAACTTGCTTGTTGTTATTTGAAAGTTTTAAATTTAATCTACCCATATCCGACATATGCTCAAATTAAAAACTTAATGGCAACATCAAATTTGGTCATTATTTTGTTCTATTTGTTCAAAATAATGGCTGATTTTAGTGGCATAATTTCTAGGTGCTGCCTTATATGGTCCGGTGAACTGAGGGTTGACGAAACTAGAGTTCGCTCATTAAGACGGCTTTTAGAGGGTTACAAATGAACTCAACTGTGACCGCTTTAAAAACAAACTCACCACTAAGACTGTTGAGCAGGCTATGGTGCTGGCATCGAAGGATTAGCAACGCCATGTTTGCCCTTGCCAGCAATATGGGAAGAGAAGTGACAGTCTGACATGTCATTCTCCTTCACCCACACCAATTGCACTTTGACTGTTTCGTCCCCTTCGTTTTGGACAAGCCACTGTTGATTGTTTCCATGGCTTTGTTGAAGCATGTATCTCGAAAAAACTTCATCTGTAGCAACCATAACACTGTACCAAAATGTTTACAGACGTGAAGCAAATTAGCAACGGTAGGAATAACAATCTTAGATATAATGTGATTTCACTGTAAGGTCAAACAAATGTTGCTCTAAACCTGTATACATTTGTGATATTTATTGGATGGCCAATGTCATGTTCTGGTGATTGGAATGGGAACAAAAACAAGAGACAAAGCAAAGACACAAAGTGAACACACCCACAGGAGGAAACCAAATAAGGGCAGGTGAAAGGACTCTGAGTATGAGTTTTTGTTACTTTCGAATACAGCGCTTGTGAAAACGATAGAAAAAGACAGCAAGGAAGAGGGACGAGAAGATGTATAGAGATTAGGAACGAAAAGACCAGAGAGAAAGGCAAGAGAAGCTGCAGACAGACAAACAGAGAAAGCTACCGTAGATAATGTATGGTCTTTTTTGTTTACATTTATCGACTATACCAGTCTTGCTGTCTCGTTCGTTATCCTCTTTCCACTTTCTTCTTCCATTAGAAATTATTTGCTGTACTATTCAAACGTTCATTACTACAGTCCCGAAAGACAGGAAGTGTGCATAACATTTACCTCCTCGTTTGTCAGGCTCCAGCGTTGAGCAAAGTAGGCAAGTACCCACACAGCCCAGCATCGCCAAATGATCACCCATCGGAGAATTCTGTGGTCACCACCCTGAGTAGTATTCACGAAAAAGATCACCATCTTGCGGTTTCTTGGGCTTTGGATCTTCATTATAGGTTGAAGACTGGAGAATAATTGCTGCGATGGAAACCATTCATGTGCACCTGACATTTGCAGCGACAACAAGGTTTTCTCTGTTGTGAGATGTTTGAAACTGGCTGATCAGTTACTTCCATTCCTGCTTTTCTTCATCATCTCGTTTTTGTTTCTCTCTTTCTTCCGCATGCAAGCAGCCAGGATTGAGGCTTGTCCTCGTAGTTCAAGTGATAGTAGACATCACACTGGGATAAACGTGACCACTGAGATGTAGTTTTTTTTTTTTGTTTTTTTGTTTTTTTTTGATCATGACAGACCAGTGAGAAACGCCAACGAATTGGTTGCAGCAGGGGATATTGCATTGGCCAGGAACGCTCCTGTGTTGGTCAGATATGTCCCACATGGTGACAGCAGATCTACGATAGGCTCATTCAGTCGATGGACCTAGTGCGGACTAATGCTTTCAGACCCGTTTGCCCGCCAGGCAGCCCAGAATACAAAGATGGTCATCCGCTTCCATGCATGATGATAAAGCATGGCCCAGATGGAGTAGCCAAGTACTGAATCTAGTAGACGCGTACACAAAGTTGGTCTCCACAAAGCTACAGATGATGCTCATCACAGCCATAGCAGTCAACATCAGGGAACGAGTGTGGACCCCATGAAGGCGGAAATTGAGATCATGTCAGCAGCTGCAACCCCATTCAATCATGCCTGTCTCTTTGCCCACGAGCGGAACATGAGCCAGTAGTTGTAGTAGGTGATTCGAAAGCTGACACATCTTCTGAATCACTCAGTATAGGCTCCATATCATCGCCATGTAATCCATCCACCTTCGCCAACCTTCCTCGTCTTCGTCGTGATCATTCAATGGCCTCCCAGAGGAACTAGAGTTCTTGTCAGTGCTTGTCACAGAGGTGCTGTCCACTTTTATGTTTCTTCCCAGTGCATAAATAAAAGCCCCTTTGGTTTTCATTGTAAGTGCTCGCAGCATAGAGAACAGCGTCGATGTGTCAAGTCAGGGTGCGTTGAAAACATGATCAACAGAACTGTAGGTACCATCAAAAGAAACGGAGCAACAGACTCAATGGTACGCATGTGTCCATCATGTTCAACTGTGCAGTACTCCTGTGAACTTGGGTATGTTCGAAAGAAGGCGCTGTTCGATCCTCCTGCATGCCTGCGTTTTTCCTTGTGAAGATTTGCCACTGCCGGCATTGTAGAAGAGCAGCACTATTTTTCTTTCGTGAAGGCTCGGTCCGCCGGTGGGGTATTTGTAATAAGGAAGATTGCGATGGACACCCCTGTAACATACACTGTGTACATGTAACTTCTGTGCATATTACCACGTGTTTTTTGGTATACCCTTATTTCCCGTATCAAATTCTTATACTTTATACGTACATATTTGGATGGCCCATCAAATGCAACAAGTTGTTTTGCATCCCACACTTCCCGCATTGCACTCTACAAATCCAGACACTGTGAGCAAGACCCATGCAGGGACTACTAACATAGAGAACTGAGACACACTATACCCACCTGTAACATTCCTCAAATGTATGTAATCTAGCTGTAATATGTGAAAAATGTGAATTGTAACATCAAAGTGAAGCACGCAAACCTATAAATTAATCCTGAATCAATGCATACTAAACAATAGCTTCGCTTAATTCTTGTTCCCGCTTAGACAGAAGAAGCATCTGAAGAAAACGTGTGTGAGTATAGGTAATATAGATCGATTATTATTGGCCTCCCTCAGGCCAAAAATAGCACATACCATCATACTTGATGTAGGCCTTTCCTTGGTTCTATGGCTCTTTCAAATTCTTGGCATTTATGAGTGTTTATTGAGTGCATGTACGCACATGACCGTATACGTGTGTGTGTTTTTGTTGTACGTATACCAGTATGTGTTTGTTGTGGGGGGTTTATGCCCTTGCGTGACTGGAGATATCGGAGTCCATTCCTGTCACCTGTTCGCATACTCGTCCCTGTCATGCCAAAGCATATCTCTTTTTCAGCCACGGTTCGTCCATGAGCTCCATTGGGGACAGCGTCCCAGTTGTCAGGGAGAATTGTCGTAGCCACTGACATACAGAATGCCGGTCTAAGCACCAGAAAAACAGGTGGGCACCTAAGAAAGATACCTGCAAACAGAAGAAAACAAAGATAATAAGAAAGCCCGATAACATTGTGCAAAGCCTGGGCGAAGAGTTGCAAAATAAAGAAATTTGGACGCGAAAGCACAGACGGTTGAAGATCGACCTTGAAGACCACACAATGCGTGCACAGGCACCAAACAAAACCACACACCACACCAACACACACACACACACACACACACACACACCACACGCTGCGCGCGCGCGCGCAGCCGCGCGCGCGCACATCATACATACATACATTCATACATGCATACATACTTACATACATATCATACATACATACATACATGCATACAGCATACATGCATAAGACATACATAAAACATACATACATACATTACCATACATAATAAATACATATAAGCATGCATGCAATACATACATAATACATACATACTACATACCATACATACATACATACAAACATACATAACATACCAATACAACTACACACATACATACATACATAATACATACATACATACATACTACATACTACATACATACATAATGCATGTATACATACATTAACACGGCAACTACAATGACGGGAAAACGAAAAAAAATTTAGCCAGAGATTTTAACCGTTGTTTCCGACCCGTCGGACACCGATAGAGCAGCAGAAACATCGTTTTTCTTTGATGAGTGAGAGAGAGGGAGAGGAGAGGAGGAGAGGGGAGAGAGGAGAGGACGGGGAGGAGACGAGATGAGATTCGACCGAGAGAGAGAGGGAGGAGATGACGAGAGATGACGATGGAGAGAATTGAGGATGATGAGAGAAGAGATGAGAGGAGATGAGAGAGAGGATGACTCGAGAGAGACTGAGAGAGAGACGAGTGAAGAGAGGAGTCGGGGGGAGCTGAGGACTCGTGAGGACGAGAGGGAGAGGGGGAGGGGTTTGGAGCAGCCGGCATGCCGGAGGATTGTCGGCGATGTGAGAGACAGAGACGATCATGAGAGGGCGAAGGATGAGATGAGGGCGAGATGGGAGACGACTCTTGGGGTGTGCGGAGAGACTACGTGAGTCGGAAGGGATGGAGGAGGGAGAGGAGGCGGGGGGGGAGAGCGGATGGCAGAGAGAGAGAGAGAGGGTTTTTTGAGATGGAGAAGAGAGGGAGAGGAGACCGAGAGAAAGAAAAGAGAGTGAGCAAAAGAAAGAGAGTGAGTGAGGGACAGAGAGACGGGAGTGTGTCCTGTTTGGTTGTGTGTGTGTGTGTGTGGGTGTGTGTGTGTGTGTGAGTTGGTCGTGTGAGTGTGTTGTGTGTGTATGTGTGTGGTGTGTGTGTCTGTGTGTATGTGCTTGTGTGTGTGTGTGTGGTGTGTGTGTTTGTGTGTGTGTTGTATGTGTGTGTGGCGTGTGCGTTTTTGGTGTGAGTGAGGGTGCGAGACGCGAGAGAGAGAGTAGGATAATAAGCATTAAGTTTAATGTTTCTTTAGTATTTTGTAACTATTTTATTTTTACACTGAGTTTTTACTATAGGTGTGGTAACGCGATGTTTAGTCAATGGCTTGTTCTTTTTTAAAATGGGGAAATAGCAAAGGCTAGTGTTAATGACGATGTCCTTTAATTTAAAACATTACTTCCAAGCTTAGTATGCCGCATATTTGAACTGTTTGTAGTTGGTGTGGTCATAAATTTGCTGTCATTTAATTGTTTTTAACCCTTTCACGCCCCAAAGTCACATTTTAAGCCACCACAGAGATTTAACACCTAATTGGCACATAAAAGGAATATCAAATTGGGGTCTTATATACAAAGACCCTCATTGTCTAAGGGATAGGCTTATTTTTTTATATATGACACAGAAGAATTCAATACTGACGAGGATTTTGTTCCCTCTACCCAGGGTAGTTTGATGAAAAAAATTTTTTGGCTGAAATATGGCTGGCGGTTGAAAGGGTTGGCTACATTAGTTAGGCGAAACGAGACGACTTCTCCGTTAGTCGATTGAAACGGGAGTGGCCAAAAAAAACGCGCGTAGGCGAAACGCGCCCGTAGGTGAAATAGAGGTTAAGTTCAGCCCTGGTGTGAAATTACAGACATGGGCAAAGCTGCACATTAAAGGGGCCAATCCACACATCCAACTGCAGTCGTACGATTAGGTAAAGGTCAAGATATTTGTGCCACCCCCCCCCCCCCCCCCCCCCCCCCCCCACCCCCCCCCCCCCCCTACATTTATCTGTAATTGTATTTTTCGTTTTTGCCTTTCTTACCAAAAACATGAAGCTGCATTTTATGAACATTTTTAGCTAATAAACATTTTTGAATACTTCACCCTATCCCTAACCCTATCCCTAACCTCATCACCCTATAAGACGGAAAAACGCAAAACGAACCACAACTGTGACAATAATCGCGGTGTACTGCAGTACATAGTGGGGGGGTTAGGGTTAGGTCTTGTAGGGCTAGGGTTAGGGTTAGGGTTAGTATTCCAAAAAAAGAATTAGCTGAAGATGGTCCTAAAAATACAGCTTTATGTATGGTAATAAAGGCAAACAAGCAAGGATTGTCCTTTATAAATATGAAAGATGAGATGTTAGAGAGCACGAAAATACCAATAACTCAAAATTGATTAAAAAAAAATAAGATTGTTGACTTTGCAAGCCTGTTGTGAGAAACTAGCCCAGCGACTTAATGTCCCGCCTTTCGTGGTGCTGGGTCACATATTTGTAGATCCCCATACAGGAATATTGATGGAATATAATATATATATATATATATATATATATATATATATATATATATATATATATATATACGTGCGTGTGCGTGTGCGTGCGCGCGCGCGCGTGTGCGTGCGCGTGTGTATGTGTGTGTGCGTGTATGTGTGCGTGCGTGTGTGTGTGTGTAAGCGTGTGTAGGGGTGGTATGTCATTATGGTCCTGAGTGCTCACTTGTCACAAAAGTACGACTATCTAACAGTGACGACATCTGTGAGACATGATTCTGATGAAACGCAACGGTCTACGTGAATCTGATGAAAGCCTACGCGCTTCGTTCACTATATTTGTAGATCCCCGTACACGAATCTGATGAAATATGTGGTGTGTGTTTTTCTATGCAATAAAAAATATATCACAGCACCACGAAAGGGACATTAAGTGTTTTTTCTATGGGAGATATTTCATCAGATTGTTGCATTGGTCTCTAGCGTATCCATGAATTATTGTTGAACGAAACCGGTAAGATTTCATCAGATTGGTGTCTAGC
>CM065688.1:28174213-28189830 GCA_017654935.2 Phymorhynchus buccinoides
CAAGAAGCTGAATAATAACCGCAACACGAATAGCAATGGTAGCACTAATAACAACCACATTACTGGTATTAATCATCATCATTATAATCGTCACCACCATCATTACCCCCATCATTATCATTAGCAAAGAAAGTGTATAAACATTCTTCTGGAATTAATAGTATCTAAGTCAGTCTGCAAAGTACATACGTGACAATCATGGGTAATGTACTTACACATGGGAAGTGCAAAATTGGGATTAACATATATTACAATAGCCATCAAGCTAGGCCTCTCCATACCAAGCAAGAAGTTAAACTAAAGAATGAAATAGTGTGGCCAAGACACTGACACACACGACACATTGTACACAAAGACACTAATTACTCTCATTGTACACACACACAACACACCACACACACACACACAAAGTTGACACACGACACACACACAACACATTGTTGACACACTGTGTGGGTGAGGGTCATAATCATGGGCGAACATCTGAAATGCTTTTAAGTCTTTTTTAAATATGCCTAACTATGTATGTGTTGTCTCATTCTGTTGGTTCTTTCAAGACCCACGTCACGTGCAAAATCATGGTTTTCATGTAATTCCCTCTTTAGCTGGTAAGGATCTTAAAATTTCCTAGCATAAGAGAGTATGTGACACCTGGGGGGTCTTTAAGCACAACTTATATTTATTTTGCGATAGAATTAAGCCACACACACTTACACGCACGCACACAGCCACATACACACACATATGCGCTGACTCACGCACACGTGCGCGCGCGTGCACGTACAGTGCACACACACACAGACACTAGCCAAATGTACGCATATGTAGGCCTACATATTTGTGTGTGTGTGTGACGTGTGTGTGTGTGTGTGTGTGTGTGTGTGTGTGTGAGAGAGAGAGAGAGAGAGAGAGAGAGAGAGAGAAGGGGGGGAGGTATGAGGGATACGGTGGAGGGACAGTATGTCAGTGCATGCACGTTTGAGGGTTTGTTTTTAATGTGGATCGTTACAGTGAAACTGTAAAGCGCTTAGAGATTAAAAGTTAAGGCGGGGAAACATACACACGGACAGACAAGCAGAGAAGAGAGAGGGGGAGAGAGAGAGAGAGAGAGAGAGAGAGAGAGAGAGAGAGTGTGAGAGAGAGAGGGAAGAGAGAGAGAGAGAGAAGAGGGAGAGAGAGAGGGGGAGAGAGAGAGAGAGAGAGAGAGAGAGAAAAGAGAGAGAGAGAGAGAGAGAGAGTGAGAGAGAGAGAGAGAGAGAGAGAGATGAGAGAGAGAGATGAGAGAGAGATGAGAGAGAGAGAGAGAGAGAGAGATAACATAAACACAAAACACTCTTCACAAACCATAAGCATACATATCCTGAAGCGAAGAAAATAAAAAATAAAAAGAAAGGCAGACAAAGAGCGAGGAAACATTGAATAATGAAAGAAACGGGTTTGCTATGAACGCTGAAAATGGGTCTTTGGGTCACACCCAGAGGGGGTTTTATGTCTTGCACAAAAGGAATCTTTTCAATAGTTTTACGGACGTAGCGATGCAGCACATCCTCATTCAACATCAGAGTTAGTCAGTCAGTCAGTCAGTCAGTCAGTTAGTTAGTTAGTTCGTTCGTTAGTTAGTTAGTTAGCTAGCTAGCTATAGTTAGTTAGTTAGTTAGCTAGCTAGCTAGCTTATAGTTAGTTAGTTAGCTAGCTAGCTAGCCATAGTTAGTTAGTTAGTTAGTTAGTTAGTTGAGTTAGTTAGTTAGTTAGTTAGTTAGTTAGTTAGTTAGTTTTACGGACGAAGCTATGCAACACATCCTCATCCAACACCAGAGTTTGTTAGTCAGTCAGTCAGTCAGTCAGTCAGTTAGTTAGTTCGTTCGTTAGTTAGCTAGCAGCTAGTTAGTTAGTTAGTTAGTTAGTTAGTTTTACGGACGTAGCGATACAACACATCCTCATCCAACACCAGAGTTAGCTAGTCAGTCAGTCAGTCAGTCAGTTAGTTAGTTAGTTAGTTAGTTAGTTAGTCTAGTTAGTTAGTTAGTTAGTTAGTTAGTTAGTTAGTTAGTTAGTATACAACAAACAAACAAAACAACTACACGACAAGTGTAAAGTAAAGTGACGTTATTTTATTCACAAAAGACAAAACAAAACTACTGGATATTTCGGCGAATGCGCCTTTATCAACACAGACAAACAATAAAACAGCAAACAGCAAATATAGCCAAAACGTAGGCAACAAAAGGAGCAAAAAAAACAACAAGATATAAAAAAACAATACTTCCCCTCTACAGTCCAATGCGTAATGTCACGGGAAAATTTGGAATCCGTGAAAATTCCGAATGTTCCCAAGTTTGGGAAAATTCCGAATCTTCCCGGGAAGATTCCGAATTTTCCCGGGAAAATTCTGAATCTTCCCAGCCTTGGGAAAAATCGGAATTTTCCCGGGAAGATTCCGAATTTTCCCAAGCAAGTAGCTGCATGCCATAGAAAACGATTCAGTTACAATTCAAAAACATTTAGAGTCCAAATTATTTTTTAGTGATCACAATGCACTTAACAAATGGGAACTCGTGCACAAACATACCTAATTATCAATGATGGATTTGTACCTAATAATGTTAAATAAGCTTACGCCACATCAAATACAGCTAAGAAAGAGATGTTTTATTGGTAAATTACTGCATGGAATATAAATAGTGTATCAATTATATCAGATTTTTTCGATACCTTTCCATGACAAGTTATTTGCAGGTGTTCCATAAACTTTTGTGAAGGCGTGTGAGTGTTTAATTTGATAACAAAAAGGACAGGACTTGAAAATCGTGCGAGGGCACATCTCTCTTCATATACCTCGCTGCCTTGTAAGTATCTGTCTCACCGGTTCATCTGTATGAATATGAGTCACAATGTTGTGTTGCTTCGCTTCACACTACGAGACAATAAAAGCATCTCTCTCTCATCTCTCTCTCTCTCTCTCTTCTCTCTCTCTCCTGGCTCTCTCGATCTCTCCTTCTCTCTCTACTCTCTCTCGTCTCTCTCTCTCTCTCTCTCTTATTAGTTATAGGTCGTGCGCCCGTGTGTGTGTGTGGTTGTGTGTGTGTGTGTGTGTGTGTGTGTGTGTGTGTGTGTGTGTGTGTGCGTGTGCGTGTGCGTGCGCGTGTGCGTGCGTGTGCGCACATGCGTGAGTTGCGTGCATGTGTGCCGTGTGTAAGTGTGTGCGCTTGTGTGCACGTACGTAAGTGCGTATGGTTGGGTGTAAGCTTATATTTATATAAGATGTGTTATGATTTATGTTTTATATTGTTTGGATTTTGTTATATTTGACTGTTATATACAGCATTATGAGTCATTTGGATATTATTGTTTATTATTATTATTATTATTATCATATAATTATTACTTTTGTTTGTGCCCTTTAATATAATATTTCCTGTCGTCATTCTTGATGATGTAATGATTATTCAGTTCATCTACATTCAACATTTCAAGTTTCTAAGTTTTCCTCTGCCACACACAATTCATGTAACTTCGATGTAAGCTTATGGGAAAAATTCGGAATTTTCCCGGGAAAAATCAGAATTCCATATTTTCTCGGGAGGATTCCGATTTTTCCCAATCTCGGGACAATTCGGAATTTTCCCGGATTTTCAAAATTTCCAGTGACACATGCATAGTTAGTTAGTTAGCTAGTTAATTATTGTATGTTCGCGTGTGTGTGTGTGTGTGTGTGTGGTGTGTGTGTGTGTGTGTGTGTGTGTGTGGTGTGTGGTGTATGTGCGCGCGTTGGGTGTGTGTGTGTATGTGTGTGTGTGTGTGTGCGCGCGCGCGCGCGCGCGCGCGCGTGTGTGTGTGTGTGTGTGTGTGTGTGTGTGTGTGTGTGTGTGTGTGCGTGCGCGCGTGTGTGTGTGTGTGCGCGTGTGTGTGTGTGGTGTGTGTGTGTGTGCGCGCGTGTGTGTGTGTGTGTGTGTGTCAAAACGTGTGTGTTCGCTTTGTATTGCGTTTTTGTTTGAATGCGTTATGAATGCTAACGTGTGTGTGCGCTTTGATTTGATTTCTATCAAGATTCAGCGCCGTATGAATACCGTATCTTGTTGTTGTTGTTGTGTGTGTATGTGTGTGTGTATGTATGTATGATATGTATGTATGATGTGTGTGTGTGTGTGTGTGTGTGTGTCACTGTGTGTGTGTGTGTGTGTGTGTGTGTGTGTGTGTGTGGCTGGTGTGCGTGCGTATGCGTGTGTATATGTGTGTGCGTGCGCGCACGTGTCTATGTGTGTGTGTGTGTGTGTCCATGTGTTAAGTAAGGGCGTTCTTCAAGCAAAAATGAGTTTCGCTCACAACATAGGAAATAGCTCCCTTTTTTTTTTTTACTGCACTACAAAGAACAAAAAAGCTTCAACCACTCTGAGCGACCTCCACCCTCCCCGTCCAATTATAATGGCTTCTCTCTCTCGGCAATTCCGCCAAGGAGGATTCGCCGATTTGGATGGTTTGATTTCTAGAAAACCAGAGCAAAGTGAGTGTTCCGGTTCTTGAAAATGAAAAGGCGGTCTTTCTGATGATCTGTTCGACGTTTCTTGCCAACCTTCATCCGTCAGGGTGTCCCTTCAAGGATTCCACTTTGCATTGTATTTTTCTGACTTTGTAACCTAGCCCCCGCACCTGTATTCAACATATCTGTTTAAATGATTTTAAACTGATTCCCTTTGTATAATGATTCATGTTTTACCCACGCAAGAGCCGGGTACGTTACCGAGATCAGGCATAGTACGTGACTATACGTATGTGTCGTGTAATGACACAGTAACCTATAAAGTCAGACCATGAGTAAGTATCAACCTTCGTAGACGGTTTTTATGTTCACCAGGCCTTCAAATTCAACCAAGCGGTTCACTATTCAGGTGGGCTTAGTATGGCCTACATACAAACGACTGCACCAAACTTGAAAATAATGTTATAGGACTACAGACAGCCTGGATTAGGCCTACAGTTTCCACAAACAAGGGCAAGACATGGCACGCCAGCATTGTTTTTCTACTTCTTCTTTCTTTTTTTTCTCTCTTAATTCTTCTTCTTCTTCTTCTTCTCTTCCTTTTATTATGCTCGTCTTTTTTTTTTTTTTCTTCTTCTTTTTATTCTTCTTCTTCGTCTTCTTCTTAATCTGTGACGGTGTTTGTCGTTTTTGTTTCTTGTTCTGTTCTTCAATTTCATTCATGATTAACATGCCACCATCGGTCACAGATTTACATACATAATAATAATAATAATAAACGGATAATAATAATACAGCGCTCTTTATCGAGCACAAAGCGCTTTACAAACAGTATTGAAACACTCACACACGCACAACAGACACACACTCACGTACGTGCACGCACGAGCGTGAACGAGTTCTTGCACACAGACATACACACACAAAACCACACACATTTCATCAAACACACAGAAAAAAAACATGCTCACTGAAACGCGCACACACACTTACACAAACATACATTTGTACAAACACGCGCACACGCACGCACACACATACACACACGCGCACCCACATACACAAAGCACTTCACGTGTAATCACACTCACATACACATACTCACACACACTCCTCCCCCCCCCCCCCCCCTCTAGTGAACACAATCTCTCCTGCGCACGCATACACTCCTACACATGCAAGCAGATATACCCACACAGAACACACACAACACACTCACACACCACAACACACCCACACTTGGAAACACACACACGCTGGGCCAAGCGCGGCCATGAGTGGGCGCACGCACGACACATTCACATTCGCGCACACGCATACACAAAGATACATACATACACATACACACACATACACAAATTACATACATATATACAAACATACGGACATACATCGCACAATCACACACACCACACACACAACACACACTGAAACGCACACACAACAGCAACACACACAGCAACACACACACAGCGATAGACACTACACGACAAACACACATACAACAGACACAATCGCACACACACACACAGTCACACAATCCACACACACACACACAAGGACTACGCACAACATGCACACAAACACAAACACTCATACGCGCGTGTGTACACACACACAACGCGCACACGTGCACATGGAAATTGTGGTGTTATTGGAAAGACATGCCGATCTGCTGACACAGATTGGGTTTTCAGGTTATGTTTTGAACTATGCTAAAAGATTGACTAATAGTCTGACACATCTAAGTAAAGTGAGCAATATAAAGTATCGCACTAAGAGTTTTGACTGCTGATGATGTAAAAGCTCTACCACCGTGCCTATCACGTTTAAATTTTTGTATTCGAAAGATCCTATTGTTCATTTGCTGAGCGGAGAGATCGAGATGGAACGTAAATTTCAAGAAGCTCAGAGAGGTATTGCGGTGCTGTTCCCGATATGATCTGATAGCAGAGACAGGCAGCTTTGTAGTTTATTCTTTGTTGAACGGGTAGCCAATGTAACTCTTTAAGTAGAGGTGATGTGTGTTGAAGACGCTTGGCTTTGTAGACCATTATAGCAGCAGAGTTTTTGGAGTTGTTGTAAGGGTTTGAGAAGGGCCTGTGGGCAACCAAGTAGAAGGGAGTTGCAGTAATCTAATCTAGACAAAATGTATGGAACTGACTAGGCGTTTTGGTGACTGCCTCGGAGATCGATCAGAAAGGGGCCGTATAGAAGCTGATTCGCCTGAAGTCCAAGATGCATTCAGCCTGGCAGATCTAGTAGTGATATGAATGTTGCATGGAAAGGTCTTCATTAATAGTAGCATGACCAAGACAAAGCGCCAAGGTTGCGAACATGTTAAGAAAACATTTTTGATTGTTGGAAATGCTCTGTCAAGGGCAATGGTGGGAGGGCAGAGTCAGCTAGATGGGGGTGAGAGCACTCTGAGTGCTTCAAGTCTTGTCATGGTCAATCGTTATTAGTTTAAGCTTATTGTGTTGACATCCATGTTTTTCACTGTCAGTGACACGAAAGTCATGTGAATAGTGTGAATAAGGCTGGTCGTGAGCTAACGGTGAAGCAACATGATATGGAGTTGACTATCATCGGCATTACAATTTCATGACGGGACAGAGGTGTTTTTCGCTATAGTTGATGGAGTAAGAGTATGTCAGAGTGATAGTGGTATGATTAGAGACATTAAACAGAACAACATTTGGTAGTAGTCCGTAGAAACGAACTGAGCCTGGTGGGACGCCAAACTCAATAACTGACTCAGAAGATTTTGTTTTCATTTACTACAAATATTAGTTTTCTTTCATGAAGATAGGAACGAAACCATTTGAGGACATTTCCAGTGATTCCAAAAATGTTGTGTTCGAGACGAGAAATAAGCATGCTATGATCGATTGTATCGAAGGCAGCCGAAAGATCAAGGAGCAGGAGAACCGAAACTTTGTCTTCGTCTAGAGAGAGAAGTAAATCGTTCAGAATTCCCAACAGGACTGTCTCTGTGCTGTGCCATGGCCTATAGGCTGACTGATGGGGACTGAGAAGATTGTGTGTGGTCAGATGGGAGAAAAGTTGATGAAGCACAAGCCTTTCAAGAAGTTTAGAAAGATAAGGGAGATCTGAGATGGGTCGATAGTTTTTCAGTTCGTTGGGGTCAAGGTGGTTTTTTTTAGCAGAGGTTTTTACGATAGCAGATCTTGAATTCCGAGGGAAAAGATACCAGAAGAGAGTGACTCGTTCAATTATATGGTTATAGTTGGCAGAATACAGATCGATGTGTTGAAACGAAACTTGGTGGGCATAGGGTCATAAGTCACAGTTTTGGGCGTGGTCGTAGTATAGAGGCGTTTAACAAAGTCCTTGGAAACAGGGTGAAAGTTAGGAAAGGGATACCTTCGAAAATGGTGGCTAGGATTGTCCACTGCTGGACAGAAAAGCTATACTACGGATAGCTATACATTTTATTCCTAAGAAATCAGCAAACATGTTATGTAATATACTTGCATCAGAAATGGTTTGGAAGAACAGCTGCTGGTTTGGTTTTGCCGATCAGAAGTTAATGTTGTTAACAGCCTGTTTACACGTATTCGAGCCAGTACGACGAGTAGTAGAACGCGGTCTTAGCAAATCACTATTGGCTATCCTATCTATAGCAGCAGCGGCTGGATGTCTTTGTGTACTGTGAGCCTGGTTTTTGCTTCCTGTCGCTCAGCGCGTTCTGCGTTCGACTTTGACGCGCGCAATTCCACGGCAATAGAGTTTTTTTATTACCACGGACTCGGCTTTTGCCGTCCGGAGTTTGATTTCAGGCACAGGCGCATGCTTGTCGAAAAAAACTGCAGAGAGCTCGCTGTCTTACTTCGCAGACGACATAGTGGGCGTTAGGACTGCGCGATGTCATTTGCTAATTTATCTGATTGACTTTGTTTAAGCGGAACGTCGAAAGACAAATTTAGAACTACGCGTGGGTTTTGTAAGAGCTTAGTTTACACACAATAGCATAATGGTCAGAACAAGATCATGGCATACATCATAGAAAGAACAACATTATCATCATGTCCTCTTGATTACTAATCTAAAATATGTCCACCTCTGTATGAGGTTTTGCGTCCGTCAACACTGCTTAAGACTAAAATAAATCTACTGTTTGGCACATCTTTTGGTCATATCCAGAGCACGACGTACGGGTCATCTACATGAAAGTTGAAAGTCGCCACGCCAATCACATAGCCTGTTATTTGTAAGTAACACAGTCGGGAAGCCGGGCAGTGTCGTCAAGAAGAGTGGTACGTCAGTTTTGTTTTCTTGTTGGGTGGTGGTCCTGTAGGAAGGAAGAAGGTCCACGTTTGGTCCGGGAGGGTCAGGGTTATCTGGGAGCAGTTTCAAAAGATAGATGAGGGAAAGGGAAGTCCCGTTGTTATGCACAGTGTTCACTAGGGGCCTTGAGGATGACGGCCATGCCACCGGTCCTCGTGTCACACTAGTGTTTGTGCTGTCCTATGTATAATTAATGGCCTGTTTTGTTTTAGCCCACGCCACCATAGGGGTTAAAGGATTAAACCAATTCTTGAATCTTGACACAAACATAACATAAAACGCGCGCGCACGCATACAAATAACCGCAGAATTGACTAGGCGTAGTATATTGGCATACAATGCGAACTTATAGTGTAAGCCCGCCATCCTCCATTGCTTTCCTCGCAAGATGCCCTCTTTTGTAGCGATGTTGAAAGCCCTTGAAACATCGCTAGGAAGGGGAAGACGGGGTACAAAGCGCATGGGCGGGTAAAAGAAGCCCCCCCAATTATCATCATGAAAATAAAGAATTTCAGTCAAATTTGGCCCATGAACGACTGCTAGAACATTACGCTCAGTCTCATGGGCAAAATGTAGACTGAACTTTGCTCTCATGTCAGGAGATAATTGGGTGGGCTTCTTACCCGCCCATGCGCGGTTTTACCCACGTCTTCACTTATACTAGGAGTAGAGTTGAGAAACGGGTTCAAAATTCCGACCCGGTGTTTTTTTCCTCTTAAACCGTTGTTTTTAACCGTACTTCGCATCAGTAGTGTTACCAATACAACACATATATTATATATTTGTCTAATATTCACGACATGCTCACTGCGCACATACACCACACACCTCACCTCCCAACTCATCTCAACTTCAGCATTTTTAAATGATGGGAGTCATCTGCCCGTGTCAAAGAAGGTGAGGGTATTGGTGTAGTTGAAGAAATCATAATAATCATAGGGGAAATATTCCAACCAAAGGCAAAAAACAAAACGTCGTAATTGTGGCAGTTGGAGTGTGAAAGGATGGTGGCACTTCACTACGTCAATGAACTAGCTTTGAGAATAATCAAATATGTAGCGGGATGAGAAGCACTAAAACAGGTACTGTATAATTATGTACCTGAACCTGAATAATCAAAATAAGAAGAGCGTACAACACACCACGCTTGCACACCACACACCACTACACACACACACACACACACACACACACATTACACTATCTCGTCTCTCTCTCTCTCTCTCTCTCTCTTCCATTCTCTCTCGTCCTCTCTCCTCTCGCAGAGTCCCAGGGCTGGGTGAAAAAAAACTGTCATTGCTTATGTCATGTTCCCTGTTAAATATTTCGTTTTCCCGTTCTCTCTATATATCTACCACCCCCCCCCTCTCTTCTCTCGTCTCTCTCTCTCTCTCCTCTCCTCTCTCCTCTCTCTCTCGTCTCTCTCTCTCTCTCCTCTCATTCTTACAACAGTAATTGACGTAATTATTTTACTTTTCGAACTAATCTTTAGTAAACAGCATTTCATTTTAATCGAAAGAGACCTACTGAAAGTTATTAAGCGTTTATGAGCTACTTCCCAATCCCATTCATAACAATGGATACCCCCCCCCCCCCCCCCCCCCCCCCCTTTTCCTCCAAAAGAACCCCACAAAACAAATCAAATTTTAGACCAAACCGTACTCGTTTTGGGTTTTAGGGGTCAGATACATCGAGAGATATGAGGGAGGGGGAGAGGGTGGGGGCCGGTAGCGAGGGATAGAGAGAGACATTGACATAAAACTATCACTCCTAAAAAAACATGAACACAAATTGGGCACATAGATATTTTGAAAAATAGCAAAAAATGGGAATTAGACGCAAACAATGGATAATAAGAACAATGGTTAACTTGAATTGGTGAACAAGGGAAACATTCTTGACATGAGAGGGAGGGATGGAGAGATAAGTAGAGTAGAGAGAGAGAGAGCAGAGAGAGAGAGAGAGAGAAGTAGAGAGAGAGAGAGAGAAGAGAGAGAGAGAGAGAGAGACAGACAGACAGAGAGGAGAAGAGAGAGAGAGAGGAGAGAGAAGAGAGAGAGAGTGAGAGAGAGCGAGAGAGAGAGAGAGAGAGGAGGAGAGAGAGAGAGGTACATAATGACCCAATCAACACGATGAAACACTATATGAGCATGTAGGCATTACAATACGTTTATTTACTTCAAATAGTGCACCCGTTTATAATTCGAACGTGCGACTGCAGGTGAAATTCTGTGTGTGCGTGCCCGTGTGTGTGCGTGTGTGCTTGTGGTGTGTTGTGTGTGTGTGTGTGTGTGTGTGGTGTGTGTTGTGTGTGTGTGCGGTGCGTGCATACGTTTGTGTGCGGGTGTGCGTGTGTGTGCGTGGTGTGTGTGTGGCGTGTGTGTATGAATGTAGGTCTGTCTGTGTTGTGTGTTTGGTGTGTGTGTGTGTGTGTGTGTGGTGTGGTGTGTGTGTGTGTGTGTTTGTGTGTGTGGTGTGTGTTTGTGCGTGTGTGTGTGTGTGTGCGTGTGTGTTCGTGTGTGTGTTTGTGTGCGTGTGTGTATGAATGGTCTGTCTGTGTTTGTTGTTGGTTTGTGTGTGTGTGTTTGTGGTGTGTGTGTGTGTGTTGTGTGTGTTGTGTGGTGTGAGGGTGTGTGGTGTTTGTGCGTGTGTGTGTGTGTGTGTGTGGTGTGTGTGTGTGGTGTATGTGTGTGCGTGCTATGTGTGTTTGTGTGTTGTGTGTGTGTGTGTGTGTGTGTGTAATGTATGAATATGTGTGTGTGTGGTGTGGGGGTGTGTGTGTGTGTGTGTGTGTGGGTGCGTGTGTGGCTGGTGTGCGTGTGTGTGTGTGCTGTGTGTGTGTTTGGTGGTGTTGGTGAGAAAGAGGGGCGGGGTAAGAAAGAGTGGGAGTCACACAAAAAGCTTACGGTATGTTTGTTTACTTTTTTATGAAATTGAAACCGAACACAATAGACGACAATTGTGCTCAGACAAACCGGCCGACGACACACTATGGCATCAATTCAGAGAACGCCCGACGCAACACACATACTCATTCAACAGCACAGGGACAAGGCTTCGGATTGAACACATGAACATAGTAGTAGTAATATGGCAAACTACATATTGATCACGTACAAAGAACAGCCGGGGCGGTCATTTCAATCCACTGACAAGGAAGATGGTATCCTTGATTTCGTGGTTCCTCCTTCTGTCTCCCTTCTTCCTCCTCCTCTTTTCTTCTTCTCTTCTCTTTGTCTTCTCTCTCTCACTCTCCTTCTTTGCTCCAGGAGTGGAGTAGCTGCCCACCACTGGCCAGAGGTTTCCACCGACCTGGTTCTGGCCGTTCAAGGTGCGCCGCCAGCCAGGAAATGACCACCACTCATGATGGACCGCTCCATTGCCCGAGAGCTTCAGTAGTAAACTACGTTGCTGCTCCCTGCTTCGTTTCCTCTCTGTATATTCTTTTTATGTTTTTTTTGTTTCGTGTCGCTGCAGTTTATTTTATGAATTAGTTTATATACTACGTGGAAGAAGAATAAAACCTACCGTACTGAATTTTGTTTATACATGAGTGTGTCGTAGTAACAATTCGATCAATCCACAGATCATATTAATAATGTGGTATTTTGAATCATTGCCCATTTCCCGACCACTGCTTTATGTATCTTCTCCCGGGCTCGTTTACATATGAAATATTGCAAAGATTGCACAAGTTTACTACATGATACAACAACAGATCATTCAATGAACAGAAGCGAAACCGATTAAGTTGAGACGTAAACTTGAGTGAGGGACGCCCGCAGCCAGCCACCGTGAAACTATTTTTTTAGTTTGGCAACGAGATCCCTGGGCGGAGTAATTCTGTTGTTCATTCGTAAAGCCCAATATTCTCTCATAGTTGGTGCTCATTTGAGTCAAAAGAGTAGTGCATAAAATGTTAAAGTCAATACTATAAACAATTAATTCAGTAGCAAGCAAAAGAAGCACAAACAGCAAGGTTGGATCGTCTGGATGACTCAACATAAATTGAAAATGAATGACGGACGAAAATGAGCTTTCTTCTCATCCACACTTTGAAGATCCTTCTCCAAGTGTCTAAGCCTTCCACTGGACCCATGTTGGAAACTATGACATTGAGTTTCTCTTCCTCAGCACGTAATCTGTAGTTTCATCATCATCTCTGACTATATGTCTTCTGATAATTAAGACGTCTCAATCTGTAAGTCTGCTTATGCTGCTCGTCCGTCAGATGAGTTATATCCGCACTATCTCCCCACTCGCAGCAGCTACAACCTTAATCTGCTCTTTTGTCTTGTCCATACTGTACTATGGCATGCTCTTCCTTGCTGAATGTCCAACAGCGATGGCCTAGACAACTTTAAATTCTGCTTGCCAGGGTTAACTTTAAAGCCGAAAGCGAGAAACTATGTCATTTGCCTGCTAAAATAATCCGCTTTATCCGCTTAACGGATGCTTTCTGAGAGTGTTGCTTAATGTTAAGCACCAACGCTGCAGAGGTGTCTGTATTTCTCGGTCCTGGTTACTACTGCCGGATATCATTATTAAAGGAGGCGTATAGTACAATCCTTCAGGTAGTCTCCGACCAATCCAGACTCCATAGCATCATCACATCATCATAGTTTATCCCCCTCATTCCATCGAATCATCAAAAGTTTAAAACCTGTCTGAATTATGCGGACTTGTCCTGTCCTGACCGTGTACCTCAGTTTCATTTGGCAATCCTGTTCTACTGTCCTTGGTCGTTTTGGATCAAAGTAATGGGGGATCAGTATTGTTCTCGGGACCATCGTTGGATGTGTCATGGTGGCGCCCTCGGAGGAGGGACCTACTCACACTGTCCTCCGCGACTGAGGACATGAGTGTCGTCCATTAGGGTCTGAGTAAGGTGATGTCCCTGCCTGCGTCTTTTACTCAACCGGGCTCACTGAGAACTCCATCGAAGTGACTCAGAAGCAGGTGCAGTGTCTCCTCAGTTTGGTTGACTCCTGATGGCCTAACATAGATTGCTCCCTTTGGACTGCTGTTTTGGGATTCTGCAAAACTGAAACAGGACTCTCGGAATGGAGCGGCGTGGGACCATGCCGCTATAAGGAAGCCCAGAAGATGTAACAGCAAAAACTCTTCAAATTCTATTAACCCAGACTTGTAAAAGTGTCCAGCTAAGATGTGTTTTGCTGTGCAGAAGAAGCAGTACCAATGTGTCCATTTCAGAAGAAATGTGAGAGAAAGTGGTGACTTCTATAACTGTTGTGTATTTGTCTTCCAATGAGAAATGACTATGTAACCAGTGCAAAACACAGCCCAAACTCTCGTTTCAGCAATGAAAAGTGAACTTCTTTATTTGTAAAGTTTGCGCCTAGGACAAAATCATAACATCAAAGCGATACAGAAACAATCCGTGTTGTGCTATTCTTTATATAATGCATCATTCTTTTTCATTTCTTACATTAATCTCCCTGTCTGTAACCTTCCAGTCATTAACGCACGCTGTCTCAATCAATTCACATACCTTATATCACTTTAAATTGTTCCATAATTATGTAGTCAGTATACTTCTCCATCTGCTCCCAGTTTTCATTCCTTATTAGCAGTAACTAAATGGTTCTATATTTTTTTTTTTTTTGTTTTTTAAGGAAAAAAAAACAGACTGGACATGTTTGGAGGAGTTTTGTAGCAAAAACGATCATTTCTATGACCTTGTGCTGACACACCCACTCGAATGCTAAGTATTGTCTTCAACTACTGTGCGATTACTGGCAGTCCACTTGATAAGATTAGTTTAAGCATGTCAGTCAATGTGGATGGTAATAGAGAGAGTGTACATCGCCATATCCACTTGTATTCACTTTCATTTTCAGCCTTCATGGTAATCATTCTTTAGTAAAGAGGCAGGACTACTTTCTGTTCCCAGTGCTTGTCTCAACTCTAAAAAAACCTTGGTATGAAAAATGAAGAGAACCAGGTCCCACATGTTCATCATATTGCCTCCCATTTCAGATATTGATCACATGGGCGTGCTCCTTTTGAGGCAGGCAATATGGTACTGCTAGCACTACCTAACTCAAATACAGAAAGCCTGGCTAGATACAGAGAGTCCAGCAACAGTACGTGCCTTCTTTTAGTAACGTTGTAGTTGCGTATGCATCTTTGAAAATGTTCAATAGTTTTTAGTTTTGTCAGCACCACCGGCGTTCAACAGACAACTTGGCACATTACACTATGCGTATGCGTGCGAACCCACTTTACAACATTCAACAATGTGTCAATACAGTGACTAATGATTGTAATATCCCTTCCTGTTTTATCCACATAGTCATGGTATATCCTTTTCTGCTTTAATGCTTACGTTTCACGTTCAAGTTCAAAGTATGCTTTAGATATCTCCAAAAGTAGAACTTTCAGGTACTAACCCAAATCTCTTGGAATCCAGTGGTGTATATATACCATGTCAATGTTAAAATTAAAACTTCCTGCTTGTTGTTGAAAGTTTTGTAGTTAATAGTAATGGGAGTTATAAAAGCTTTTTCCCTTTAGATAAAATTGGTCCAAAAAAACCCATAAATAACTAAGACATTGTACGAAACCCCCCTGTAATAACTATCGATAATTTTGTGCTATTTTTCCTTCATTAACTTACTTTGTCTGAAGGACTTTAAAAAAATAACTTTTGTTGCTTCATTCATTGGAGACTGTGTTAAAAATATCAGTCCCTACTTTCTCAGATTCCCTAAACTTGTTTCCTGTTTTTTCCTTCCTTACTTACTTTTACTACTTGGTCCTCTCATAAACACCAAATGTATGTCCAATACTACTATTTTGTTCCTGT
>CM065688.1:28190330-28197830 GCA_017654935.2 Phymorhynchus buccinoides
GTAGGTGCATATTTATTTTTGTCTGTGCTTTTTTATGTTTGTTAGTTTCTATTTTTTGTTTTGTGTTAAGATGCATACGTGTTTGTGGTAGCATGCATATGTGCGTCAGTATGGACCCTGTACGCTCATGCTCATCGGGACCAAGAAGCAGTGGGGACAGCCAGAGCCAGAGCTCAGGAAACGCATTACTCATGGTTATTTTCATTTTGACAGTAGGTTGAAAGGTCACCAAAAGTGATGTCATCGGTTTTATTTTCAG
Source organism: Phymorhynchus buccinoides (assembly GCA_017654935.2). Taxonomy (NCBI): domain Eukaryota; kingdom Metazoa; phylum Mollusca; class Gastropoda; order Neogastropoda; family Raphitomidae; genus Phymorhynchus; species Phymorhynchus buccinoides. The sequence continues at coordinate 28,190,590 of CM065688.1, forward strand.
AACATGGGTCAAAAGGTCGTCAAGGTCACCAAAAATGACACCATCAGTTTTATAATCAGATGTGAGTGGGCATGGAAATAATATCATACCAAACCACACCATACCACGGGTGACTAGGGCATGGGTGAGTGAGATGGGCGAGACTTGGGAGGTCTTTGTGTACTATATGTCTAGTAGACATGTGACAGGGAGGATGTAGGCTTGGCTCGTTAGATGGAGTTTAGTCTAGTGATTCTTTTTGATTGCCTATAGCTAGTGTCTTTTCTGCATACATGCATGTGTGATTCAATTCGAACATGTTTGAGTGTGTGTGTGTGTGTGTGTGTGAGTGCGTAGTGCGTGTGCGTGCGTGTGCAAGTCCGTGTGCGTGTGCGTGTTCCGTGTGTGTGTGTGTGTATGTATGTGTGTGTGTGTGTGTGTGTGTGTGTGTGTTGTGTGTGTAATGGAGAGGGATAGAGACAGAAAGTGTGTCCGTGTGTGTGTGTGTGGTGTATGTGTGTGTGTGTGTGTGTGTGCGTGTGCGTGCGCGTGCGTGCGTTGCGCTGCGTGTGTGTACGTGTCCGTGCGTGTGCGCATGTGTCTGTGTGTGTTGTTCCCATGCTTGAGCATGTGTCTAATGTCACATGATACCTATAACACGGCATGACAAAATCATCATCAATCACATCGCATCATGGTCATATACACATTACGCTATGAATAATTCAAGTAACACGTCATCAAATTACATTATGATCACAACGTAACCGAATGAACAAAAAAAACATCAAGTAGAAATTGAACGAAACGAAAACGAACGACGAATTTTTATTTTATACAGGGTAATGAGATATAGCATTGCTTTTTTACACTCAGCCCTTTTACACTCAGCCATTGATATACATGTAGCACAATAAAATACACTGCCGTGCATTCTGTTGGAATATCATATACGATGATTATATGACAGCACAAAATGCACAGAAACGTATGAAAAGAAGCTAAATTTATTAACCGTGAGGAAGGTTTCCATAGTTCTTGGAAAACAGGCAAGTTGTAGTTGCCCTGTTAGCATGTCTTGTCGAATGGCGTAGTCAGAGATTTGCTGCTCCGTAAAGTTGAACAGGGTATCACATAGACTCTGGTAAAAAAAAAAAATGAAATATCAAAAAAATGAAAACAAGCATCCATGCATAAATTAGCAACCAGAAAGCACTTGAACACATTGCAAATATCCCACCAGACTAGAGAACAGACGTTTGTGATACAACAAATGTGCATGAACATGTTTTAAGGACTAAGGTGTTGAAGCTGGTCTTTCATCACTATGAACTGAAATGACACAACAACAGAAATATTCCTGTACTCAAATGACAAAAGCTATTACCTCAAGAGTTTATTGAATTTCCGTGTACATTAATTAATTAGCTGAACTTTTCCATTAACTTCTGAGCAATCTTACTAACTAACAAATTCAACATCAATGAGCTGTTTGTTCAGAATATTGCATCTACAAACTCACCGCCAAAGACCGCTTTAAAACAATAAGTCAGCACTTAAAATTACTTTCAAACACATGAAATACTGGTGTGTTTTTTTTAAAACACGAGCACAAAAGACAGCTTAAATGCATACTTAAAAACAAGCTTGTCACTTAAGACTGTTTTTAAACAAAGCCATCACTAACGACTGATTTAAGCACAAACACAGCACTAAAATCTACTTTAAAAATAGTCAGCAGTAAAGACTGCTTCTAAAACAGTCACCTTCAAAGATTGGTCTAAAACCAAACTCACCACTAAAGACGACTGCTTTAAAAGCAAACTCAGCACTAAGGATTGTTTTTAGAAGAAGTCACCACCAAAGACTGCTCTAAGAATAAACTCACCACTAAGGATTGCTTTAAAAACAAACTCACCACTGATGACTGCTTTAAAATACACTCACCACTTAATTCTGCTTCAGGGACAAATTCACCAGTAGAGACTGCCTTAACCCTTTCACCGCCAATGTCGCATTTATGCACCACAATGGTTTAACACCCATGCCACTAAAAGGCATCAAATCAGGGTCTGCTATCTGAAGACCCTATTCTCTTCATTTTGGGAGGTAAGGATAGGCCTAATGTTAGACATGTCACAAAGGAATTCACAATATTGCAGATACGTTTTTTTCTCTACCCAGTTAAGCTTAATGGTATTTTCTGGCTGAAAAATGGCTGGCGGCAAAAGGGTTAAAAACAAACTCGGCACAAAGGAATACGTTACAAAAATAATCTCCACAAAGAACTGTCTTAACCCTCTAGGGCCACACGTATCATAGATACATATCATTTATCCTCTCCTGAAAACGAAAAGAAAGCTGCAGCTACAACAGGAACCACCAAGTACCTTTCACAAGACAATAAACTAGGTATCAGTTGATATCCTTGCCTTCCCATGCTGCTTATGGAGTTTTACTAACCACTTCATGTTTGATGATCTCCACGTTCCAGCAATTCCAAACCATTGCTAACAAAACCCATCCTAATCTAATGAAAGAAAAGTCAATCTTTTGATGCATCATGTGTTTTCATGATCAAATGATGTCAAAAGACTCAAATACATGATACCATTTTATATTTTCTCTAAATGTGTGTTCTAAAAAAAATATGAAAACCATGTGTGTCATATCCAGCAAGCAAGCAGCTTTGTCATGTAATAATATAATAGTGTATGTTAGCCATTTGGGGTTCTTGTAGTAACATCAAATATAGATATACTTCAGTTTCTGTTCACATGTACACATTTATTTCATTACGTTTGACAATGTTAGTTGCCTAGAAGCTCATTTACATCTATGTACTTGGCAAAATGAATGTATTTTAAAAAAACATGCGTACCATATATGACACATAGGCAGACTTTGACACATTTGCCATATGACATATTTATATAATTGTGGGTATTTGTGATAACATCATAGAGGTTTATTGTAGTTATTGTGTGCATTTATGAATAATAAACACATTTTGGAGCATGTTGGTAGCATTTTGGCCATGTTACTAGTATTGAGGTTCATTTATATCATGTTTGTGAAGAAGATCTAAGTATTTGCAGAACAAAATGCATTTTTATGTTTTTATGACAGTACAGGCACCCTGTCACACTTCATGCAGAAGGACACTTAAAACCTTCTTATCAATAATTTAATAAAAACTTATTACTGATGACATTCTAACAAAAGAATCACCAAAAAGGCACCAAGACCAGAATTTTGACTCATCGGGACTGATCACCGGGCTGCTTCTGTGAGGGGTCAACTGACCACTGCCAGCAGGGACACTACCAGGGCCCGACTTTTGTCAAGCGCATCAAATACAATGTGTTTTTATGTGTTAGTTAACTCATTCAACACTGGACGATTGCTTCCCTTTCACAACTGTTCAACACGAGAGTACGCTATAGCGTACATCGTGTTTAAACATTCACAGTGCACAACTCAGCAAACCCATGCAAACCAATCTGGTATAAAAGTATTCCTGTACCGTCCCTTAATGGATTGCAACCAATGAAATGACTTTTAGGCTATTTTAAGAATGGCAATGAATGAAATCGAGTCACTACCCCTCTCTTTGTCTTCTTTGTCATGCTTTTTTGCAAAACGTCATTAATCGTCCAGTAATAAACATTTTACTTTGGAACTTTAACAGGCACGTTGTTGTTTTGTTCCCTGGCTTAAAGACTCCAGGGATCATCCCAACAGCAAAAAAACAGTTGAACACTTTGGCACAAATGCACCAGCTAGGGGTGAAAACATTACATGCATGACTGATTTTAATTACCCTGCCACATATGCAGCCACATTCCGACTTCGGAGGATTTTAGACTGACGATGTTTTGCTAAAAAAAGGAGATTGTCATGGCTAAAGACAATCCCTGCATAACATGCACAGCATAACTTTTTATGTAGCCTTGGTGTTCTAGTTTATGTCCATTGGTCCCTACAACAAAATGTTGTTATGTTTCTGCATAGTTATGCAGGGATTGTCTTCAGCCATGGCAAGCTCTTAGCATAACATCATAAGTCCAAAATCCTCTGAAGTCGGAGTGTGACTGCCCACGAGGCGGGGTAATCAAAAACGGTCACACACGTAATGTTCTCATTTCTAGCTGGTGCATTTGTACCATAGTGTTCATGTGTTTGAACTTTTGGGATGATCCTTGGAATTTTTAAGCCAGGTTACGACAACAACAACCACCCTATCCATGATGCAAACATTTCTCGTTTTCTCTCTGTCTCTGCTTGTCTCTCTGTGTCTCTCTCTAGCTTTGTCTGTCTGCTTCCTTCCCTCCTCTCTCTCTCATCTCTCTCACTCCTCTCTCTCTCTCTCTCTCTCTCTCCTCTCTCTCTCTCTCTCTCTCTCTCTCTCTCTCTCTCTCTCTCTCTCTCCTCTCTCTCTCTCTCTCTCTCTCTCTCTCTCTCTCTCTCTCTCTGACCCTTTAGGTAGATGTTGCAGCTTCAAAGGGCTTAAGGTGCCCTCTGGTAACATTGCTTTTTTTTTTTACTTGAAAGTTTTTAAATAATTAATCTACACATATATGATATATGCTCAAATTAAAAACATAATGGCAAGATCAAAATAATTTGTGTCATTATTTTGGTTCTAATTTGTTCAAAATAATGCTGAATTTTAGTGGCATAATTTCTAGGTGCTGGCCTTAGAGGGTTAAAAATGAACTCACTGATGACCGCTTTAAAAACAAACTCACCACTAAAGACTGTTGAGCAGCTATGGTGCTGGCATCGAAGGAATTATCAACGCCATGTTTGCCCTTGCACAATATGGAAGAGAAGTGACAGTCTGACAGGTCATTCTCCTTCAGTCCCCACACCAAGTGCACTTTGACTGTTCCGTCCCGGTCGTTTGGAACAAAGCCATAGTTGTTGTGTTCTATGGCTTTGGTGAAAGAAATGTAGTCTCGGAAGAACTTCATCTGTAGCAACCAATAACAATGAACCCAAAGGTTTCAAGACGTGGAAGCAAATTAGCAAACGAGTAAAGGAATAACAATCTTAGATATAATGGGAGGTCAATGTAAGGTCAAACAAATGTTGCTCTAACCTGTATACATTTGTTGATATTTATGGGATGGACAATATTAATGTCCTGGTGATTGGAAGGGGAACAAAAACAAGAAGACAAATAAAGACAAAAAGGTGAAGCAGAGGAAACCATAATAAAGGGGCAGGTGAAAGGACTCAGAGATGAGTTTTGTTACTTTCGAATACAGCGCTTGTGAAAACGATAGAAAAAAAGACACAAGGAGAGAGGGACGAGAAAGATATATAGAGAGTAGGACGAAAAGACACAGAGAGAAAGGCAGAGAGAAGCAGGCAGACAGACAAACAGAGAAAGCTACAGTATGATAATTTATTGTCTTTTTTTGTTTACTTGAATCGACTATAACAGTCTTGCTGTCTCGTTCGTTATCCTCTTCCTCTTTCTTCTTCCATTATAAATTATATTTGCTGGACTATTAAAACGTTCATTACTACAGTCCGAAAGACAGGAATGTGCATAACATTTACCTGCTCATTGTCAGGCTCCAGCTTGAAAGCAAAGTAGGCAAAGGTACCCACACAACCCAGCATCGCCACAATGATCACCCAGCGGAGAATTCTGTGGGTCACCACCCTGAAGTAGTAGTCACGAAAAAAGATCACCAGCTTGCCGGGTTTCTTGGGCTTGGGATCTTCAATAGAGGTTGAAGGCTGGAAAGAATTGCTGGAGTCATTGGTGCCAAATGGGGGATCATTATCCTGAAGTTTGGCGATGGAACCATTCATGTGTACCTGACCATTTGCAGTGACAACAAGGCTTTCCTCGGTGTGTGAGATGGTTGAAACTGGCTGATCATTACTTCCGTTCCTGGCATTTTCTTCTTCATCATCGTTGTTTTTCATCTCTTTCTTCCAGCAGCAGCAGCAAGGATGAGGCTTGTCCTCGTAGTTCAAGTGATAGTAGACAATCACACTGGGTAAAAACGTGACCACTGAGATGTAGTTGATCATGACCAGAACAGCTGAGAAAACGCCAAACGAATTGGTTGCCAGTAGGGGAGATATGGCATTGGCCAGGAAAGCTCCTGTGGTGGTCAGAGATGTCACCAGCATGGTGACAGCAGATCTACGATAGGCATAATTCAGACGATGACCTAGTGAAGGATACTGCTTCAGACCCGTCGCCTGCCAGGCATCCCAGAATACAAAGATGTTATCCGCTCCAATGCCAAGGATGATAAACATGGCCAAAAGATGGAAGTAGCCAAAGTATCTGAAATCTAGTATGACGCGATACACAAAGTTGGCCTCCACAAAGCTACAGATGATGCTCATCACAGCCAGAGCAGTCACCATCAGGGAACGAGTGTGGAACCACATGAAGGAGAAAATGAAGATCATGGCAGCAGCCGCAAGCCCCATGTCAGCCATGGCCTGTCTCTTGCCCACGCGGAACATGAGCCAGTAGTTGTAGTAGGTGAATTCGAAAGCTGACACATCTTCTGAATCACTCAGTATAGGCTCCATATCATCAGCCATGTAATCCATCACCTTCGCCAACATGTCCTCGTCCTCATCGTGATCATTCAATGGCCATCCCAGAGGAACTAGGGTTCTTGTCAACGTGCTTGTCACAGAGGTGCTGGTCACTTTATTTTTCTTCCCAAGTGCATAAATAAAAGCCCCTTTGGTTTCATTGTAAGTGCTCGCAGCATAGAGAACAGCGTCGATGTTGTCAAAGTCAGGGTCGTTGAAAACATGATTAACAGAACTGTAGGTACCATCAAAGAAACGGAGCACAGACTGAAATGGTAAGCACGTGCCATCATGCTCGACTTGACAGTACTCTGTGAACTTGGGTATGTCGTAAAGGCGCTGTTCGATCTCCTGAATGGCCTGCAGGTTTTTCTTGGTGAAGATGTTGCCACTGCCAGCATTGTAGAAGAGCAGCACTTTTTCTTCGGTGAAGGCTCGGTCCCAGGTGGGGTATTTGTCAGCAGGAAGATTGCGATGGACCCTGTAACAAATACTATTGTGTACATTAACGTCTGTGCATATTATCAACTTGTTTGTTTTGTATACCTTTGATTTTCCGTATCAAATTCTTATACTTATACGTACATATTTGGATGGCCCAATCAATGCAACAAGTTGTTTTTACAACCCTACACTTCCTGCCTTAGCACTCACAAATCCAGACACACGTAGAAGCACAGACA
>CM065688.1:28205330-28207830 GCA_017654935.2 Phymorhynchus buccinoides
GCAATTTCACAGATTCGGCACGACATAATTATATAAGAGGAAAGTTTAATGGTGTGGTTGTTTTTTCTTCTTCAATTCTTGTACGTTTATATCTATCTATCTATATGTCTCTCTCCATCTCACCCTCCCTCCCTTTCTCTCCCTCTCTCTCCCTCTCTCTCTCCCTCCCTCTCTCCCTCCCTCTCTCTCCCTCTCTCTCCCTCTCTCTCTCTCTCCCTCTTTCTCTCTCTCTCTCTCTCTCTCTCTCCCTCACTCTCTCTCCCTCCCTCTCTCTCTCTCTCTCTCTCTCTCTCTCTCTCTCTCTCTCTCTCTCTCTCTCTCTCTCTCTCTCTCTCTCTCTCTCTCTCTCTCTCTCTCTCTCTCTCTCTCTCCTCTTGTCCTCACGAACATGATGTATGCATGCCAGACAGTCGTTTCCGACCATGACTGCCAGATAGCAGAGGGGCCAGATGCTATTCTGACGGGATGGGCAAGAATTTGTTTATGGTGGAGATGCCTTGCCCAGAGTACATCCCCACTCCCTCGGCCAAAGGTATTTGACGAAAGAGCTGGCGTCCAGGAAGGTCCCCGAAGGCCAGCCCATCCCTTTGTCTGAAGCACCAGAGCTGGTGACACGGCCCCCTCATTTGAGAGTCATAGTCTTCCACAAGAGACTAAACTGTACCGTGATGTTCCATTACTGTAGAAAAGCATCTCTTGTACAGCTCTCATGTTACTGTTGGCCCCTACAGCACGCTACTATCAACCCCCCTTGATAAAAGCTATTTGAGTAAAGGGCCGTAACATACTGCCTGTCAAAAAACATTATACCCCGTTTCTATTCACGAAAATAATGTTCCCCTTCAATTTTAATGAACTGGCGAAGCATAGCATGAAAGTCTTCTACTCTTTAAAAAAAAAAACACGGGTGGGGGGGGTGCAAAAGCTGCACTAGCTCCCTATTCAGGTGACAATTTAAGTGTTCTCTCAAAACTACTCTTTTGAAATCATAGCCTGCTATATCTCCTTTCAAAGTACTGTGCCCCTTCCATTGCGCGTGTATTTGTGCCTGTGTGTTGTTTGTGTGTGTGTGTGTGTGTGTGTGTGTGTGTGTGTGTGTGTGTGTGTGTGTGTGTGTGTGTGTGTGTGTGTGTGTGTGTGTGTGTTTTCGCGTGTAGTGCGTTCGTCTGTGTGTCTGTGCTTCGTGCGTGCGTGCGTGTGTGCGTGCGTGCGCGCGTGTGTGTATGTGTGTGCATAAAATATATTTTTGTCGTTTATGTATTTAAATTGCTTGCTGGTTTATTCATTTATTATTGTAAGCGCTTAGGGATTTTTAAGATAAGGCGCTATAAATGATTATTATTAGTATTAGTATTAGTATTATTATCATTATCATTATTATTATTATTATTATCATCATTATTATTATTATCATCATTATTATTATTACTATTATCATCATCATCATCATCATCATCATCATCATTATTATTATTATTATTATTATTATTATCAATCCAAAGTGCATCATTTTTTGCGCAAGACGGTTGAATAGGTGCAATGGGTAGACCCTAAGTGTAATAATGACAGTAGTCTTGGCGTTGTATAATCGCGCATAACTGTGCCTTACTTTCTAATGTACTTTGTATCACTGTTCTCGCTCAACACAGAGGAGTGCGTATTTATTCAAAACGTAGTTTTACAGTGGTATGCTTAACTAGCAGACGTATTCATCAAAATACTGAAAATAAAGAGGTAGCAGTGAAATGTTATGTAGGATATACTAGAAGGAATCTACAAGAGAAAAAAACCCATTTTATAAGTTTTTGGGCTGTGTGTGCGCGCATGTGTGTGTGTGTGTGTGCGTGCGTGCGTGTGCGTGTGCGTGTGTGTGTGTGTCTGCCTGCGTGCATACGTTGTGTGTGAGGGTGTTTGTGTATGTGTGTTGGTGTACGACCTTGAAAACCGAAAATCTATTTTTAGCCATATCTCGGGCACCGATCAACATAGGATGTTGAAACTTGGTATGAAGGGGGTTTGGCTTATGCCCGTTCTGATGATGGCATACCGATCAAGGTCAAGGTCAAGTCAAAAAGATCGCTGGAGCCTGAAAATCGGAGGGTCATTTTTTTCTCCTTCTGTCTGTCCCAAGGATATCTTTCGAACGGGTTGACAGAATCACGTCAAATTTTGTGTGCTGGTGTGTCACCATGAGAGGAAGGCATCCGCGCCGTCGTGACCTTGACCTTGACCTTGACCTTGGCGTACGACCTTGTTATTATTATTATTATATTATTATTATTATTATTATTATTTAACCTGCGCTTCCTCTTTACTTTCCCCATGCTAAGCACAGGAGTGAATCGATGTAACAACAACAACAACAACAACAACAACAAAAGACCCATGCAAAACTGTAAGCAAAAGTTAAGTAGACGCTTATTATAATAATGCCCAAATGCATCGGTTTCATGGAGACACGTGTTCAGGCCATATGCACGAAACACCATTTCAATACTGC
>CM065688.1:28212830-28217830 GCA_017654935.2 Phymorhynchus buccinoides
GTGTCCCTTCAAGGATTCCACTTTGCATTGTATTTTTCTGACTTTGTAACCTAGCCCCCGCACCTGTATTCAACATATCTGTTTAAATGATTTTAAACTGATTCCCTTTGTATAATGATTCATGTTTTACCCACGCAAGAGCCGGGTACGTTACCGAGATCAGGCATAGTACGTGACTATACGTATGTGTCGTGTAATGACACAGTAACCTATAAAGTCAGACCATGAGTAAGTATCAACCTTCGTAGACGGTTTTTATGTTCACCAGGCCTTCAAATTCAACCAAGCGGTTCACTATTCAGGTGGGCTTAGTATGGCCTACATACAAACGACTGCACCAAACTTGAAAATAATGTTATAGGACTACAGACAGCCTGGATTAGGCCTACAGTTTCCACAAACAAGGGCAAGACATGGCACGCCAGCATTGTTTTTCTACTTCTTCTTTCTTTTTTTTCTTCTTCTTCTTCTTCTTCTTCTTCTTCCTCTTCCTTCTTCTTCTTCTTCTTCTTCTTCTTCTTCCTTCTCTTCTTCTTCTTCTTCTTCTTCTTAACTGTGTACGTGTGTTTGTTCGTTTTTGTTTCTTGTTCTGTTCTTCAATTTCACTCATGATTAACATGCCACCATCGGTCACAGATTTACATACATAATAATAATAATAATAAACGGATATTTATATAGCGCTTTTTATCGAGCACAAAGCGCTTTACAATCAGTATTGAAACACTCACACACGCAAAACAGACGCACACGCACGTACGTGCACGCACGAGCGTGAACGCGTTCTTGCACACAAACATACCCACACATACCCACACACATTTCATCAAACACACAGAAAACACATTCTCACTGAAGCGCACACAAACTTACTCAAGCATACACTTGTACAAACACGCGCACACGCACGCACACACATACACACACGCGCACTCACATACACAAAGCACTCACGTGTACTCACACTCACAGACACATACTCACACACACTCCTCCCCCCCCCCCCCCCCCCTCTAGTGAACACAATCTCTCCTGCGCACGCATACACTCATACACATGCAAGCAGATATACCCACACAGAACACACACAACACACTCACACACACACACACACACTGCTTGGAAGTGCGGCCGTGGGCGCACGCACACTCATATTCGCGCACACGCTCACATTCGCGCACACGCTCACAAAGTACATACATACACATACACACACACACAAATTACATACATACAAACATACGGACATACATCGCGCACACGCACGCACACGCGCACACACACACGCACGCACACGCACACGCACACACACACACACACACACACACACACACATCGCACACATCACACACACACACACACACACACACACACACACACACACACACACACACACACACACACACACGCACACGCGCGCGCGCGCGCGCGCACACGTGCACATGGAGATGGGGGTGTTATTGGAAAGACTGCCGGAACAGATGGGTTTTCATGTTTGTTTTGAACGATACTAAAGATTGACTATGTCTGACAGCAGAAGGCAATGAATTCCAGAGTTTGACTGCTGATGATGTAAAAGCTCTACCACCGTGCCTATCACGTTTAAATTTTTGTATTCGAAAGATCCTATTGTCATTTGCTGAGCGGAGAGATCGAGATGGAACGTAAATTTCAAGAAGCTCAGAGAGGTATTGCGGTGCTGTTCCTGATATGATCTGATAGCAGAGACAGGCAGCTTTGTAGTTTATTCTTTGTTGAACGGGTAGCCAATGTAACTCTTTAAGTAGAGGTGATGTGTGTTGAAGACGCTTGGCTTTGAAGACCATTCTAGCAGCAGAGTTTTGAAGTTGTTGTAAGGGTTTGAGAAGCGCCTGTGGGCAACCAAGTAGAAGGGAGTTGCAGTAATCTAATCTAGACAAAATGTATGAACTGACTAGCGTTTTGGTTGCCTCGGTCGTGAGAAAGGGGCGTATAGAGCTGATTCGCCTGAGTTCGATGTATGCAGCCTGGCAGATCTTAGTGATATGATGTTGCATGGAAAGGTCTTCATCCAAGAAAGCACCAAGGTTGCGAATATGTTCAGAAAAATGGATGTTGGAATCTCCAAGGGCAATGGTGGAGGGCAGAGAGCTAGAGTCAACAGATGGGGGAAGCACTCTAAGTGCTTCAGTCTTGTCATCGTTTAGCTTAAGTTTATTGTTTGACATCCATGTTTTCACTTCAGTGACACAGTCTTGAAGAGTGTGAATAAGCTGGTCGTGAGCTAGCGGTGAAGCATGATGATTGAGTTGAGTATCATCGGCATACATTTCATGACGGACAGAGTGTTTCGCTATGAGGGGGGTCAATGGGGTGGTATAAAGAATGAACAAAATTGGTCCTAACACGGAGCCTTGTGGGACGCCAAAATCAAGAACTGACTCAGACGATTTGTTTTCATTTACTACAACTATTTGTTTTCTTTCATGAAGATAGGAACGAAACCATTTGAGGACATTTCCAGTGATTCCAAAATTTTGTTCGAGACGAGAAATAAGCATGTCATGATCGATTGTATCGAAGGCAGCCGAAAGATCAAGGAGTAGGAGAACCGAAACTTTGTCTTCGTCTAGAGAGAGAAGTAAATCGTTCAGAATTCGCAACAGGACTGTCTCTGTGCTGTGCCCTGGCCTATAGGCTGACTGATGAGGACTGAGAAGATTGTGGGTGGTCAGATGGGAGAAAAGTTGATGAAGCACAAGCCTTTCAAGAAGTTTAGAAAGATAAGGGAGATTTGAGATGGGTCGATAGTTTTTCAGTTCGTTGGGGTCAAGGTGTGTTTTTTAGCAGAGGTTTTACGATAGCAGTCTTGAATTCCGAGGGAAAGATACCAGAAGAGAGTGACTCGTTCATTATATTGGTTATAGTTGGCAGAACAAGATCGATGTGTTGAAACAGAAACTTGGTGGGCATAGGGTCTAAGTCACAGGTTTTGGGCGTGGTCCGTAGTATAAGTCGTTTAACAAAGTCCTGGGAAACAGGGGTGAAAGTTAGGAAAGGGATACCTTCGAAAATGGTGGCAGGATTGTCCAACTGCTGGACAGACTGAAAACTATTACGGATAGCTATAATTTTATTCCTAAAGAAATCAGCAAACATGTTAGGTAATAGACTTGCATCAGAAATGGTTGGAAGAACAGCTGGTTTGGTTTTGCCGAGCAGAGAGTTAATGTTGTTAAACAGCTGTTTACACGTATTCGAGCCAGTAACGAGCGAGGAGTAGAACGCGGTCTTAGCAGAATCAACTAATTGGGCTATCCTATCTATAGCAGCACGGTGGATGTCTTTGTGTACTGTGAGCCTGGTTTTTCTTTCCTGTCGCTCAGCGCGTCTGCGTTCGACTTTGAGCGCGCGCAATTCCACGGCAATAGAGTTATACCACGGACTCGGCTTTCCGTTACGGAGTTTGATTTCAGACACAGGCGCATGCTTGTCTAAAACAGCAGAGAGCTCGCTGTTTAATTCAGAGACTGACATAGTGGGCGTTATGGACTGCGCGATATCATTTGCTAATTTATCATGATTGACTTTGTTAAGCGGACGTCGAAAGACAAATTTAGAACTACGCGTGGGTTTTTGTAAGGCTAGTTTACACACAATAGCATAATGGTCAGAAACAAGATCATGGCATACATCAGTAGAAAGAACAACATTATCATCATGTCTATGAATAACTAAATCTAAAATATGTCCACATGTATGAGTTGCGTCTCTAACACTTTGCTTAAGACTAAATAAATCTAACTGTTGGCACATCTTTTGGGCATATCCAGCACACGGGTCATCTACATGAAAGTTGAAGTCGCCACGCCAATCACAATAACACTGTTATTTGTAAAGTACACACAGTCGAGGAAGCCGGGCAGTTCGTCAAAGAAGAGTGGTACAGTCAGTTTGTTTTTCTTGTTGGGTGGTGGTCTGTAGAGGAGGAAGAAGGTCACACGTTGGTCCGGGAGGGTCAGGGTTATCTGGGCCAGTTCAAAAGATAGATGAGGGAAAGGGAAGTCCGTTGTTATGGCACAGTGTTCAGCTAGGGTGGCCTTGAGGATGACGGCCATGCCACCTCCTCGGGTCACACTAGTGTTGTGCTGTCTATGTATATTATGGCCTGTTGTTTAAGCCCACGCCACCAATAGGGGTTAAAGGATTAAACCAATCTTGAATCTTGACACACAATAACATAAAACAGCGCGCGCACACATACAAATAACCGCAGATTGACTAGGCGTAGTATATTGCATACAATGCGAACTTATAGTGTAAGCCCTGCCATCTCCATTGCTTTCTCAGCAAGATGCCCTCTTTTGTAGCGAGGTTGAAAGCCCTTGAACATCGCTAGGGGAAGACGGGGTAAAAAGCGCATGGGCGGGTAAGAAGCCCACCCCAATTATCTCATGAAATAAAGAAAATTTCAGTCAAATTTGCCCATGAGACGAATGCTAGACATTAACGCTCGTCTCATGGGCAAAATGAGACTGAAATTTGCTTCATTTCATGAGATAATTGGGGTGGGCTTCTTACCCGCCCATGCGCGTTTTACCCCGTCTTCCCTTATACTAGTGAGTAGAGTTGAGAACGGGTTCAAAATTCCGAACCGGTGTTTTTTCTCTTCGAACCGTTGTTTTTAACCAGTACTCGCATCAGTAGTTTTACCAATACAAACACATATATATATTTGTCATAATATTCACACATGCGCACGCGCACATACACACACACACTCAACTCCAAACTCAGCTCAACTTCAAGCATTTTAATGATGGGGCCATCTGCCCGTGTCAAAGGAAGGTGAGGGTAGGGGTGTAGTTGAAGAAATATAATAATCATAGGGGAAATAATTACACCAAAGCAAAAAACAAAACGTCGTAATTGTGGCAGTTGGAGTGTGAAGGATGGTGGCACATTCACTACGCAATGAACTAGCTTTGAGAATAATCAAATATGTAGCGGGATGAGAAGCA
>CM065688.1:28222830-28235990 GCA_017654935.2 Phymorhynchus buccinoides
TTGTCCAGCACCGGCGTCACAGACACTTGCAACATTACAATATGCGTGCGAAACCACTTTACAACATTCAACAATGTGTCAATACAAGTGGAATATGATTGTATATCCCTTCCTGTTTTTCCACATAGTCACTGGTATATCCTTTTCTGCTTTAATGCTTACGTTCAAGTTCAAGTTCAAGTATGCTTTAATATCTCCAAAAGAGAAATTCAGGTTACTAACACAAATCTCTTGGAATCCAGTTGGTGTATTATACCATGTCAATGTTTAATGCATGCTTGTTTGAAAGTTTTGTAAGTTAAGAGTATGGGAGTTATAAAGCTTTTTCCTTTATATTAAAATTGGTACACCCATAAATAACTAAGACATTGGTACCCTGTAATACTATCATAATTTGTGCTATTTTATCATTAACTTGTCTGAAGAACTTTAACAAATACATTTGTGCTTCATTGAGACTGATGTTAAAAATATCAGTCCCTACTTGTTCCTCCGTCCAAAATTGTCACTCTATAAAAACTTATCTGCTGGGTAATGACTCCGCTGCATAGACATCTTACACAGACGGTCCTCTAGATTGTCCTCCGAAGTCGTTCACACCATCCCGCGATCCCTCGGGATGGTCAGCTTTATTTCTCTGTTCAAGAGTGGAGGCGATGACTCCCACAGCCGTGACTCCTGTGGGCACTTGCCACGCAAAATGTCGTAACGACATTTTGCATCGGGGATGGCCGCGCAAAATGTCGCAACTGCTGCAAAACGTCGCAATTACGACATTTTGCGCGTGCACAGTCGTCCTCAAGTTTAGGGAAGGCACGCTTACGACGTGCAGAGGTGGTGAGTGAGAGATTGTCATTTGAACGGATAAAAGAAGGGGAAAAAGAAGCGTGTTTTCGGGGCTTGTGATCGTTATTGTCAAAGCTGACTTCCCTCTTTTTTACGGTGTGTTGAAATTGACTCGCTCTCGTTAAGTGTGTAGCCTACGTTTTATTGTTGGTGTTTAGGCCTACAGGTTACAATAACAGCAATTGTCGTTAGTGTTTCAGTTCGTTACTTTTTATGTTTTGTTACGATTTGTTACCACATCTTATTAAGTACATTTGAGTTAAAAAATTCTATTTTGTTGAACTATATTCTTTTGCGCAAGAATGCGTGTTACAGAGTGTGTGCTGCGACCATTGTTGTGAAAAATGGATGCGTTTTCATTTCGCTGCAGATCTGAGCCTGTTTCTTTTTCTTGCTTTTCTGTTGATACACATCGGTATATATCCGTTATTATGATTTGGGAGTTCTCCGACTGAGTGTGATAAACAGCAAGCCTCTCGAGATAGGATAAAAGCAATATCTAGGGGAAGACGGGGTAAAAAGCGCATGGGCGGGTAAGAAGCCCACCCCAATTATCTCATGAAATGAAGCAAATTTCAGTCTCATTTTGCCCATGAGACGAGCGTTAATGTCTAGCATTCGTCTCAGGGGCAAATTTGACTGAAATTTTCTTTATTTCATGAGATAATTGGGGTGGGCTTCTTACCCGCCCATGCGCTTTTTACCCCGTCTTCCCCTAACTCCCAAATCATAATAAGTGATGTGAAGGATTTCTGTTAGTGAGTGAAAAACAACAACTCAAGAGGGAACAAACCAGCAGCGCTGCACACAGCTCATCATGCAGTCCATCGCCAAGTTTACCAAGACCATGACAATCCGTCAGGTAAATAAATCACATTGATGCCGTTTATCTACTGTAATGAAAGAAAAAAATCTATGGTAATAATAAAAGAATACAGATACATTGAATTTTGCGGGTGAAAGAGCAGTCAATCACAAACGAATATACCAGGTAATTCATTGATGGAAAGAGGTTTGAAAGAGAGAGAGAGAGAGAGAGAGAGAGAGAGAGAGAGAGAGAGAGAGAGAGAGAGAGAGAGAGAGAGAGAGAGGGGGGGGGGGGGGGGGGGGAGAGAGTGTGTGTGTGTGTGCGCGCGCGCGCGTGTGTATGTGTGTGTGTGTGTGGTGTGCGTGTGCGTGTGTGTGTGTGGTGGCGTGCACGTGCGTGCGCGCACATGTGTGTAGTAGTAGTAGTAGTAGTAGTAGTAGTAGTAGTAGTAGTGGTAGTGGTAGTGGTAGTAGTAGTAGTAGTAGTACTAATCATGTCGCGTGCGCGCGCACGAAACAGGCTCGTGTGTGTGTGTGTTACATCTTTCGTCGATTACATTGGACAGTGACTGTCAACAGAACTGCAATTTGGTGAGGTACTTGGTAAGTACCGCCCACTACCCCTGCGGCGCAGCTGGACTTCAGGGCTACGTGTGGTACCTTCTACCTGGTATTCCTGGCCTTCATGTTCAAAAGAGCCAAATGCAAAAGGGCAATCAAAATCGCCATGTTGTCACCTCGCTCGCGGCGTGACTGACTCGTCTTTTTATTCGGGTGGGGACATTTTTTTCTGACGTGGTGAGAACGATCTGCTGCTCCGATCGGGAGGCGTTGTTAACCACCGTTTTGTCCAAATTCCGCCGTTTTGTCTATAGACAAATCGGCTGGACTAGAACCGCCGTTTTGTCCAAATTTTCTATTATGATTTGGACAAAACGGCGGTTCAACAATCCGCCGTTTTGTCTATAGACAAAACGGCGGGTTGGACAAAACGGCGCCCGATTTTGAACCGCCGTTTTGTCCAAATGAAAGTTGGAGTTATAAAAACTCATTCTTGACAAGTTCTCATTTAAAAAAAAAAATTGTTAAATAAAATGAATAACAAGCTGACCACTGACACTGGTCACTTTGGCCTAATTTTACCGTTTGAATGCTAATTAGTGTATTAGGAGATCATATGAACAATTGTTGATGTGGTTGACCAGTGGTCAGTGTCACTGAGCAGTGGTCACTTTGGCCTATTTTCACTGTTTGACTGCAAATTAGTGTATTAGTTCAAATGAACACATTTTGATGTGGTTGACCAGTGGTCAGTGTCACTGACCAGTGGTCACTTTGGCCTATTTTCACTGTTTGACTGCAAATTAGTGTATTAGGAGTTCAAATGAACAAATTAGTGGTCAGTGTCACCGATCAGTGGTCACTTTGGCATTTTTTTTAATGTGGTTGACCATTGGTCAGTGTCACTGACCACTGGTCAACCACATCAAACCTTGTTCATTTGAACTCCTAATACACTCATTTGCAGTCAAACAGTGAAAATAGGCCAAAGTGACCACTGGTCAGTGACACTGACCACAGGTCAACCACATCAAAATTTTTTCATTTGAACTCCTAATACACTAATTTGCAGTCAAACAGTGAAAATAGGCCAAAGTGACCACTGGTCAGTGACACTGACCACTGGTCAACCACATCAAAAATTGTTCATTTGAACTCCTAATACACTAATTTGCAGTCAAACAGTGAAAATAGGCCAAAGTGACCACTGGTCAGTGACACTGACCACTGGTCAACCACATCAACAATTGTTCATATGATCTCCTAATACACTAATTAGCATTCAAACGGTAAAATTAGGCCAAAGTGACCAGTGTCAGTGGTCAGCTTGTTATTCATTTTATTTAACAAAGATTTTTTTTTAAATGAGAACTTTTCAAGAATGAGTTTTTATAACTCCAACTTTCATTTGGACAAAACGGCGGTTCAAAATCAGGCGCCGTTTTGTCCAACAGACAAAACGGCGGTTCTAGCCCCGCCGTTTTGCGCCGTTTTGTCTATAGACAAAACGGCGGTTCTAGCCCCGCCGTTTTGACAAAACGGCGGTTAACAGCGTCGAAGAATGTCCAGGACCAAATGACCCTACCGACACCGGCTCCTCAAGCTCTACCAGCAACCTTCGGCAGACCCGGCTGTCAGTCCAGATGGCGAAGATGGGAAAAGATGCTGGGCATTGAGGTCTCCGTGAACTCCAAACTGGACAGCGTCAGAGAGGATGTGAGGCAACCGCATGAACTGATAGTTGGTGTGAAAGATGAGGTGAAAGAACTCCGAAGCCAAAATGACATTCTTCGGCAAAAAGAACATTGACCTAACTGGAAATGTGAGTGACATGGGAAAAACGGTGTGATGATCTGGAGAGTAGATCTCAAAGAAATAACTTGATTTTCTGTGGGATCGGGAAAAGAGAGGGACTAATGAGGACTGTGGGATTTTGCTTCATGACGTTATCAAAGACAAGCTTGATACGAGAGGTCTAGTTTGATCGTGTGCATCGTCTAAATTCAAAGCCAGACTCGCCTATCATTGCATGTTGTATCTTTTATAAGCAAAGAATAAAACTTTTGAAATCCAAACAGAAATTGAAAGGTACAAACATATTTGTGGGTGAAGATTTCTCTCGGGCGGTTCGTGAGATCAGGCGTAAGTTAAATCCTCACATGAAGACGGCAAGAACCGATCGTAAACAGGTGCGTATGGTATACGACCACCTGTTTATCGATGGCAACAAATATGGCCTTGATCCCCATGACTCCCTGATGAAGTTGGTCCGCCCGGCAGTGATACAAATAGGAATTGTTCGGAAATAATGAAAGGGAGTAATTGCATGGTGTGTGGGAGTGATCTCGCCTAATTCAATCGGTCAAACAGGGGAAGTTACTCTACCATCATCTCTCGTAGCCTATAGACTCGTGTGTTTGAGCAGACATACAGCACTTAGAACACCGAGTGTCATTCTAAAAATTGATGTCATCTATATTTGTACGTTACATTTTGCAAGTTTTATCAGTTTGTGGCCACTGGCCACCCCTAACGTTTCTTTTAAAAAAAACCTGTTTGCAAGTCGCTGACTCGCATCCTGCGGTTTCAAGCTTCGACGCCATTGTTGCATTGTTGCTATGGTATTTGACCGAGTAATGGGGGTAAACAACTCTAATTTTCACGAAGTGCTCTCCCCTAGTTTTTTTTCTTCCGAAAATCGTTTATTTTACTGAGGTAAATTTTGATATGGCTACAAAAGAAAGGGGTTGACACCTGTCCCTCCCGCCTCTCTAACTTTCACAACATGATAGTAACCCCGCGCGATACACGTGAATCTGTATGTAAAAAAAACCGGTTTGTTAGGTTAGGTTGGGTCAGTGCCAGACGGGGCATTATGTGGCGATGACGCTTCTCTTGACACGATAACAACAACTCATGGGGGAAACAGAACGTAACCTTCATTAAATGAAATAAAACATAATGGTTTCACGACTGTAGATAATGGTGTTTCTTCATCTGGCAAACGAACACATTAATAGTGTAGATCAAAACTCCATTTCTTTTCTTTCATGGAATGTGAATGGTTTACGTTCCACGTTTATATTTAGTGATTTTCTAACATGTTTTTTCTTTTCACTTTATTTGTCTTGTGGAGACGTCTGAAGACGAGTTTGCTGGGTTTGATGTGTACTATAGATCCGCTGTGAAATTTATAAAACAAGGGAGAAGATTGGGTGGTATAAATTATGTTCAGATAAGAGCAAGTTTATTGCCTTTGTTCGTGTTTTGGATGTTAAATATGAAATCATTGTGCATTTCTGATCAATAAACGTGCGCTTGGGGGTGAGAAAAATATTCTGTATGTGTGTGTGCATATTCTGCCAGAGGGGTCCCCCTTTTGTGCACATTATTAATGGCATCAGAAAATGAAAAGACTGTACGTGGTGTGGCTCTGTTTCTGTATAAAGCTTTTCAGTTGCGAGAAGCGATTTTGGCATACATAATTTGATTGCTATTATACAAACTGGTTACATTTATCTTATGATGTACTTTGTATTCAGTGGTTATTGAATATTATGTGTAAAATGCTAGCATCCTTTGTTCATATGGGGCCTTTTTGTGAATAAACATTTCATTTCATTTCATTTCTTTCTCTCTCTCTCGGACCCCGTTTACGAGCAATGCGAAACAGCGGTATTCAAGACTTTGTGTTACCTGCCGAACCGGTTTATGCTGTCATGCTTTTGCACTTCAGTGTTGCGGTGCAAGTGCACTATCTGAACTGTTTTTGCGTTCATGTATCACATCACAGGAGCTCGAAATAAGAAAATGTCTCAACAATGTTGTACCGCCTCCAGCCAGCATCATGCAGCTGGCGACTAGCGCAGTTCCAGCAAGGGCTTGTTGCGCACACCAACAGTGTGAAGAACACCCTGGATGAGCAATTCAAATCTCTAGATACAAAACTGACTCATTTCGTCACAGAAATAAACACACTGAAAGACTGTGTTTCTAACAACAGGGACGATATTCTGGAGCTCCCAAAAACCAGAGATGAGTTTTAGACAGACTGCAAATATTAGATAGAAAAATAGAGTCCACTGAACAAAGCACAAAAGTCTGAAATTCATCAACGTGCAGGAACTAGAACGGGAGGATGACCACACAACGACCCAATGCATCATTGACATCTTGAACGCCCATTCCCCCATCCCCAGCTGGCGTCAAGAAGATATCTCTAGAGCTTACCATGTGGGTAAGCCGGGGCCCTGGAGGAGAGACAGGGCAGCCAGGTTCATCAAACGCGACTGCAAGTCCCGCAACCCAGGCTGCGTAACATAACAACAATGCTGCGTGACTTTGGCCTCCCTCCACTGCAAGAAAGGAGAAAACAGCAAAGATTAACCTTCTTGTACAAGATCGTGGAAGGTCACCTCCCAGGCATAGAGGCAGAAAACTATCTGAAGCCCACAGAGAACAAACGCCTCATCAGGCCAACTAGGCGTACAAACCAAGAGACCAAAAACGTCGTTGAATATGTAAGAAACCAACGCTGCTACAATATCCAGCGGGAGCGTCATTTTGAGTCTAAGTTCGCTTTGTCTAAACTCATTCGGTCTAAAAAACATAATCTGGTTCAGTGAGCCCAAGTTCCCTTGGTCTAAAATATTATGTAGTTCATTTGGTCTACATCAGATTCGAGAGAGAGAGAGAGAGAGAGAGAGAGAGAGAGAGAGAGAGAGCGAGAGAGAGAGAGAGAGAGAGAGAGAGAGAGAGAGAGAGAAGAGAGAGAGAGAGATCGGGGGGGAGTAGAACAGTCTGAAGTCTGAAGTCTGAAGTTTGCATTAATTAGGCCTCTGCCCGTATCAATTCTTTTTATCAATAAATAAATGTAAACTAGAACAATAAAATCATGCAATACATATAATCCATCAATTGGGAGAAATAATTTGAGAAAAATAATATATTCAGAGACAAGCGATTGACTTCTATAGAAAAGGAGAAAGAGGTGAGCATGCTTTAATATCAGTAAATAATAAAACTAATTTAAAAACATTGGGATGATTGTAGTATTTGGGGGAAATTAGTTGCTCTCTAAAAGTTTTATAAGCAGGACATATTAAAATAAAATGTAATTCCGATTCTTCTATACCTGGGCCAAAAATACAGGATAAACCATTTTGAACGTTTGAATATCGTAATCGATGTGGTTTTAAAGGAGATACACGCAATCTAATTCTCGTGAGAATTTGTAGTATGAAATAATTTTTAATTACGTTCACGTATTGTGGTGGGTCTTGTAACTGCATATATGTGGAATACAATGAATATCGTTCGTGGGTAATGACTGTATATTCGAGATCTTGCAAATGACAATCAAACAATCTCCTTTTAAAAGTATTAAGAACCCAGCC
Organism: Phymorhynchus buccinoides; assembly: GCA_017654935.2. Taxonomy (NCBI): domain Eukaryota; kingdom Metazoa; phylum Mollusca; class Gastropoda; order Neogastropoda; family Raphitomidae; genus Phymorhynchus; species Phymorhynchus buccinoides. The sequence continues at coordinate 28,230,441 of CM065688.1, forward strand.
GTCCAGAACAACAGTGCTGAAAAACAGCTTTTCCCCACGCACCATCAGGGAGTGGAACAGCCTGGACGATAGAGTTGTTTCTGCTGCGTCAGTGGAGGAATTTAAGACCCTCCTCCAACTGACCCCTAAAAAGAAGAAAGTAAAATCTTAATCATTATGCAATAAAAAGATTCCTGTCCTCTCTCTCTCTCTCTTCTCTCTCTCTCTCTCCTCTCTCTCTCTCTTTCTCTATCTCTCTCTCTCTCTCTCTCTCTCCTCTCTCTCTATCTCTATCTCTCTATAAATCTCTCTCTCTCTATCTCTCTCTCCCTCTCTCTCTTCTCTCTCTCTCTCCTCCCTCTCTCTCCTGCGCATGCGTGCGTGCGTGAGTACGTGCACGTGTGTGTGTGTGTGTGTGCGGTGTGTGCGAGTGTGAGTGTTTGTGTACGTGTGTGTGTGTGTGTGTGTGCGTGTGTGCGTCGTGCGTGTGTGTGTGTGTGCGGTGTGGTGCGTGTGTGTGTGTGTGTGTGTGTGTGTGTGTTGTGAGTGTGTGAGTATGTGTGTGTTCGCCTAAAGGAAACACGTGTCGTTGTTTTTCAGCCTACCACCAAACACTTCATCAACAACGTGTTCGTGGAATCCAAGACAGACAGATGGGTCGACGTCCATAACCCTGTGAGTACTGAGGCCTATAGATGCATAGGGGGAGAACGGGGCAGGGTCGCCCCAGGGGCAGGTCCGCCATTTCTTTTTTTTTTGCTTAGTTCTTAGCTCTAGAATCATTTAGAGCATGTGATAGCCACAGGCTATCCTCCCGCCATGTCCTGTGTAAGTGTGGAGGGTGTGCATCAATTTGAGAAAAGCTGTAAGCACAAATGTGATTTTTGCTAATTTTGTTTGTAACGGCTGAATCAATCACTTACTTTCGTGTTTCGTGGTTTTTTTATATGAAGGTAAAGTTGAAAAAAATGCTTACCAATTGAACGTTCTGTGTGATTCTGGTCACAGCCAGAACCAGAACGTTTAGGCGACCAACGGATCAGATTGCTAGAGAACAAGCGTTGTTCTTCTTCTTCGTTTTGCTATCATCTTCAACATACTAAAGAAGTCCATGGTGAAGAAAAAGTCGTTAATATATGCTAATGAGACGTACATATATTATCCAGGCGACTAATTACGACTCGGATTCCGGAGGCCACCCAGGCAAAGATGCAGGGGGCTGTGGACGTAACGAATGTATAATATATGTTAATATATACATGAGATGCACATCTATTATCCAGGCGACCAATGAGGTGGTGACCAGGGTTCAGGAGGCCACCCAGTCGGAGATGCAGGGGGCTGTGGACATAAAGAATGTATAATATATGTTAATATATACATGAGATGTACATTTATTATCCAGGCGACCAATGAGGTGGTGACCAGGGTTCCAGAGGCCTCACAGTCAGAGATGCAGGGGTCTGTGGACGTACAGAATGTATAATGTATGTTAATATATACATGAGATGTACATTTTATTATCCAGGCGACCAATGAGGTGGTGACCAGGGTTTCAAAGGCCACCCAGTCAGAGATGCAGGTGGCTGTGGACGTAAAGAATGTATAATATATGTTAATATATACATGAGATGTACATTTATTATCCAGGCGACCAATGAGGTGGTGACCAGGGTTCCAGAGGCCACCCAGTCAGAGATGCAGGGGGCTGTGGACGTAAAGAATGTATAATATATGTTAATATATACATGAGATGCACATTTATTATCCAGGCGACCAATGAGGTGGTGACCAGGGTTCCAGAGGCCACCCAGTCAGAGATGCAGGGGGCTGTGGATGCCGCCAAACAGGCCTTCCCCAAGTGGGCACAGACCACCGTGCTCACCAGGCAGCAGATCATGTTCCGGTTTCAGCAGCTCATCAAAGACAACATGGTGACAGCTCTGTCTCTCGCGGTCTATCTCTCTGGATCTCTCTCTCTCTCCTCTCGTCTCTCCTCTCTCTTCTCTCTCTCTCTCTCTCGCACTCTCTCTCTATTCTCTATCTCTCTCTCTCTCTCTCTCTAACGGTGTTTTGCTTTTTTTAGAGATTATGCCGCACTTATTGAGATAGAAACGTTTTCATAAGTCTAGGAGGTTCTCAGTCTATGGAAACTGTTACACATTTTTGGAGGTTCCTTGCCTTTTAAAATACACGTTACCATAGCGAACGATGACAATCGCGAAACAATGCTGCCTTCACATCTGCCGTTGTATATGTGACTGCCAAGTTTTAAGTTCTAGATGCAATGCGTTTTGAAGCTACAGGCAAATAACCAAAACATGAGTGTTTTGAAAGCTTTCCTAACTTTTTGTGGGCGGCATAGTTCCACACTTGGGTTATACTAATAGGCTAGAGAAAAGTCATAATGCATGTTATGTGATTTTTGTACAGAGTCGCCTGGCAGCCAAAATCACAGAGGAGGGAGGGAAGACCACGAAGGATGCTGAAAAGGATGTTTATACAGGCCTGCGTAAGTAAAATGTAGATTCTAATTCTAATGATTGTTTTGGAAAATGCATTGTTTGACTTTGGTGTCTTCAGTGATGTTTTTGTTTCTGTTCTTGTTGATGGTGTTTCTTTTTTGTTTTCGTTTGTTTAGTTTTGGGGTTTTGTTGCTTTTGTTGTTAATGGCAAATCGAAAATCACGCATATAATTACACAATTGTTCTAAGGTTTACATAACAAACCTCTTCACAACTATATATATATCTAAACGTTTAACTCAGTATCCTAATTTCCATTTGCTTGTCAGGGTTTTCTTTGCAGGATATTCATTTCAATTTTGTTCCGGTGTTTCCGTGTGGGTTTGTACCAACGACATTATATGTTATCATTATATTATGTGTTGAAATTCACAAGAAACGCAACTTTTTGATATTTTGATAACTTCAACAGTCAGGTATACAAAGTTTGATGCAAAAACGTTTGAGCCGAGGATCTGACCTCTTACGTCGTTTAAAACGTGTTTCTTCTATCACGGTTTCTTGTTGTAAATATGTTCAATGCAAGGCCCAGTACGATGTTTGGTTTTGTATTACAAGTATTCAAATGAACATTCACCCTGTGTGTTATGATCAAACGTGTAGCTTTTTTTTTCGCGTTATTCATGGCTGTTGTTACATTTCCAGAGGTAGTGGAGTATTGCTGCAGCATCCCCACACTGCAGATGGGGGAGACGTTGCACAACATCTGAACAGACATGGACACCATGACCTTCCGCCTGCCTCTGGGTGTGGTGGCTGGGATCAGCCCCTTCAACTTCCCTGCACTGATCCCGCTCAGTGTATGTTTGGTCATGTAGCTTTGAGCATTATATATTTTATATCCTCCACGAAAATCATGGAAATCATGGAGGATTTGTTTTAACATTGTTGGTTTGATCGTTTGTCTATATGTCTATCTCTGTCTCTGTCTCTATCTCTGAATGTCTACTTCTGCTTTTCTGCTTCTGACTGATAAGAGGAAGTTCCTCCATAACGGTTAAAGTTTATAATTATAGGGTTATGGTATATTGATTAGATTCTTCCTTTTAAAAAAACACCATGCGGTTGTTGTTGGTTAATTTCTGTGTGTTTTGTTGTTGGTATTTTGCTTACTGTTTGTGCACAAACATGCACCAACCATCTATTAAAGGACGGAATGAGCGAAATGAATTATTAGCTTTACAGCCATTAGTAAAGATCTATTAAAGGACGAAACGGATCTTAAAATTATAACCACCCAGTCCGTTCCAAACACATACCATGTAAGCCTGTGTGTTGATTTTCAGTGTGCAATGGTTTTCTCGGATATATTTTGTGATACTACATGCATACTCAAAGTATTTCAAATGCCTGTGTTAAGTGATGAATAATAAATTGGGCCACTGGCCTACTTATTAGGCCTATACAAGATTCATAGTTAAGTTTACACCGTTCTCCTACTGCCTCTGATTTTCTCATTTTACAAATCAATAAATTCGGATGTACACTGTGACTTTTCAATCGTTGAGATAGTATCTACCTTCACCCTACAGATGTTCCCGTTGGCCATAGTGTGTGGCAACACCTTCGTGGCCAAACCAGCAGTGCGGAATCCTGGCACCGTCATGATGCTGGCAGAACTTCTGGCACAGGCTGGTCTGCCTGCTGGAGTCTTCAACGTCGTTAACGGCCGTCATGATGGTAAGAAGGAAACATATTTTATAGCAATAAAGCATGTCGTCTTCTTCTTCTTCTTCTTCTTCTTCTTCGTCGTCGTCGTCGTCGTCGTCGTCGTCGTCGTCTTCTTTCTTTCTTTCTTTCTCCGTCATCATATTGACGATTACGATGCATTACGAAAAGGGCTTCCGGTGTACTAATTGATTCTGGGGAAGTAAATGCTGCGCCAGATGATCAGCTCTAAGGGGATGGGGGTGAAGGTGTAGAGAAAACCCAAGGGCAGGGTCCATTTGGGAGCTTGGACAGGGGATAAGGGTCGTAGTGGAGGTGATGGAGGAGGAGGAGAGGGGGGGATGGCAGTTATAGTATGGGCCTTGAAGACCTCCACCGAAGGCTGATGATATTGTCTCAGGTGGAAGGCTGTTCCACTCATCCGCAGCCCTGGGGAAGACAGAAAGTAGTTTGTTTTTGTTGCCGGAAGGAGATAATATGCTGCTGTGTGTGACAGTCTTGTCTGGCGTGATGGTGGATGGGGGACCTCTCCGTGGTGGTATTTGAAGAAGGTGGGCATCCTTGCCGATCGTCGTCTGTCTTTGTTATTCTTTATGGAGAAACGGAGCAATAGAGAAAGTTACAAGCGCAGCAATAATTATTGTAAAAACTGCTGGGACGCTAGCAAGGGCAAAGTATGGTGTTTGTCGGATACGAAAACCTTGCTTGTAGGTACTACACTGTATTGCATTGTGTTGTATTTTATCGTACCATATTGCACAAACGTGAAGGAGAATGAATATAACATAAACTTATTCGAGCAGGGAAACCCAACCCACACACCTGTCTTTTCTTTTGTATATAAAATGGAAAGAACAGAAAGAGCCTACACGTCCATAAAAGCTGTTCAGTGTCTTATTAATGGCACACATCAGTGTGTGTGTGTGTGTGTGTGTGTGTGTGTGTGTGTCTGTGTGTGCGCGTGTGCGTGTGCGTGCGTGTGCGTGCGTGCGCGTGCGTGCGTGCGTGCGTGCGTGCGTGCGTGCGTGCGCGGTTGTTTTATTTCAGTTATTGAATACCTATGTGAACACCCAGACGTCAAGGCAATTACATTCATGGGATCGGATCAGGCGGTGAGTACTGCTATGTTAGGCGATATTGTCGTTTAGACAACCTTACGTTTAAGACCCTCACACTCAAAGTCTGCTTCTTTCAGTTTCAATGAAAATAATCCCAGGCTGATCCTAACCCTATCCATTTACATACAAAACAGGTATCATGTTGCTTCTCAAAGAAAAATGTTCTATGCGAAAATTTCGAGAGGGGGGTGACTGATTTGCAAGATAGTCCAATGTCGTTGGCGTGTTTGTTTCTTTGTTTCTTGTAATTTTATTTGTTT
>CM065688.1:28236490-28257515 GCA_017654935.2 Phymorhynchus buccinoides
CAAGAGCCCCATGGGGGGTACATGGAAAAAAGAAAGGAAAAAAAGGACAAAACATATAAAGGAAAAAGAACGAACACGTTCTTGTATGGGAGTGTAGTAGATGCCTGGACCTGCCGTGACCTTTGGACATTGAACCCCTTGATGTCTGTCTTCTGTGTCAATCGCGTGATGTTAGAGTGTAGTAGATGCCTGGACCTGCCGTGACCTTTGGACATTGAACCCCTTGATCTCTGTCTTCTGTGGCAATCGCGTGATGTTAGAGTGTAGTAGATGCCTGGACCTGCCGTGACCTTTGGACATTGAACCCCTTGATGTCTGTCTTCTGTGTCAATCGCGTGATGTTAGAGTGTAGTAGATGCCTGGACCTGCCGTGACCTTTGGACATTGAACCCCTTGATGTCTGTCTTCTGTGTCAATCGCGTGATGTTAGAGTGTAGTAGATGCCTGGACCTGCCGTGACCTTTGGACATTGAACCCCTTGATGTCTGTCTTCTGTGTCAATCGCGTGATGTTAGAGTGTAGTAGATGCCTGGACCTGCCGTGACCTTTGGACATTGAACCCCTTGATGTCTGTCTTCTGTGGCAATCGCGTGATGTTAGAGTGTAGTAGATGCCTGGACCTGCCGTGACCTTTGGACATTGAACCCCTTAATCTCTGTCTTCTGTGGCAATCGCGTGATGTTAGAGTGTAGTAGATGCCTGGACCTGCCGTGACCTTTGGACATTGAACCCCTTGATCTCTGTCTTCTGTGGCAATCGCGTGATGTTAGAGTGTAGTAGATGCCTGGACCTGCCGTGACCTTTGGACATTGAACCCCTTGATGTCTGTCTTCTGTGGCAATCGCGTGATGTTAGAGTGTAGTAGATGCCTGGACCTGCCGTGACCTTTGGACATTGAACCCCTTGATCTCTGTCTTCTGTGGCAATCGCGTGATGTTAGAGTGTAGTAGATGCCTGGACCTGCCGTGACCTTTGGACATTGAACCCCTTAATCTCTGTCTTCTGTGGCAATCGCGTGATGTTAGAGTGTAGTAGATGCCTGGACCTGCCGTGACCTTTGGACATTGAACCCCTTGATCTCTGTCTTCTGTGGCAATCGCGTGATGTTAGAGTGTAGTAGATGCCTGGACCTGCCGTGACCTTTGGACATTGAACCCCTTGATGTCTGTCTTCTGTGGCAATCGCGTGATGTTAGAGTGTAGTAGATGCCTGGACCTGCCGTGACCTTTGGACATTGAACCCCTTGATGTCTGTCTTCTGTGTCAATCGCGTGATGTTAGAGTGTAGTAGATGCCTGGACCTGCCGTGACCTTTGGACATTGAACCCCTTGATGTCTGTCTTCTGTGTCAATCGCGTGATGTTAGAGTGTAGTAGATGCCTGGACCTGCCGTGACCTTTGGACATTGAACCCCTTGATGTCTGTCTTCTGTGTCAATCGCGTGATGTTAGAGTGTAGTAGATGCGTGGAGTTAGCCGTGACCTTTTGGACAAGGTTGAACCCCTTGATGTTTGTAGTATGTGGTAGATCGCGTGATGTTAGACCGTAGCCGGTTCCTGGACGTGCCGTGACCTTTGGACATTGAACCCCTTGATCTCTGTCTTCTGTGGCAATCGCGTGATGTTAGAGTGTAGTAGATGCCTGGACCTGCCGTGACCTTTGGACATTGAACCCCTTGATGTCTGTCTTCTGTGGCAATCGCGTGATGTTAGAGTGTAGTAGATGCCTGGACCTGCCGTGACCTTTGGACATTGAACCCCTTGATGTCTGTCTTCTGTGTCAATCGCGTGATGTTAGAGTGTAGTAGATGCCTGGACCTGCCGTGACCTTTGGACATTGAACCCCTTGATGTCTGTCTTCTGTGGCAATCGCGTGATGTTAGAGTGTAGTAGATGCCTGGACCTGCCGTGACCTTTGGACATTGAACCCCTTGATCTCTGTCTTCTGTGGCAATCGCGTGATGTTAGAGTGTAGTAGATGCCTGGACCTCCGTGACCTTTGGACATTGAACCCCTTGATGTCTGTCTTCTGTGGCAATCGCGTGATGTTAGAGTGTAGTAGATGCCTGGACCTGCCGTGACCTTTGGACATTGAACCCCTTAATGTCTGTCTTCTGTGAGCAATCGCGTGATGTTAGAGTGTAGTAGATGCCTGGACCTGCCGTGACCTTTGGACATTGAACCCCTTGATGTCTGTCTTCTGTGTACAATCGCGTGATGTTAGAGTGTAGTAGATGCCTGGACCTGCCGTGACCTTTGGACATTGAACCCCTTGATGTCTGTCTTCTGTGGCAATCGCGTGATGTTAGAGTGTAGTAGATGCCTGGACCTGCCGTGACCTTTGGACATTGAACCCCTTGATGTCTGTCTTCTGTGGCAATCGCGTGATGTTAGAGTGTAGTAGATGCCTGGACCTGCCGTGACCTTTGGACATTGAACCCCTTGATCTCTGTCTTCTGTGTCAATCGCGTGATGTTAGAGTGTAGTAGATGCCTGGACCTCCCCGTGACCTGTATGGGGAGTGTAGTTGAAGTCTGTCTTCAGTGGCAAGTAGAGTAGATAGTGTCAGTGAGTTTAGTAGATGCCCGCTGGATCCTGCCGTTTTGTTTGGTTTATGCAACACGAAAGGCATACTCTGTCTTCTGTAGGGAAAAATCGTCGTGATGTTTTGTGGAGGAGGAGAAAGAGACCTAACGCGACCTTTCGACATTGTCCCCCTCATTGCTTATGTCTAGAGTAGAATGTAAAAATGATTTAAAGTGTAGTATCACACACAGAATCTTCAATGACCTAAGCATCATTTCAATGCCAAAATGTCAAAATGTATCTTCATATAAAAAAACACAACAACATGAAAACCGAAATTAAGTCATGGATTTAGTATAGAGAATCATTTGTTAACAAAAATACAAATAGCCAAAAAACTTCATTTTTGCTCTCCATGTGTTCCATACATTCGTGACCCTTGAAAACGTTAGGAAGGGCCTTGTAGCTGTCGTGGCAATCTGTAGCTCATACCTTCCTTGAGGGTCTGTATTCTGCGGCATTTTGCGCAATGAGGTTTCTCGTGTCTAGTAGATTCATGAACACAAAATTTCGACGTTCTTGCCTGAAAATTGAAAATGGAGATATATATTGTTTTAGTGGTGAATAGCGGTGATGGGTTAGTGAGTGTAAGTGGGATGCATGGACCCCACGTGACCACGCGCAATTGAACCACTTGACAGTCGATGCAAATTCTGTGACCACTGTCGTGACTAAATACAGTGTAGTCCATCCAGCTCGAGCCTGCGACAGATGACATCTGGAGGAATATGACCCCTTGATGACTTGTCGTATAGTGGCTGCCATGTGCATGCTAAAATGAGTCTAGTAGATATTCAGGATCCTTCGTGACAATAGGCAAACTAGATCGCAGTGAAAAGTGTTGCCATCTCCGGCTGACCCCCCCGCAACTCCAGAGTGTACTCGGATGCCTGTAGTGTTCTTGGCGGATGCACATATTAACAGACTTGCGATTTCAGTGCGTTCATGATCCGGCAATACGGAACATTGGTACGTTCATTACAGATTCTAGAATATGTTTTTCCTGGAGCCTACTTTAGCATCTACACATAAGTAACCCCTTCATAATAATAGATCTTCGCTTCCAATATAGTCGTGACCTTGTTAGTGGTGTACGCAGATGCCTGGCCGTTGTCGTTGTTGTATGGAATTAGTTCTTATTGTTATAATTGCACGTTTGTGGCAACGTGATGTAACAAGGATGGGCAATCTGTATTCGATGTTATGTTAAAGGAATAACATACTTGTGATTTGATTCAAGCAATACAGTTAACTTACTAAATATGTTTCATGATGGTCGTGGTGAACTCACACAACAGACACTGTTTACTAATTGAATCTGAGCAACATACATACATACAAATACAAGAATGGTGATGAATGATACATGATGAAATATTTTGTGAGCGATGCGTGGTGATGTATGATGATGTATGATGTTTAGAGGAAGAGAGCACAGGCACGTCCCCGTTCTTAAACTAAATAGTAGCTTGTGGTGTGCAAACGGAGACAGCATAGTGAGAGATAGCCCATCGACTCCCGGGAGCCCTCTGTTCCTATAGGGGATGTTATCCATTCCTTATCAAGATTACTACTTGACGATTATCAGTTTTTGCTGATGTATGATGACCATGCGAGCACTAAAAGCCGTTCTTGTAGGGAGTAGTAGAGCCGATCCAAGTGATGTATGAACGAAGGTATACTTGCGATTGAGGTCGTAGTCCGCCTACACAGGCTCAGTACAGCCTGCTCCCCTCATGCTTGTGTACCTAGAAATGATTAATAAAACTCAGAAGTGCACACAGTAATCTTCAATTACTCAGCATACCTTTCCAATACCAAAAACCCAAATTTATCTTCATATGAAAAAAAACGTGGTGAAACCGAAATGGAAGTCAATGATTCATTTGTTACAAAAGAAATAGCAAAAATCACTTTTTTGCTCTCCAGGTGACCATGATTCATGCACAATTCAAGACGTACTTGAGCCCTGAAACGTAGGCCTTGTTTCTGTTCGCTCGTGCAAATCTGTAGCTCGCTACCTATTAGAGTCTGTTATTTGCGGCATTATTGCGACATTTAGCATGAACCACAAATTTCACCTTTTTCCCATGGGTTAGGGATAGTTTTTGGGTTAGGGTTAGGTAAATGGTTCAAGTACTGAAAAAGTTAAATTTGTGAATGTTGCAAATACAGTAACTCTCATAGTAGCGAGCTGCAGATTTGACAGTATTGACAGGAGGAGAGGCGGTGGCTGCCATGTTGCTCTAAAATGATTCAGAGAGAGGCAAGCACTTAGTCAATACAAAACGAAAATGGCAGGGCCTGCCCGCGCGAGTCGGATTTACACAGCTGTTTCGGGAGGAACATTTAGTTCATCTATATTTTCAGATTTTTTTTTCCCAAGCCTACTTTAGCTTACCATAAGTAACGTTTTGATGAGGGTTATGAGAGATTGGAGAGATGACGAGTAGATTGAATCATCGGAGGGCGAGTGGGAGAGAGGCCCCCCCCCCCCCGATACGACGGAGATCCTTTGATTGGGATCGAGACGCGGCTTGTCGGCGACCGGAGAAAAGAGAGAAGAGCAAGACCGAGCGCGGCGCCATTCTTCGAAGTAATTCCACGAGATCGAGATGAGTTGATTGGAGCGGACGCATGGAGAGAGAGAGATGAGACGAGAATCGCGACATCCGAACATCGAACTCGAACTTTTTACATAGAGATAAAACTGATAGGTAAGCAGAAATTGCACGCTTATTTTCCTGATCAGCGGCCTCTAAAAATACATGACAATGAAGAAATCACGTTGTTAAATCTATAAAAACAGAGAATACAAAAACAACTAAAAAGTAATGACAATGTTGGTGTAATGGGTACACAAGTCCATATTCAGCAGGAGATGTCCTTAAGATTAGTTGTAGAAGGGGTGCTATCGTTTTCTTCCCCGTTCACAATCCATCTTTCTCAGGTCAAGGGAAAGTGACGGCAAAGCCGTTGCCGGAACGATACGTAACTTTAGCCCATTGTAGGATTTCGTTTCCATTTCGACCCTGATTCTTGCTTACGTACCCTCAACAGATGATACATGCAGACAGTGCGGGACTTTGTTATCGGAAACAATGATACCACGAGAGAGAGGGTGAGGGGTAGTGAGAGATGAACAGACAGGAGATGGCAGAGAGATGAGAGTAGCAGCGCGCTGAGAGAGATGAGAAGGAGAGAGGTGAGAGAGGAGAGGGGAGAGAGGGAGAGAGAGATGAGAGAAGAGAGAGAGGAGAGGAAGATTGGAGAGAGGAAGGAGAGAGAGAGGAGAAACTCGAACTCGAACTCGAACTCGAAATTTTTAATTAGGATACGACTGAGTAAGCAGAAATACCTTAGGTTTTCATCAGGTCCTCTAAAATAAGTGAATCCGGAAGAGAGTAAATTAAGTGTAAAATTACAAAACAAACTAAAAAGTAAACAATGTAACAATCAAATGTAGCAAATGCCAAAGAACAAGGACGACATGACATATAAATCAACATTCGTCACAGAGAAGAGAGTAGGAGAGAGAGAGAGAATGAGGAGAGAGAGAGAGAGAGAGAGCGAGAGGTAGAGAGGAGAGAGAGTAGAGTTAGTATATTGTCCCCTAGGAGGAGAGGAGATACGATGAGAGAACGAGAGAGAGAGAGAGAGAGAGCGAGAGAGAGGAGAGAGAGAGAGAGAGACTGAGACAGACAGACAGACAGACAGACAGAGAGAGAGAGACCAGAGTGACAGAGAGAGAGAGAGAGACTTCAGACACTTTATTTTACAAGGATAAGAATTTAGGCTGGGCCTAGTCTTCCATTCTGTCCTTCTAAATGCATGGCAATACATAACTACTCTACACTAGGGGAAGACGGGGTAAAAAGCGCATGGGCGGGTAAGAAGCCCCCCCAATTATCTCATGAAATAAAAAGAAAATTTCAGTCAAATTTGCCCATGAGACGAAATGCTAATTAACATTCAACGCTCGTCCCTCATGGGCAAAATGAGTGCTGAAAATATGCTTTATTTCATGAGATAATTGGGGTTGGCTTCTTACCCGCCCATGCGCTTTTTTTACCCCGTCTTCCCCTATAAATGAGACATTGAGACCACCAGGAAAACATTTCCGAACAAGAATTAACAGTACATATATCGCAACGACATGGCATGGGCAGAGCAGCATTAACATCAAGCAATACATTCTAAAAAAAAACACGAACATAAAACTAACCGACCGAATAACAAACATCAACAAAAGAAGATAAAAGAAAAACACCTCTTTCACTACAATTTACTTACTTCTACTAGTACTACCATTACTACTCCTACTACTATTATTCACTTTGCTAATGCCACCCATCACCACCATCGCCACCACCACACACCACCACCACCACCACTCACTACTACTACTACTACTACTACTACTACTACTACTAACTACTACTACTACTACTACTACTACTGGTGGTATTTTTATAGTTTTTTTATTTTTTAATTTATTTTTTTTATTGAGACGAGAGAGAGAGAGAGAGAGAGAGAAGGAGAGAGAGAGAGGAGAGGAGAGAGAGAGAGAGAGAGGAGAGAGAGAGAGAGAGAGAGAGAGAGGAGAGAGAGTATAATTAGAAAACAAATGGGAACCAAAAATGTGAGAGAACAGACAGAGAAAAAGAAACAGTAACAAAGAGTGGCAGAATTAGAAACAAATGGTTCATGAATGAGAGCCATCGAGAGAGAGAGAGAGAGAGAGAGAGAGAGAGAGAGAGAGAGAGAGAGAGAGAGGCTGTCGAGAGAGAGTGAGAGAGAGAGAATGGGACCATGTGAGAGAGACAGAGAAAAAGAAACAGGAACAAAGAGTGCAGAATTAGAAACAATGGTTCAACCATCGAGAGAGAGAGAGACCACCCCCACAGAGAGAAAAAGAGAGAACAGGGAACAAAGAGTGAGGAGGGAGTGTAGAATTAGAAACAAATGGTGTTCAAAGTGACAGACATAGAAAAAGAAACATGATCAGAGATGCAGAAGAGAAGATGGTTCATGAGAATCGAGAGAGAGAGAGAGAGAGAGAGATAGAGAGAGAGAGGAGAGAGAGAGAGAGATAAGCGAGAGAGAAGAGAGAGAGAGAGAGAGATAAGAGAGAGTGAGAATTAGAAACAATGGGACCATGTGAGAGACAGACAGAGAAAAAGAAACAGGAACAAAGAGTGCAGAATTAGAAACAAATGGTTCAATGACATAGAGAGAGAGAGGAGAGAGAGAAGAGAGAGAGAGGAGAGAGAGAGAAGAGAGAGAGAGAGAGAGAGCGAGAGAGAGGGAGAGAGAGGAGAGTCGAATTAGAAACAATGGTTTCAATGATACCTAGAGAGAGAGAGAGAGAGCGAGAGAGAGAGAGAGAGAGAGAGAGAGAGAGAGATAGAGGAGAGAGAGAGAGAGAGAGAGAGAGAAGAAGAAGAGCGAGAGGGAGAGAGATGAGAGAGAGCGAGAGAGAGAGAGAGAGAGAGAGAGAGAGAGAAAGACGAGTAGAATTAAGAAACAATGGTTTTCAATGAATAACCGAGAGAGAGAGAGAGCTAGAGAGAGAGAGAGAAAGAGAGATAGAGAGAGAAGAGAGAGGGAGAGAGAGAGAGTAGAGAGCGAGACGGACACAAGAAAAAACGACAGAAGTGCCAGAATTAGAAACACTGGTAACCCCGAAGACTGAGTTGTGGGCTGCCCACGTGACTGTTAATCAAATTTACTGTCGCACACATGTTGTGTCCCCCTCCCTAGCTGATGCAATTGTACCATAGTGTTCAGTGCTTCGGGCTGTTTGGTGATGACCCTTGGAGGACTTTTTTAGCCAGAATAAGCCAACCAACAACAAAAACACTGGGACCACGTGCGAGAAAGGAGGACAGACAGAGACCGAGCAACATGGACAAGAGATTTGAGAAACCACTGAACCATTTGAGAGAAAGCAAGAGAGACAGACAGAGACTGAGAACCATGGACAAAGAGTGGCAGACTTATGAAACAATGGACCACGTGTGGGATGAGTGAGAGGAGAAGAGAGAGAAGAAGAGGAGATGAGCGAGAGAGAGAAACGAGAGGAAGAGAGAGAGAGAGAGGAGAGGAGATAGATAGAGAAACATACAGACAGCAGAGAAACATGGCGACAGATTTAGAAACAATGGACTCATGTGAGAGAAAAGAGCAACCACGACATGACAGAGAAACCATGGGGACAAAAGGTGTTTAGACAGAGAGCGAGACAGATGAGAAAGCGAAAGAGACAGAACCAGAGACAGAGAAACAGGGACAAAGATTTTAGAAACTATGGACAATGTGAGAGAAAGAGAAACAGACAGACAGAAGAAACGTGGCACAAAGGTTTAGAAAGGAATTGGGCAGCCTAGGTGAAGAGAAAGAGAGACAGACAGAGACAGCTACAACACAGTGACAAAGATTTAGACAACTTGGACCATGTGATAGAAGAGGCGAAACCATACCAGCAAAGAAGAAAACAATGGACACAAAGGTTTTAGAAAGCATGGAGCCTGTGATAGAAAGGAGAGACAGACCAGAGACCAGATGAGACCAGGGGCAAAGATTTAGAGACTATGGACAATGTGAGAGAGAGAGGAAACAGACCAGACAGAGAAACATGGACAAAGGGTTGTAGAAAGAATGGAGCATGGTTGAAGAGAAAGAGAAGACAGACAGAGACAAAGACAGAAACAGAGACAGAGATTTTAGGACAACTATGGACCCATGTGAGAGAAAAGAGAAACAGACAGACAAAGAAACATGGACCGAAGGTGTCTTAGAAAGAATGGATGCATGTGAGAGAAAGAGAGACGAAGAGAGACAGACAGACAGAGACAGAGAAACACAGGGCAAAGATTGAGAAACTAATGGACCCTGTGAGAGAACGAGAAACAGACAGACAGAAAAGCAGAGAACATGGACAAAGTGTTTAGAAAGAATGGAGCCATTAGTGAGAGAGAGAGAGACAGGACAGGGAGACAGAGGAGACAGGCCAAAGATTTAGAAACGATGGACCATGGTGAGTAGAAAGAAGAAACAGACCCAGACAGAGAAACAGGGACAAAGGTTTTTTAGGAAAGAATGGAGCATGTGATGGGTATAGAAAGACAGACAGACATTCAAAGAGAAACAGGGACAAAGATTTTAGAAACTATGGAACCATGTGAGAGAAAGGATAAACAGACAGAATGCAGAGTACAGTGTAACATGGACAAAGAGAGCAACATTATAAGTAATGCATTTTGTATTCCTGTGTCCCCCCCTTTCCGAACTGATTACAGGGCCACTCCAAGAACGTGGAACCCCTTGAAGGTACTGTGGTTAGTGCATATCAAAAGAAACGGCTTGAGGTAACTTGGGGTTGGACCCTCAGAAGCTAGCAGTTGTTTTCCACCACCAACCCAGTACCTGAAAAACCCAAGGAAAGTATATCATCATTATCATCATCCAATCATCACCTCCATCATAATCATCATCATTATCATCTGTAGTGCATTCAGGCTGGGGTACTGACTGAATGAAGACCCTCAGAAGCCAGCAGTGTTCACCACCAAGAGTACCTGAAACCATGGAAGATATCATCATCATCATAATCGTCGTCATCATAATCATATAATCATTATCATATGTAGTGCATTCAGGCTGGGGTACTGACTGAATGAAGACACTCAGAAGCCAGCAGTGTTCACTACCAACAGTACCTGAAACCATGGAAGATACCATCATCATCATCATAATCGTCGTCATCATAATTCCTCCATCATTTATCATCTGTAGTGCATTTAAGGCTGGGGTACTGATTTGATGAAGAAACCCTCAGAAGCCAGCAGTGTTTTGCCCACCAACCAGTACCTGAAACCATGGAAGATATCATCATCATCATCATCATCATCTCTCGTCATTGTCATCATTGTCATCATCATTGTTATCATCATCATCATCACCATCATCATCAGAACCCCCCCATCGGAGTCGGGGCGACGCCGTCATCATCTTCATCACCATCATCATCGTCGTCGTCATCAACCATCATCATCATCATCATCATACCTTGAACTCCATGAAGTCCCCATCATCATCATCATCATCGTCATCATCGTCCTCATCATCATTCATTTCTGGTAGTGCATTATTTCCATCATCGTCACCATCATCATCGTCTACATCACCATCGTCGTCATCATCATCAACGAACGGTCGTCATCATCAGTCCTCGTCGTCGTCTTCATCGTCGTCGTCGTCATCACATCGCCATTGTCATCATAATCATCATAGAGCCGGTCATCATCATCATCTTGGTCATCGTCATCATCATCATAATCCTCCTCATCAGCATCATCATCATCATAGCTTGTCGTCATCGTCATTATCTCGTCATTATCTCATTATTACAATCATCAGCCTGTTGGCCACTATACTGAACGAATTTTTTGAACAACTACATGTTTTTTTGTGTACTACAATAGATTAATGATGCAAGGCTGCCAGCCACGCACACATTCGCACACACGCACACACACGCACGCGGCACACACGCACACGCACGCACACGCACACACACACACACCCACACACACACACACCAACACACACACACAACGCACGCGCGCACGCACGCACACGCAACTCACGCACAACACACACACACACACACACCACGCACACACACACACAAACGCAGACACACACACATTCTATATTATTGCCCTTACTTTGAATCGACCCTATCAGAATTCAGAAAAAGAATAATCCAAATGTATATTTCAAATTCGTATCTCTTTTGAATTTTGTCCAAACTTTAATGTTAATTTCCAGAGTTGGCTCGTTTCTATGATTGATGTTTTTTAGAATGTTTTCATTTTGATTTTATAACAGTTCAATTCTGGAGTGTGGGTTTTTTCGGATTTTTTACTGTTTTAATTTAGCATTATATCCCCTAATGTTACATAGTGATACAAATATGTACCTTAAGCACACACAGATACACATGCACATTCCCACGCGCACACACTCAAACACACACTTTCATGTCTAATATCACTTCTAAGTGAAAAGACGTTAAATTAAATGAACAACACACAACATACGCACACACACACGCACGCACACGCACGCACACACACACACACACACACACACACACACCACACACACACACACAAACATACAACACACCACACACACACCACACACTATCCCACACACCACACAACACACACACACACCACACACACACACACACACATCCACACATTCTCACGAAATCAGCATAACGAGAAGAAACGGTTGATCATTTTCTCTTTGTGTAAGTCCATCAAGGTGAAATCGTACACAGACTGCTCGCTATAATCTGACTGGAAGCATAGCGTTTTGCGGCTGGCGCGTGCGGGTTGCGCGTGCTCTAAAAATAGCACCACAACCCACAGCGCTACCGCGGACACCCCGCCTTTCCAGAGACGAAACATACCTCCTCACCACTGAAGAGTGGGGACGAAGCAGACGTTTATATATATACAGCAGAGGGAGATGGAAGTCTCATCCAACTTCAGTCGTAACCTTACTACGGTTATCCAACTCCGAGGATGTTTGTGAGGCATCGATCTGATGAAATGCTACTGTCTACATAAATCTGACGAAACCCTACTAGTTATGTTCACTATATTTTTAGTCCCGTGTACACGAATCTGATGGCACTTGTATTTCTCAGGGTATCATTTTTATCAGATTTGTATTTTGGGTCTACAACATTGAAATACAGGAACGGAATTAGGTATGAGGGTAAGGCCAGAGTCACATTAGACGCGTAAGTTCCGTATGGGAAAACCCATCACCTGGCGTAGGAAACGGGAGGTGGGGGAGGCAGGGCGGCCCCCGGCGGGGGGGGGGCAGAGGGGGCCCCCCTGGCTTCGAGGAGGGGGGGGGGGCAGGAACGGCGTCGCTCTCTCCCCCCCCCCCCCCCTCACCCCCCCCCCCCTCCCCCCCCCCCAATTTATAACGGGCCAAAAACTTAAAAACAACAACGAGAGAAAAATACAAAGACACAAGGAAACGAAAGAGTTAATAGTCTCAGCCCATTCCTACACATTGCTGTCATGGACTTGGTACTGCATCCAAAAGATGGATTTTAGGGGGGTTACAGGGGTTCACCCCCTAAGGCAAAAAAATGGAAAGAAAAAGAGGAAGACAAATTGTTAGTTCCATGCGGCTTACAGTTATTCTCTCACGAGAAGCCTTGATTGCATCCTTTTACATTCAAATTATCATCAGCTTCTGGGAGGCAATCCCCCCAGGACCATACCCCACCCCAACTGACACCACTTGGAGCTATCCTTCCCTCTCCATGACTGGTTGATCGCACCAAACATGGTTGTATTTTTATGCTTTTTTGTTGTATCCTTTCGATTCACATCATGTTTTATTTCATTCATATATTTTTTATATCACTGATTCTGATTACGGTTTAAAAATAATAAAGTATTTTTGTAGGATTTACAAAGTCATGTAATTTAAACCGATCATCCATTCGTCTTGTCGTGCGCTTGCGCCCAACCCCCCCCCCCCACAACCCCCCCCCCCCCCCCCCCCCCCCCCCCCCCACCAACCCCCCCCACCACCCCCCCCCCACACCAAAGGTTGTTAGGCAATCTGCCCCCACCACACCCCCGGCATGAAAACGTTCCTCCTACGCCACTGCCCTTAAATAAGTGGAAGGAAGAAGGATAACATTTTACGCATACTAGGGGAAATTCGGACAAAATCGTACGCAAAATCTTTTCCCTTCTTTTGCTTGTCGCCCTATCTATGGATTGCGCATGGGTTTACGCATGGAATATCCGCTTATGTGTGTAAACGGCCGATAGATGCAGATCAACCCGACGGCCCTCACTCCTCCATTTTCTCTGTTCTTTCCATTTTTTTCATTCTTGCAGTCTTTCTTACTGCAGATTGAGCACACAAGCCTCCTTCACGGTTCCTATAGGGGAAGATCGGGGTAAAAAAGCGCATGGGCGGGCAAGAAGCCCACCCCAATTTATCTCCATGAATTTTTTAAAAAAAATCAGTCAAATTTGCCCATGAGACGAATGCTAGACATTAACGCTCGTCTCATGGGCAAAAATGAGACTGAAATTTGCTTCATTTCATGAGAACATTAATTGGGGTGGCTTCTTACCCGCCCACTGCGCTTTTTTAACCCGTCTTCCCCATATAATTTAAAGTTCATTATTCATCCTTTTAAACAATTAAAAACTTATACGACTTAAAATTTATCAACCAAAAAAAAAGGAATGGTTCCAGCAAAAAAAAATAGTATAAGTGCATGGCTTTGTACATCGATTTCTCGGCAAATATGTAGATTTACACCCTCCAGCTCTATTTCTTGGTTCTTTCGTGGTTAGGGATAGGGTTAGGGTTAGATTGTCTTGTCTTTTGCCACAAGCATCTGTTTTTTGGTCTAAATAATCTATTTCTTTCGGAGCATTAAATCGCTGCCTTAAAAATATGCATTTTGCTAATACATGTAGTAGAATATAACGGCGCCAGTGACAAAAACAACGCAATCAACCAAGACGTTGATGGGGGTGTTCAATCTGCATTTTACAGGGACTTTTTTGATATATTGGAGCCTTAGATCGCTGGCATTTACACTAGCATATTTGCTACCAAGAAAAAATCATGGTAGTATACACCAATATACACTGGCGCAGGACAAAACTAACAGCAATCACCAAGACGTTTGAGTATAGGGGGGACGTGTTGAATCTTGCAATATATTTACCCAGGGGCAGGAAATGCCTTGGGTTGTAGTTGTGGGTTTACAGGGTTTCATACTGCGGTGGCCCCCCCCAGAAACCTCCCGCACCCCCCAGAAACCCCGGCCAACAAAAGAGTGTTAAGGAGAATTTGAAGGTGAACCCACCACTGATTGCCTTACAAAATGTACGTTAGTAACAGGAACACAGCAGGTACAGAAAAAGTACGAAAATGACTCGATTTTGGGCTTCATGATAAGGCAATAAAATGCCAATGTATCGCCCCCTAAATTAGTGGTGATTGAGTGTTATAAATGCAAGGTATGGCCGTGAAAGAAGTTTCCGTTACCCCCTTTTCCCCCCCCCCACCCTGTGCCTCTAAGTAATACTTGCCTGTTGCCTTGAAGATGTAACCTATCTTAAGAGAGATTAGCACCCGCGGCTCAGCGACAGTTGTGTTTCCGATGAGTCAAGAATACGCGGCCGCGAAATGTGGCCTGACAAATCGCCCTCCACTGCCCGTTGAGAAGATGGAGCTAACCCTTAACCGAACGATGGACACCACCACAACAAAGCCTCCTACGAAAATCAGTGAGCACTGGTCCGACCCCATTCTGGAGTGTACTTAACAAAAAATAAGAATTTAGTACGTCAGACTGGGAATACGTAAGCCCCTGTCTTAAACCTAGTAGGGTAAGACTGACGGGTAAGGTAAAAAGCCCATGGGCGGGTAAAGAAGCCCATGACAATTATCTCATGAAATAAAGAAAATTTCAGTCACATTTGCCCATGAGACGAGTGTTTGAAATAAAGAAAAATGTCAGTCCACATTTTGGCCCATGCGACGGAGTGTTAATGTTTTTACATGCGTCTACTCATGGGCACAATTTGACTGAAATTTTCTTTATTTTAAAATGAGATAATTGGGGTGGTCTTCTACCCCTCCCATGGGCTTTTTTAACCCCGTCCTTTCTTTTTTCCCCTAGTATTCACCTATCTTTTCTATGCCCGTCATACCGGAATATGCTGACATACTGTTATTCTGTATCATTTTATAATATTTGTAGTTAGAATTATGGATCTACATGAATACAGGAAACAGGAATTAGTTTCGTTAGGATTTCATCAGAATTCATGTAAACATTAGTTATTTTCATCAGATTCATGTAGACAGTAGTCTAGTATTTAGTCAGATTCATGTAGACAGCAGTCTAGTATTTCATCAGATACATGTAGGACAAGTAGTCTAGTATTTCATCAGACTAATGTAGACAGTAGTCTAGTATTTCCTCAGATTCATGTAGACAGTAGTTTAGTATTTCAATCACCGAATTCATACGTGTAACAGTCTATCTACTAGTACTTTCAATCAGATTCATCGTAGAACCAGTAGTCTAAATTACTTTCATCAGAATATTCATGTAGCACATAGTCTAGGAGGTTCATTTCATCAGATTCATGTAAAACTAGTCGTCTAATAATTTCATCAGAATTCAATGTAAGACAAATAGTCTAAGTAATGTCATCAGATACATGTAGACAGTTAGTCTAAAAGTTATTTCCTCAGATTCAATGTAGATACGAGGGTAGTCTCGTATTTCATAGCCAAAGATTCACTGGTAGATCCAGTCCATGGTCTGAAACGTATTTTCATCAGATACATGTAGAGACACGTAGTCCAGTATTTCATGCAGATACCAATTGTCAGGGCTCCCAGAGGTCAGAACGCCCCATTTTGGGGGTCTACTACGAAGGCACTAGACACAATATAAGGTCTTACAACAGTAACGCCATCTACGAAAAGAGCACATGTTTTCAAAGGTAGAGCAGTTCCCATGAATCGAATTGCAACTATGAAAAAGACATACATATTTTAGCATAAATCGCAATGAGCCACCTACAGCTATCAGAACCCGGGCCATCTAGGACCCTCTATGCTGTAAGTGGAACGAGTGAGTCCCTAGGGCACCCCGTTTACGTTTTGTTTAGATTGCTGGACCGTCTTGGGTACGCCGCATGCATGTAGACAGTGAGTCGAGTATATGTGATCATCAGACTTTATTCTTCCCCAGCATCAAAGTTCAACAAGTGTGATCGCCGTCACCACTAGGGGTTGAATGTGTGTGGAAGGCGTTACAATAGGACGAATGTGCGTGAATAAAAGACGGGCTCAAAGCTTATCGTCAAGATAGATCTCTTTTACAAAATAAGAAGGCTTGATTAAGTGTTTCAAGTGCTTCCGTCCTGTCGAAAGTTCCTGGCTTGCATAAAGTAGTGCGTGCCTCTGCCAAGGAAGTTGTATTTTTTTAAAATTTTAGCCCTGATTGTTTTATTTGTGTGCGTGTGGATAAGTTATAACTTGACTGAAAATGCTAATAACGCAATCTAGTTTGGACTAAAAATAATAAATCGTTGATTGCAATGATTCTGCTCTGTTAATTGAATGAGAAAAATACCAGTGTTGACTTGAAAAATGCGACGACGATGACGATGACGGACGTGATGTGGCCCCCGATGATAGTTGAGAGGATCCAGAGGACAGCCGAAAATGTCAAATGATGATGGTGGGTGCTGAGGATGAAGAGGGGTGGTGGGCGGACGATGATGAGACTGAAGCAAAAACCGGGGGGGGGGGGGGGGGGGAGGAGAAAAGGAGGAAGAGGAAGATCGTTTATAGACGAAGGATCTAGGAGGGACGTATGTTGACAATGAATTAACCCTTTCCCCGCCAACCATATTTCAAGCAAAAATGTCCATTAACTTTACGGCTGGATAGAGAACAAAATCCATCGGCAGTAATATTGAGGATTCTTCTGTGACATTGTATAAAATAAGGTCTACCCTTACAGTCCAAATGTCCAACAGGTAGTACATAGCACGACTTTTGCAATTAGAGCAATATTGATCTGGTTCAGTTAAAACATCCTTGATGCTATTTGGGGTTGTTTTTTTTGGGGGGGAAGTTCATATTAAACATTTTGTATGTAGAGAGCAAAACCGGACACTCGAATAATAAATGACGAAGTGATACTTTATGAGAGCAAATACACATAATTTCGGTAGATTTAGTTTCCCGTGGGGGAAAAACATTTTTTTTAGACGTAGGTTGTATATATGGTTCTACTAATCAATTTATATGATGGTTGTGGTTCAACACCATCAATGTACCCCAAGGCGACACATAACATATGCATAACACACTCAAGCATGAGCAGTGTCTCTCTCTCTCCTCTCTCTTCCATCTCTCATCTCTCTCTCTCTCTCTCTGTCTACACATCTATCTCTCTCTCTCTCTCTCCTCTCTCTCTCTCACACACACAACACAAACACACACACACACACCACACCACACACACAACACACACCACACACATACACACTTGTGTTAGATTTACATAGTCGCATTCACACGCCTGCACTTGTATGTGAGTCAAAACATGCAATGATCGGTTAAACGCTTTTTTTTTAAATTCTGTCTTTGGGGGTTATCTTTCCCTACTGCCTCGTCTTGAAATCGGTTTGGGGTAGTTCCGGTTCAAAAACAGAATTAAAATAACGGAAGTTACTGACATTAAACAACAACTATATTGTGTTCTTGTCTTCAAAGTCTTAGGGTATTAATGTGTGGTAGTATCAAGTAAACAAATAACATTTTTTTTTTTAACTGTTAACGTAAAAGTATATTAAACACGTATATAAAGCAAAGAAAAAATGAAACAGGACATAATATTATTAAATCTCCAAACTGATAACTGAGCAATTAAACAACCCTCTATTTCACTTACGGAGCAGCCATGCCGCGTTTACAGCAGCAGACGATGTTTTTTCGGTGGTAAAAAGATTGTGGCGGTACCATAGCCAAGGCGTGGTTACCGCTACCCCTATCTGTATTGCTAAAACATCGGGACTTTACTGGTGTTGCACTGCCTGCATCCGGGCATTGTCTCCAGTATTGTTCCCACCATCTTTGTATTTACAAATGTCCCATATGTGTCTGTCCAGAAACGAGAGGACGTAAAAAACACCATTTTTCATTCATTCACGATGTTTTTCTAGCATTGTTACAAATTCGGGACTTTTATGGTGTTGCACTGCCTCCGGGCATTGCCTCCAGGATCGTTCCCACCATCTATATATTTACTGTCCCATATTATCTGTCTGTTCCAGGCCGGAGGACGTTAAAACGAACTTTCACGTTATTTTCTCAACCGGCATTAAGTGTCCTATGCGGGCACACAACTCGTCTGTTACTTCCTTTTTCATTTAGAATAAGTGCTCTAGACCTATACGACTATTGTCCATTGTAAAAGTGTATGGGTTACTAGTGGCTGTGAAACAGATAGCAGACACAGGGAAATGCTTCATTAAGGCTTAATTATGACGGAAATTCTCACGATTGGGCCAGACAGGCCTACTTAGACAATGTCCCTGATGAGCCCTTCTGGTTGCACCAATGGTGATCACTATGCTGGTTAAATATTAATTTAAATGATTTTTATTTACCAACAACGCACCTTATGCAAATATTGAGCAGAAATACTGGGTGCGCCAATGGCGATCACTATGCTGGTTTAAATATTCTATAATTTTAAATGGTTTTTATTTACCAACAACGCACATTGCATACAAATATTAAGCAAAAATAATCGGCGACAACAAGCTTGAAGCTTATACTGTGCTAACGTACTTCATACAAGGAGCTTTGCTTCAGTATGAATTTCTGTGATGGCGGCTGGGAAGAACAAGACTAAACAAGGCGTGAGATGGTTATCAGTTGATAATATGGATATAGAAAACGTTCAGCTCTGGTCTCAAAACAAATAAAAGCTCTCTGGGTAGCTTGCTCCTTGGAAACGTAACAACAAAAACGAACAAGTTTGGATAAAGTCTAGGGAAACGCAAAGGAAGGAATTAGAGGACATGATAGATACGTTTCGCAGAAAACATACATTAGGCTAACAAAAACCACCCTACATGAATCAAAACTTTGTCAATAACAATTTCCATTCATTATTTTTATTGTCTTCACAAAAAGCAAAGAAATTCGCTGCCTGGCATGCACATTTTATAAATAATAATAAGACACGACACAAATAATGTTTTAGGAAGACAACTTATAAATAAGACAACAAAACTTTAAAACACACACACACCAACAACAACCCAATTAGGCACTGTTGAGACAAATATTAAGCATAACAATTATAAAGAATTACTCGTGAAAGCAAACATCTGGCACTCAGTCACACACACGCCACCACACAGGACGAACGCACACGACCAACGCACGCACGCACGCATCGCCCCGCGCACGCAACAACGCACGCACGCACGCTCACTCACGCGCGCCACACACACACACACACGTGACACACACACACACACACAACACACCACACCACACATCAACACAACACATAACACACCTTTGGGATATCAATAAAATTAATGAGAGCATAGAATTAGAAATAAATTAACAAGTGAGCTAAAATAATTTATGACAAGTATAATTGAGTATTAATTCAGAAATAATAAGTAATAAAACTAACAAAATCTCCAGGTTTGCTATAATAAGTAATAAAATAAGGGTTCTTAAAACTAGCCAGAAGGCAGCGAGTGAGCGTGTTGATGTAGTACACAAAACAGAAAAGGGGGGGGTGGGGGATTTCTAGAAACGATAGGAAGTGAATGAATCAAGATGTGCCACCACCATGCATTTCTCGCGTTAATGTATTTCCGTTTTTGCCTTTCTACCATAATAAAGCTGTATTTTAGGAACATCTTTAGCTAATTACGCCTTTTTGGAATAACCCCTAACCCTAACCCTACCCTAAACCTAACCCCTACCCCCCATATGTACTGCAGTTACACGCGCGATTTGTCACAGTTCTGGTTCGTTGCGTTTTTCCGTCTTATAGTGGTGGGGGGTAGGGTTTAGGGTTCGGGCTAGGTTCAGGGTTTCTTTTTTTTTTTTTTTAGGGTTAGTATTCCAAAAAGGTTATTAGCTAAAAATGTTCGACTAAAATACAGTTTATGTATGGTCAGGAAAGGCAATAACGGAAAAAAATACAATTAACGAGATAGTAGGGGGGGTGGCACACATCTTGACCTTTACCGGCAAGTTTCAGAGAAGTAGGTCTAATATGGGAGGGAGTCTTATAATGGGAGGTTAATCAGGGATGTTCCACTGTACAACTTGAAAGAAAGAGAAAACTCCGCACTATACATTTTGCATACCCACAGTGTACTGTCTTATGCGTTTGTTGTTGTAGTTAACATACCCTGGCTAAAAGACTCCGGGATCATCCCACAGCCGAAGGCATTGGAACATATGGTGCAAATGCATCAGCTAGGGATGAGAACTTACGTGTGTGAACGGTGGTGTTTTTTATCATTACCTTGCCACATGGGCAGCCACACCCGTCTTCTGTGGGGTTTTTTTTTTATAGACTGATCTTGCCAAGATAAAGACAATCCCCGCATAAACATGCAGAGCATAACAAAAACATTTTGATGAGCCTGGGTGTTCTTAGCCTTAGCCTACGTCAAACTGGTCTGACACAGCCATATGTGATTAATAATAAATTCCTTCTGTTGTTAAATAGAAAGCATATAAAAACTATTTTGCATTCGCGCGAGAAAACACACCGCATCGGGGGCAAGAAACACA
>CM065688.1:28258015-28265515 GCA_017654935.2 Phymorhynchus buccinoides
TGGTGATGGTGGAGGTGGGTGTTCTGATCGGGCTCACCCGGATTCGATTGTGAGCCGAGGAGCTTGTGCTGATCGATTTGGACGGGGAGGTGTTGGTCTCCATGGTTGGGGTGGTAATGGTGGGGTTTGTTGAAGTGAGTCAATCCCTGCACAATTTACTCCGTTAGCTTAGTAGCGGGTTGGCTTATTTCACCTGCTGATTGTTTATTGTTTTATTCATGTTCCTGTGATGCGTAACTGCCTTTGATTCCTGGAGTTTCTTGATCACTTGCATGGTCTGTGTCTTTCAGGTGTTTTTTTCTCCTCCTCCTCCTCTTGGTCTTCCTCCTCCTGAAACTCTTCTTCGTCTTATCTCCTCCTTCTCCTCCTCCTCCTTTTTTATGCTGGTTCTATAAATAGTATCTTGTTTCAGCCTCGCTTAAAATGCAAATAAGAAAAGCCTTATCAATAAAAAATAAAAAAGAGAGAAAAGGCACGATCCAAAATTTAAATTTTATAGCTGAGATCCATTCTCGCTCTTCCCTTAAGCGTCTTTTTGTTAAAGGTGAATGCGGACGAGATGCATGGCTCGTAACCTGAAAGAACACAGAGACAAAGACACGTTTTTATTACGTCTGTTTGCAGGGTTCAAAATAGATGGAGAGAGAGAGAGAGAGAGAGAGAGAGGGGGGGGGAGAGAGGAGGGGGAGAGAGAGAGGGGGGGGGAGAGAGAGAGAGGTAGAGGGGAGAGAGAGAGAGAGAGAGAGAGAGAGAGAGAGAGAGAGAGAGAGAGAGAGAGAGAGAGAGAGAGAGAGAGAGAGAGAGGGAGAGAGAGAGAGAGAGAGAGAGAGAGAGAGAGAGAGGAGAGAGAGAGAGAGAGAGAGGGAGAGGGAGAGAGAGAGAGAGAGAGAGAGAGAGAGAGAGAGAGAGAGAGAGAGAGAGAGGAGAGAGAGAGGGGAGGGAGAGAGGAGAGAGGGGGGGGGAGAGAGAGAGAGAGAGAGGGAGAGAGGGAGAGAGAGAGAGAGAGAGAGAGAGAGAGAGAGAGAGAGAGAGAGAGAGAGAGAGAGAGAGAGAGAGAGAGAGAGAGAGAGAGAGAGAGAGAGAGAGAGAGAGAGAGAGAGAGAGAGAGGGAGAGAAACTTGAAACTTGAAAAAAACTTTCGTACGCAAGGATTGACATTTTAGGCCAAGCCTATTCTTACAACTTGTCCTTGGGACGTAAACAAGACGAAGACAAAAGAGAGAGAAAGAGACAGACAGGCAGACAGAGATGGACACAGACACCGACACAGAGACATACACATTGCCATATATACAGAAACACTCAGACAGTCAGGGATAGAGAAGTAAACAAATAATTGTAGGTCTTCTCCCCCCGAAGACGGAGTGTGGCTGCCCATGTGGCGGGGTAATCAGAAACGGTCACACACGTAATGTTCTCATCCCTAGCTGATGCATTTGTACCATAGTTTTCAAGTGCTTCGGCTGTTGGGATGATCCCTGGAGTGTTTTAGCCAAGGTATGTCAAAAAAATACATTTTAGGTCTGAGTAACAGCATGCCTCCGGTATTTAAAGACCCACCACAAGGTCACGTGTCAAAATTATGCACGGGTTTCACGTGTTTTCCCTCTTATAGCTGGTAAGAAATATTGTTTTGACCAGGTTTGACTCCCATACAAATGTCCCCAACCGGTGGTCAGACAAACTGTGACGCTGACACAGCGTCGGTGTAGCTTTCGTCAAATGTTCTGTTTTGACGTCAAATAAAAGTAGCTAATTTGTTTGTAGGACATTGAAAGAGTTGTTTAGTAACAAAATTATGAAAGGATGGCTTTGATAAAATAGGTTTTTTTTTATAAAGATAAGAGGTGACATAAATTGGCCGGTTAGATTGCCAGATTTTAGGATAAATCAGCCATTCAATGTCTTAATTAACAAACTAATAATATAATATAGTAATAAAGTGATTGGCATAACTACAATAAGATTTTATTATTAGAATGACAATCAAAGAGAAGAAAAAGGCTAAATTATAAGTTTATCACTGAACTCTAGCTTCAAAGTTCACCAATATCCCTCAAGCCATCATTTTTGAACTTTTGGACATTTACATCCTTAGTGCGCATGTTCATGTGATTGTGTGTCTTTATGCACGTAGTCATATGTGTGTGTGTGTGTGTGTGTGTGTGTGTGTGTGTGTGTGTGTGTGTGTGTGTGTGTGTGTGTGTGTGTGTGTGTGTGTGTGTGTGTGTGTGTGTGTGTGTGTGTGTGTTCGCATGTGTGTTTGTTTGTATGTATGTGCGCGGGTGGATGCACAATGTAACTGTCTCATAATAGATCTTTTTTGTGTTGATGTGCCTTGCACATATTTGTGTGCATGCTCATGTATAATTTGTGATTGTGTATGTGTGTGTACGTACGCATGTGTGTATATGTGTGGTTGTATGTGTGTGTATGTGCTTGTATGCGTCCGCACGCGTGTATGTATGTGTGTGTGTGCGTGTGTCTGTGTCTGTGTGGACATGTCTGTATGCTCATGCATGCGCGTAAGTGTGTGCATTTATCCTTTTTGTGTGTGCGTTAATATCTATTCACATGTTTTGCCCTAGTTGTCTTAAGGTAGAGAGTTTCGTGGATTTTCCCTTTTTCTTTTGTTCTGAATATGTGTTCACTCTTCACTTTTTATATTCTCTCTCTCTCTCTCTCTCTCTCTCTCTCTCTCTCTCTCTCTCTCTCTCTCTCTCTCTCTCTCTCTCTCTCTCTCTCTTTCAGGTTCCTTGCTCTGATTTCTACTCAGTGTCGTCACCCTTATTCCTCATTTTTTGTCACTTTTTCATCACATTGAAAAAAGAGCTAAGCTCTGAAACGTCTGTGACATCTTCATTAAAGGACTATTACCGAACCTACAGCTTTTGTGTTTTTATACGTTTATCATTACTACTAGGGGTAGGTACCGATTGGTCCTATCCCGTTACGTCCTATTACGATTTTGCCCTGTGTTTGACGTAATCGCGCCGACGCTAAACCCAGTGCCGTTTTGTCCTAGCTCCAGTTTCGATTCGTCATATTCGCCAGCTGTGCGTGCCTTTTCGTCCTTTCCTGAACGTCGCATAAACTTCGCAGGATTATACGCTTCTCTTTCCGAGTTTGACGAGTCCACAAAACAGTAAGCTATCTGCAGTATCGACTCCATCTACTTGCAATTTAATTGGATAACGGCAACGTCAAGCGTAGCCATGTTGGCCATGTTGTCTTGACTTTTTAAATTTCTAACCCTATCCCTTTCCCGGGCGTTCTATCCTAACCCTATCCCTATCTAACCTTACCTGTTGTACACGTGTTCGTGCCTTTTCGAGTGAACGCCATGTGTATTATGTTTAAATACAAGAAAAGGACGAAACGGCACTGTCTGAAGGCATAGGACGAAACGGGAAAAGACGAAACGGGAAAGGACGAAAGGACGAAACGGGAAAGGACGAAACGGGAAAGGACGAAAAGGCACGCACCCACTACTAGTTGGCCTGAGATTTGAGGGGAGGCCGTTGGAGATTTGAAAAACCGGGTCGCGTGATACAATTTGAAAAGTGAGACGTCTAAAAATAGATTATGATGCCGTATAGTGAGGCGCAGGTGACTTGGGAAAGGGGCTATGCACTCTTGTCGTATGCTAACTAGGATTGCGTGACAGGCAGGACTTATGAAATACGGCACACTGTCACACTTATTATATCTGAGGCAAGAGCTCTTCTCTTTTCCTCAGTGCATAGTAGATGTACATAGCAATATCTCTAGTAATATGTATGTTATCATTCGCAAGTAGTTGTTTTAGTTCGATAGAATGAACATTCGAAAACTGTGCTTCAACTACTACTTGTGGCGATGCCCTACAGCTACAGTACACCCCGCTTATAGTAAAGTGCAGGGGAGCAAGGCTTTTCCTTTACTATAACAGGTTTTTCTTATAAACGATGTTCGGATATAGTAAAGTTTTGATGGTATTTTTTATCTTATCCGATGACGTTTTTCAAAGTCAAAGCTAACGTAAAATGCTAAATATAAACCCATCATCAAATCAAAATACAGCAAAACTCGGTTATAAGAAAATTGAAAGGAGATGATGTTTTGTTTATCCAAGTTTTCTTATATCCGAAACTCAGATATAAGAAAACATTTTGAAGTTTTTTCCCTTGTCTCTCTACCACCAACACAAAAGTACTCATATTTTTTTCTTCTGCTCAACATTTATTTTGCACAGAATACTGAAGGAAAGTGTGGAATAAAGGAACAAAAACAACTCAATAGAGCATTTGCCACGCGCCGGTGACCTTGAATTTCACTGAGTTGAATTTAGAGAGTTGAATTGGAAAGGTCAGCGCAACTCGGGCAGAACGAGCTCGGGCAAATTAGTTGTCTAGTATAGTGAACGAACACTCGTGGCAAACGCCCTATTAGTCTTGTAATCTAGTGCCTGTACTGTTTAGAATGTCTGTGACACAACTGGTTTGATGTAAACTTTCCCTTTTTGGAACCACTTCAATTTTCTCGGAACATCCTTTCAGTTCAGGTCCAACTCACTTTTAAAGACACACTGACCCAACACGATTAAATCCCTGGTTTTTTTCTGGGTAGCTGTGACCCACATACAAATTCCCCCAACTTCAAATTGAGGCTGCTCTATAAAATGTTTCGTTTTCAATTTGGGGGCATTTGTATGGGAGTCAAACCTGGTCAAAACAAGATTTTGTACCAGCTATAAGAAGGAAAACAGGTGGAACCCGTGCTTTTGACTCGTGATCTGGGGGGTCTTTAAAAAAATGTTGTCAATGGTAATTCGCTTATAAGTAAATAGAACTCGCTTATAAGAAAATGAACTGCAAACCAACTCTCTTGTATGACATAATTTTCTTATATCCAAGTTTCCATTGAGGATGGGAGAAAAAAATTGCTTGCTTATAACTGAGTTTTCTTATAAGCGAGTTTCTTATATCCCAGTTTTGATCATAGATAAGAAAGAAGACGTTCGGCAGGGACATTTGTTTTGCTTCATTGTAAGCGAGTTTTCTTATAAGCGGAGTCGGCTGTATATATATATTTTTTCGGATTCATTTTTTTCCACTAAGTAATGAGGGGAAAGAAACATGTTTTCGAGTGCCTTTCAATTTCGTTGAAGGGAGTAGTGAGACTGTGACGTATACATTGATGACATATTTACAAAGGTCAGGAAGAGGACAATTTTTTTTAAATTGTAACGAAGAGGAACCACAAATGACTTTACTATAGGAGTTTTTTAAATTTTAATTATAACCCAGTTGTTATTATGGGTGGGTGGGGGGAGTGGTGAGACTGTGACGCATACATTGGTGACGTATTTACAAAGGTCATGAAGAGGACTTTTTTTTAATTTTATTGTAATGGAGGAGCCAGTCCTGTGGGGAACCAACAGTAACTTTACTATAGCAGTTTTTTTAAATTATAACCGAGTTACTACTATCCGAGGTTATTTAGTAATAAAACAGTAGACCTTTGGCCGGGAACCAGTGCTTTCCTTTACTGTAACCGAAATTTCTTATAACCGAGTTTACTATAAACGGGGAGTACTGTATCTGTATTAATTTTTAAAAATCGGAACTTTACTGGTTTCGTACTGCCTCTGGGCATTGCTTCCAGTATTGTTCCAACCATATTTGTATTTACAAATGTCCCATATGTGTCTGATTCAGACCAAGAGGACGTAAAACTCCATTTTCTCTCTTCAACTGATCTATAATCATCATATAGTAATAAGCCAACTGTCCGTGTGTGTGTGTGTGTGTGTGTGTGTGTGTGTCTGAAACACGAAACGGGCCTTATAACTCCGCCGTTTTTCGACCGAATCGCTTCAAATTTGCTGTGAGCCCTCACGGGGCGATGGCAACGGCAACCGTGGCGGCCGTGTCATTTGCGCGGTTCGGCAAATGCGCGAAACGCGCATCCGCCGGCCTCTCGGCGCCCGTATCTCCGGTGTTTCTGGATCGATTGCCTTCGAATTTGGCTGGAAGATCACCGGGGACGGTGACTATCCGTGTACCAACCCGAAAGCGAATCGGTTCAGAAACGCGCGCGCTATACGACTCCGCCGTTCCTTAACCGAATCGCTTCAAATTTGCTGTACTCAGCATTACCAGTACTTGGCGTTACCGTTACTAGGCGTTACCGTTACTAGGCGTTACTGGGACTCGGTATTGCGCTAGTTATTATTATTTTATATTGTCGGAATGCTGCCAACACGTTTCAGAGGGAGGGAGGGAGAGAGTGAGAGAGAGTGAGAGAGAGAGAGAGAGAGAGAGAGAGAGAGAGAGAGAGAGAGAGAGAGAGAGAGAGAGAGAGAGAGACAGAGAGAAGACAGACAGAGAGAGAGAGAGAGAGAGAGAGAGAGAGAGAGAGAGAGAGAGAGAGAGAGAGAGAGAGAGAGTGTGTGTGTGTGTGTGTGTGTGTGTGTGTGTGTGTGTGTGTGTGTGTGTGTGTGTGTGTGAGTGATTCTTGTAAATCTAAATTGTTGATATTGAAATGCTGTGATAAATGTTTTTGCAGCGCGTGTCTATTTATAGGAGGAGGTGATGGTGGTCCGGAGAGGGGGGGGGGGGGGGTAATACTCCTGTGATAATACTATCATAATGATTAATGTTGAGGACTGTTATAATGTTTCTGAATAGAGTGTGTGTGCGCGCGTGTGCGTGTATGCGCGCGAACACGTGTGTGTATGAAATTGTTTGATGTAAAGAACATTTCAGTCAAATTTGCCCATGAGACGAATGCTAGACATTAACGCTCGTCTCATGGGCAAAATGAGACTGAAATTTGCTTCATTTCATGAGATAATTGGGGTGGGCTTCTTACCCGCCCATGCGCTTTTTACCTCGTCTTCCCCTATGTGGGTAAAATTGTGTGTGTTGGGAGGATGTATCTGAGATAATCTGACAGTGAAAAAATATGTTATTGTGTAACTTTAATCTGTGGGTATTTGGTATGTGTGTGTGTGTGTGTGTGTGTGTGTGTGTGTGTGTGTGTGTGTGTGTGTGTGTGTGTGTGTGTGTGTGTGTGTGTGTGTGTGTGTGCGTGCGTGCGCGTACGTGCGCGTGCGTGCGCGCGTGTGCGTGCATGCTCGCGCGCGTTTGTGCATGTGTGCGTGTGTGCATGCGTGTGTGAAATATTTGATTTAATGTATTCGTTTTAAAAATAATAATCTGTTGCACATGCAAAATAAACATTTCCATGTAAAACTTGTTTTTTTAATGGACAATAAAAGTTTTTGATTGATTGATTGATTGATTGTTTGATTGAGAGAGAGAGAGAGAGAGAGAGAGAGAGAGAGAGAGAGAGAGAGAGAGAGAGAGAGAGAGAGAGAGAGAGAGAGAGAATTGAATTGAATTGAATTGAATTGAACCTTTATTTTACAACGATAAAAGTATTGGCATACAGTAGTCATGTTTCATACTTGCCGTTAACATACACAAACAAATTGATGAAACAGAAAGCGAACTA
>CM065688.1:28270515-28275515 GCA_017654935.2 Phymorhynchus buccinoides
TCTAGCATTCGTCTAATGGGCAAATTTGACTGACATTTTCTTTATTTCATGAGATAATTGGGGTGGGCTTCTTACCCGCCCATGCGCTTTTTACCCCGTCTTCCCCTACGTAATCACATGGAAAAGAAACAGAACATAGCCTAACAATATTTTAAACATTGAATGAAAAACCTTCATCATTTGCATAGACTAAAGTCTGTAGGAGTGGTTGGCTGGCTGATGCATGATTTTTCGCACCCTTCCATGAGGGGCAAGGCTTTTTTTTGTTGGAATGAAACCATGCTATCATTGTTGTTGTCGGATACGCATGTGTTAGCTCATAAATATTTATTTCAAACAGACACTGTTTTATAAAAGACCAGACGCATCGGCCACACCACACCTGCAAGCATTAGCATAAGAAAATTATTATCCGGGTACCTGTCGCGCGATACGTCATTGTCATGCGCACGTGAACCAGAAAGGTTCAGGGTTGAGTTTATCTAGACGACGGTGGCCGCGCGAATAACTGTTACGCCAACCAAGAAACAATTTAGAAAACGTTTGCGGAAAAATATTACAAGCTCTTGTCTGATTGGTCAAAAAAAAGTATTAGTTTCACCAAACTTTAATGGACCAATCAACAACAAGACATGTATTAACCCCCTACAAGTCACGTGATAGTTCTGGATAGTTCGCCGCTTGCTCGGTGTTTGGAAAGAACAAAACGTCACGCGAACAATCGGCAAACGAAGGGTGTTTGTTAGACCTTGCCGATTTGAGCGAGCGCAACGTGACGTTAGCCCTTGTGAAACAGGCCCTGATTATGGTGCTTGTGGCTCTCTAGACCATAATAAAACCATGTCTTGTGTTGACTCGAAAGGCTGGAGTTTGGGATTAAGAAAAAAAAAGAAAAAAAAACCTAAAAGGCACAATAACGACGATTATGTCACTGATATCATTTACCCTTGAAAAAGACACGCTGAAACAATATAAACAGGAAAAAAAAGTAGAGGAAAACAGCAAAAACAAAACTGTTAAGATAAAGTGATAATCATGGGACAAAAAGAAAAAGGCGGCAGAGCAGAACAAGCAGAAGAAGAAGGGAGCGAAAAGCAAACGAAGGATCTGAATTAAGAAAAGAAAAACAGACCAGAAAAGTGATGGAAAGAGAAATGTATTTTAGGTATTAGGTACTTTATAGTCACAGAGGCGTCTCTGTGAAATTCGGGTTGCTCCCACCTGGAGAGCGCGTCGCAGCCAGAGGCGCGCCACCCAATTTTTATTTTTATTTTTTTTGCATGCGATTTATGTGTGACTGATGAGGAAGGAAAGGGGGGGTAAATTTTGACCAAATGACATCTTTTTCGTTGCCACTGGGTTTAACGTATGCTAAGTGCATGGGCACACGGGACCTCGGTTTATCGTCTCATCCGAAAGACTCCACGTTCAGACCAGTAAGGCCTAGTGTGCAAAGTGAGAGGAAAAAATCCCCTGTACCCAGGTTCGATCTCGGGTTTACTTGACACGAAGCGAACGCGCTACCACTGTGCCACTCTACACCATGTTAGGGAAAGACCGAACAACATGATGAATAGTGCCGATTGTACGCATTGTTTTTAACCCCACAACAGGACAAAAAGCAAGAAGTAAAGGACTAAAGACGTTATGGCGGGGAATATTTCTTTGTGCTGGTGCTGTTATTATTCTATAGATGATAAATAATACTGTAGTACGAGTATTGTAATTCACGTCTTAACCCTTTCACCGCCAGCCATATTTCAACCAAACATTTCCATCAAACTTTACCTGGGTAGAGAACAAAATCCATCTGCAGTATTGGGGATTCTCTCTGTGACATATATAAAACAAGGTCTATCCTTACTTCCCAAAACAGACAATAGGGTCTTTGCATAATAGTATCGGGGATTCTTCTGTGACATATATAAAACAAGGTCTATCCTTACTTCCCAAAACTGAGACAATAGGGTCTTTGCATAATAGTATCGGGGATTCTTCTGTGACATATATAAAACAAGGTCTATCCTTACTTCCCAAAACTGAGACAATAGGGTCTTTGCATAATAGTATCGGGGATTCTTCTGTGACATATATAAAACAAGGTCTATCCTTACTTCCCAAAACTGAGGCAATAGGGTCTTTGCATAATAGTATCGGGGATTCTTCTGTGACATATATAAAACAAGGTCTATCCTTACTTCCCAAAACTGAGACAATAGGGTCTTTGCATAATAGTATCGGGGATTCTTCTGTGACATATATAAAACAAGGTCTATCCTTACTTCCCAAACTGAGGCAATAGGGTCTTTGCATAATAGTATCGGGGATTCTTCTGTGACATATATAAAACAAGGTCTATCCTTACTTCCCAAAACTGAGACAATAGGGTCTTTGCATAATAGTATTGGGGATTCTCTCTGTGACATATATAAAATAAGGTCTGTCCTTACTTCCCAAAACTGAAACAATAGGGTCTTTGCATAATAGTATCGGGGATTCTTCTGTGACATATATAAAAACAAGGTCTATCCTTACTTCCCAAAACTGAGACAATAGGGTCTTTGCATAATAGTATCGGGGATTCTTCTGTGACATATATAAAACAAGGTCTATCCTTACTTCCCAAAACTGAGACAATAGGGTCTTTGCATAATAGTATCGGGGATTCTCTCTGTGACATATATAAAATAAGGTCTATCCTTACTTCCCAAAACTGAGACAATAGGATCTTTGCATAATAGTATTGGGGATTCTTCTGTGACATATGTAAAACAAGGTCTATCCTTACTTCCCAAAACTGAGACAACAGGGTCTTTGCATAATAGACCCCAATTTGATGCCTTTTAGTGACATAGGTGTTAAATCACTGTGGTGCTAAAATGCGACTTTGGCGGTGAAAGGGTTACAGGACATATCTGTGATTTTACACCCAAGAGTGTTTTCTATATACGTTTAAATGACGAGGCGTCTATGGTTTTTTCCTGATCATTTCTAAAGCGGATTTTTTTTTTCAAATTTGGACCAATAATCTCGTCAATAAATGAGTCCAAACTGTAGTCTACTGCTTAAAAAAAAGATTTTTGTGTGCGCACATTGTGCTCTTTTTGCGCGATTAAAATACTTTTGTTTTTTTGTCATAGTTAAAATGTATTTAAACATCTCGAAATAAAATATTGCAAATATTCAAACCTGTTTAGATCTAGTTTTCCAGTTTAATTTTCAAAACAGAAAGAAACGGGCACGGGACTAGCGAGCGATTGCAGAACAGAAAGGCAGATAATATAGTAATTTGGCAAGTGTCCCGTGTGTGTGTATGTGTGTGTGTGTGTGTGTGTGTGTGTGTGTGTGTGTGTGTGTGTCTGTGTGTGTGTCTGAAACACGAAACGGGCCTTATAACTCAGCCGTTTTTCGACCGATTCGCTTCAAATTTGCTGTGAGCCCTCACGGGGCGATGGCAACGGCAACCGAAGCGGCCGTGTCATTTGCGCGGTTTCGCAAATGCGCGAAACGCGCATCCGCCGGCCTCTCGGCGCCCGTATCTCCGGCGTTTCTG
Organism: Phymorhynchus buccinoides; assembly: GCA_017654935.2. NCBI lineage: Eukaryota > Metazoa > Mollusca > Gastropoda > Neogastropoda > Raphitomidae > Phymorhynchus > Phymorhynchus buccinoides. The sequence goes on from CM065688.1 coordinate 28,274,069, forward strand.
GGCCGATCGCCTTCGAATTTGGCAGGAAGATGACCGGGGCCGGGGACTATCCGTGTGCCAAACCGGAAGCGAATCGGTTCAGAAACGCGCGCGCTATACGACTCCGCCGTTTCTTAACCGAATCGCTTCAAATTTGCTGTACTCGGCGTTACCAGTACTTGGCGTTACCGTTACTAGGCGTTACCGTTACTAGGCGTTACCGTTACTAGGCGTTACTGGGACCCGGCGTTGCGCTAGTACTAGTTAAATAACAGTAACAGTGTAACATCTCGAAAAAAAAGTATTCCAAATATTCACACCTGCTTAGATCGAGTTTTCCAGTTTAGTTTTCGGAACAGAAAGAAACGGGGTACGGGACTAGCGATAGTAGGAACGAAAGGCAGAGAATAGTTAACCATTTCGCCGCCAGCCATTTTGTAGCCAACATTTTCCATTAAACTTATATGGATATAAACAAGATTTTGTCTGAAATATTGGGGATTCTTCTGTGATATATTTGAAAAAAAGGCCTATCCTTACCTCTCAAAAGACCCCGCACGTCACGTGTCAAAATCACGCTTTTCATGTGTTTTCTCTCTTATAACTAGTAAGGAATCTTAAGAAATCTTCCTAGCATAAGAGGGAATGTGACATGTGACGTGCGGGGTCTTTAAGAACCCAAGATCATTGGATAACAGACCCTCATTTCAAGACTTTTAATGACATGGGTGTTCAATCACTGTGGTGCAAAAATGCGACATTGGCGGTGAAAGGGTTAAACAACAGTAACAGTAATACTGAGATACATAACCATAATTACGTCTCCTCTGTAAAATATAACAGTGTTAGTTATGACGGAACGTTTGCGTCTCTAAATATGCAGAACGTACGAGTCCTAAGAAAATCACTAGGTTACTTATTTCCTTTGGATAATGACTAGCTGACAATGACTAATAATTACCATTAACAAACCCGTCCTCTGGCTAATCTACGGACACGGAGAAGGGAAACAGTGTAGGAACAGTCGACAACACTCGTGGTAAGCTGAATGGGTCATCCAAAGCCAACAGAGGAAGAATGCACACACCTTAACTGCAACTGGGTTTTGGATCATTGATTGATTATTGGAAAATAAACGAAGAACTTTTGAAAATTGTCCTACACTTACAGTAGGCCTACTCTGCTGTCATGGTTTTAATTTGTATGGTATAATTGCATGCTGAATACAGCCTACATACTGTGTTGGTTTATGATTTGTTTTGTACATTAAGGACGGTTGTTACAAGTCAGTACGTTTAACCTATAGAATTGTGTGGGTGATAGTTTTTAAGTATGAACATTTTGAAGGATTTGCATTGGGTCTATTGTATTTTATTTTATTTCAGTTGGCATTCATTTTTGTCCCGGCCCCGTTCTTAATCTCTCACAGTTCTCTGAAGGAGACAGAAACAGAACACACACACACACA
>CM065688.1:28278015-28283015 GCA_017654935.2 Phymorhynchus buccinoides
CAGTCTCATTTTGCCCATGAGACGAGCGTTAGTCTAGCATTCGTCTCATGGGCAAATTTGACTGAAATTTTCTTTATTTCGTGAGATAATTGGGGTGGGCTTCTTACCCGCCCATGCGCTTTTTACCCCGTCTTCCCCTATACGTGTTGGACACTACTGATTTTGCCTGCTTTAAAAACTGTGCTGAACTGTATAATTACAGTGCTCTCGATTCGTTGTTGATATCAAAACAGTGTGTTTGGATCTTGACTGTTAACCACTATTTCTCCTGCGCTTGCCTGCCTTGCAGAGTTTTCTACCTCATTTGAACTGATTCTGCTCTTAATTGGCTTGCAGGCTTTGTGCTACAATAACAGAAACACTGTGCTGCCTGACCTGATCTGTTATTGTCTCCCTTGTCCAGCTCACTAGCGTCTTGACTGTATTGTGTTTTCCTTATTTTGTGGAACAAATAGTGGACGCTTTATTGGCTTGATTTATTTTTATTTTACAATTTTATTGTTTCATTACCTTTCTAGCTCTACCTTTTATTATTACCGCGCTTAAGTTTCCCATCGTTGATTAATTTGAACACGTTTGTTTTTGTTTTAAGTTGTTCACTGTTTTCTCCTTAAGTTTAATTCATCCACACAAATTAGGCCTACTTATTTTTTAATAGATTTAAAAAAATATTATTATTGGCTTTTTCCTTCATATTGTTGGTCTTATCTTTTGTTAGTGATTGTTGTTTTATCTTTTGTTGGTGATTGTTGTTTTATCTTTTGTTAGTGATTGTTGTTTTATCTTTTGTTAGTGATTGTTGTTTTATCTGTTGTTGGTGATTGTTGTTTTATCTTTTGTTGGTGATTGTTGTTTTATCTTTTGTTGGTGATTGTTGTTTTATCTTTTGTTGGTGATTGTTGTTTTATCTTTTGTTGGTGATTGTTGTTTTATCTTTTGTTAGTGATTGTTGTTTTATCTTTTGTTGGTGATTGTTGTTTTATCTTTTGTTGGTGATTGTTGTTTTATCTGTTGTTGGTGATTGTTGTTTTATATCTGTTGTTGGTGATTGTTGTTTTATCTTTTGTTGGTGATTGTTGTTTTATCTTTTGTTGGTGATTGTTGTTTTATCTTTTGTTGGTGATTGTTGTTTTATCTGTTGTTGGTGATTGTTGTTTTATCTGTTGTTGGTGATTGTTGTTTTATCTGTTGTTGGTTGATTGTTTGTTGTTTTATCTGTTGTTGGTGATTGTTGTTTTATCTTTTGTTGGTGATTGTTGTTTTATCTTTTGTTGGTGATTGTTGTTTTATCTTTTGTTGGTGATTGTTGTTTTATCTTTTGTTGGTGATTGTTGTTTTATCTTTTGTTGGTGATTGTTGTTTTATCTTTTGTTGGTGATTGTTGTTTTATCTTTTGTTGGTGATTGTTGTTTTATCTTTTGTTGGTGATTGTTGTTTTATCTGTTGTTGGTGATTGTTGTTTTATCTGTTGTTGGTGATTGTTGTTTTATCTTTTGTTGGTGATTGTTGTTTTATCTTTGTTGGTGATTGTTGTTTTATCTTTGTTGGTGATTGTTGTGTTTAGGTACTTGTGTTACCATGGCTAATGTAAGCAACAATCCAAAATGGTTATCGAAACCGGGTTTTAAAATCGGTTATTTAAATGCATGCCATCTGTTAAATAAAATGTCTGATGTGCCTTCTATCTTGTCAAACTCTAATACTTGTTTTTATTGTTTCGCTTTTGCCGAGTCTAGGTTATCTGATGTTGTGTCTGACAATCTCATTTCTGTGCCTGGGTATAATGTTATTAGAAAAGATGCTTCAAGTAAGCTACACACAGGCATGGTGGCATACATCCACAAATCAGTGAACTATAGACAGGTGCATGACTACGATAGGTACAACATAGAAGGTATCTGGATTGAAAATCGCATAAAGGGTCACTCACCAATTATTGTGGGATTTTTATATAGAAACCCCGAGGAACGAGTGGAGTGGTTTAATCGTTTTTCATCTATGATGGACAATGTTTCCTTATCCTATACTGATATTATATTGCTTGGTGATTTAAACTTTGATTTACTCAAACCCCATGATAACTGGAAACATATCCATGAATCTTACAATTTATCACAACTTTTTAATAATCCCACCAGAATAACACTACAGACTCAAACACTCATTGATCATATATACGTCACTAATCCAAAGCACATTGTAGAAACGTCTGTTCCTGTCTTCGGATTAAGCGATCACTTCCCTATATGTTTAACATGGTCAAAAAAAAAGGCGTCAAAATCCATAAATGCTCTCATAGGTGTGCATCATTTCGTAGCTACAAATCCTTTAACCCTGAGCATTTCTTATACGATCTATGTACGACCGACTTTTCCACAGTGTTTCAGTACACTGACCCCAATAAAGCCCTTGAAAAATGGTATAATACCTTCATCCAAATATATGATAAACATGCCCCTTTTATAACCAAACGTGTCAAGCCTGAAGGTAAACCCCCATGGTTAAACGATAATATAAATGCGGAAATAAAGACTCGTGAAAGTTTAGTACAAACAACTGGTAAGGACGTGACTTTTAAAAAGCAGCGAAACAAAATAACAAATATGAAGCGAGTTGCAAAGAAAAAGTATTTTGGTGAACTTATTCAATCTAAAAAAGACTCACAATCTATCTGGAAAGCAATTAACCAATTATCCTGTAAATTTTCAACACATAGTCCGCCCTTGGCTAACGATCTCTCTGTAGAAGAACTCAACAATCATTTCTGTACCATAGCCGATAAAACTATACTAGCTGACCGAACTAGTTCTAACGATCTATTGTTACTGAAGGAGTATTGTGACTCCAAAAAACTAGGTCCTAAACTCAGTTTTCAGCATATGGCTGTACATGAGGTGTACCAAGAATTACTTCCAACTCAAACATTCTAAATGTTGCGGCTTAGATCATATTGATAATTATATCTTAAAGTTATCTGCGCCTATTATCACGGACTGTCTTACCCATATCTATAACCTTTGCATTGAGAAAGGCTGTTATCCCCAATTATTTAAAGACGCGAAGGTGATACCACTATATAAATCTGGTGACCCCCAAGACCCGTCAAACTACCGACCTATATCTATTTTGTCTAACCTCTCCAAACCTCTAGAAAAGCACTTAAAGCGTAATATTCAGACATACTTTACTACACATGATCTTTTCCATTGTAACCAAAGTGGCTTTAGAGAAAATAATTCCTGCCAAACTGCACTCACTAATCTAGTCGAACAGTGGCATTCTAATATTAACAATGACCTTCTCACTGGTGCTATTTTCGTTGACTTTGCTAAAGCCTTTGATGTTATTGACCATGCCCTTCTATTAAAAAAACTATCATTGTACGGTTTAACCCAAGATTCTATCGCCCTCGTTTCGTCCTTTCTATCTGACAGACGACAAACCGTCTCCAAAGATATTATTACATCTTCATTGCAATCAGTCTATTATGGAGTTCCCCAAGGCTCTGTCTTAGGACCTATACTCTTCACCATTTATATAAATGACCTCCCGCTTCATCTTACTTCACCGTGTGAACTTTTTGCAGACGACACCACAATCCATAAAAAACGGTTATAATGCTGACTCAATCTGTTCTGAATTGCAGAGTGACATTAATAATTTAGTTGACTGGTCAGAGCAAAATCATATGGCATTACATCCCAAAAAATCTAAATTCATGTTAATCACAACAAGACAAAAGAGGCAAAACTTTAAAAATCAATTAAGTACACCAACTATCTATGAAAAGTCTCTAGAAGAAGTTACTTCACACAAATTACTCGGCCTATACATTGACAACAACTTATCATGGTCAAAACACATGCAAATACTGGCCAAGAAAATCTCAAAAAAAGTATTCCAGCTCAATAGAATAAAGCACTTTTTGGATCAACATACCCGTAAACTTTTTTTCCATGCCTATATTCAGCCTGACATTGATTATGCATCAACATGTTGGGATTCAGCTAGTAAAAACACACTCAAACACGTTGAAAGATTATATAAACGTTCTCTTAAACTCATACTCCTTAAATCGTCCTCCCTTGAAACCATTGACTATAAAGAACTCAACATTCTACCATTTGATTTGAAATGTCTACTAAACAAAGGTACCCTTATGTACAAGATCATAAATAAGTTAGTACCAAAATATCTTATTACTAAATTTAAAGTCCATGCAATTCGAAGCAAAACCAAATTAATAATGCCCCGCCCCAGAACAGATCTATATAAATCATCCCTTACATTCTCAGGTGGTAAACTGTGGAACGACATCCCTGATACTTTCAAAAATAAAACTAGCGTATCTTCCTTTCGCAAATCTTATCACAAGTACATAATGGACAATCTTGTCCACCAGTTATGTTAATGAGTTTTACTGCAAATATCAACTTATGCCAAGATTCTTGTAAAAAAATTATGTCTCTCTGTATATCTGTTTAATGTTCCAATTTGATTATCTGTCAATTATTTGATGTGCCAATTTTTGTTTCATTTCCTTGACTTGATTGTTTTTATGTCAATTTTGCATTGCCTGATGCATGGTGTGAGTGTGTGAGTGAGAGGGCCAGGTGTAAAGAAGCTATTGTAGCTTATCCTTTTTACCCTCAATAAAACATTCGTATTTCGTATTTCGTATTTCTCTCTCTCCCTCTCTCTCTCTCTCTCTCTCTCTCTCTCTCTCTCTCTCTCTCTCTCTCTCTCTCTCTCTCTCTCTCTCTCTCTCTCTCTCTCTCTCTCTCTCTCTCTCTCTCTCTCTCTCTCTCTCTCTCTCTCTCTCTCTCTCTCTCTCTCTCTCTCTCTCTCTCTCTCTCTCTCCTCTCTCTCTCTCTCTCTCTCTCTCTCTCTCTCTCTCTCTCTCTCAAGATTCCCATTGTTACTCCTTCCCTCATCACATGGGCAGATGGCCTGTTCATTAAATAGTTGTTCATTGTTCATTGTTGTTTTCTCTCTCTCTC
>CM065688.1:28290515-28293015 GCA_017654935.2 Phymorhynchus buccinoides
TTCCCCTACATGTTTATGGTGCGCTCTGTATATATAAATACATGCATTGCCGCGACGTTTACGCTGAAGTGAAGAGGGGGGGGGGGGGGGGGGGGGGGTGCAAGAAAGAAAAAACTATGATAGCAGCAACAAAAACTGGAGCGTGAATACGCTAGACGAATCAGCCGTGCGGTAGCATTTTCGGGTCTAATGACCTTGCAGGAACACATAAGCAGCCCTGAAACTAAAGTCCGGTCAAACAGTATATTATATGTTACGCGTAATTAATTCGTGTTTCTGCCCAGTTCACGTACTGCGCAGCGGTTTTGTTTAATACGTGAACTAGGCATGCAATGCCGTTGCCAAGTTCGTGAATTACGCAAAGCCCTTGCGCAGTACGTGAACTGCGCAGAATATTTATGCGCAACACACGAACTGTGGCACAGTGCAACGAGTGAACTGACAGCTAAACTGTCATTTTGCAAATGTACATGCACTTTACAGTTCCCATGTAGCTTGTCCACTATTGACAGGTAGAGAAAAGCAGATGCGTGGCAGCATTTTCGGCTCCAGTGACCTTGACCTGTAAACCAATGACCTTCATTAATATCAATATTGACCTAGATATCCTAAATATTAGGTGGATGGAAGTTCAGTTTAACGTCGCGTATCGGCTTTTGCCATGTACAAACCAACCAGGGTATAAACAAAAATTTATGTTCCTGAATCACTGTCTTAGCCAAAAGGCCGAGAAGCGATCAGAATTAAAAACATTTGTAGGTGTTAGGTATTAGGTACTTTATAGTCACAGAGGCGTCTCTGTGAAATTCGGGTTGCTCCCACCTGGAGAGCGCGTCGCAGCCAGAGGCGCGCCACCCTTTTTATTTTTGTATGCGATTTTTGTGTGACTGATGAGGAAGGAAGGGGGGGTGGGGGTGGGGGGGGTGTACATTTTGACCAAATGACAACTTTTTCGTTGCCACTAGGTTTAACGTGTGCTAAGTGCATGGGTGCACTGTGACAGGACCTCGGTTTATCGTCTCATCCTAAAGCTACGAGCTATCACGAGTGTTCCCTCTTATAGCTGGTAAGAAATCTTGTTTTGACCACGTTTGATTCCCATACTAATGCCCCCATTTTCAAAACGAAACATCATTTTAAAGAGCAGCCTCAATTTGAAGTTGGGGAAATTTGTATGTGGGTCACAGCTACCCAGACAAAAATCAAGGGACTTAATCGTGGTGGTTCAGTGTGTCTTTAAAGACCCCCACGTCACGTGTCACATTCCCTCTTATGTTAGGAATATTTTTTAAGATTTCTTACCAGCTATAGGAGGGAAAACACGCGAAAATCGTGATTTTGACACGTGACGTGGGGGGTCTTTAACTGTGCAACTATTTGATTACCCCCTCTCCCTTCCCCTTTCTCTTTTTCTGCGTGCGAATTATTATGTTTTAGAGTAAGCGTGTGCGTGAGTACGCGCGAGTGTGTATGCTTGTGTGTATCAAAGACTCTAAAATGGTAAGATGGACTACTTAAGAGTTACGGCGAGCCGGGCTGATAGAGTTATCGTTAGTGGGGTAGTTACACCATTCACAATGGCGGCTATCCAAAGTATAACTGACTCATGAAAAGATAACTCTCAGGTTTGAAAAAAAGAGCTATGTAGCCTAAATGTGTCACGTTTCAAAGGGACATAACCAGTGTTTCTGTCCTCACTACTCATATAGGGAAAAGGGACTGGATGTTAGTCTTTTCTTTTCAGTGTCTTGCGTATAGATGCGTGTTCGTAGATGACATTTCATGTTCATGTTATCATTGAGCCTGTACGTGGCTTGAACATACATAGGGCCTAGGCTTTCCTGTTTGTTTTGGAGTGTAGTAGGGGAAGACGGGGTAAAAAGCGCATGGGCGGGTAAGAAGCCCACCCCAATTATCTCATGAAATAAAGAAAATTTCAGTCAAATTTGCCCATGAGACGAATGCTAGACATTAACGCTCGTCTCATGGGCAAAATGAGACTGAAATTTGCGTCATTTCATGAGATTATTGGGGTGGGCTTCTTACCCGCCCATGCGCTTTTTACCCCGTCTTCCCCTATATAGGCTAATTATAATAATAACGAAACGCCTCCCAAAGCCATATACTGATTAATGTTTTTGTTTTGAGTCGCACACAATATTCGAGTTACTCTTCGCATTCTTATTGGACAAACTAAATGGCAAAATCACTTGCGTAATCTCTTTATTGATCTTCAAGGTGCAGCTCGGTGCGACCTCTACGAGGAACCTTGAGTGCTGGCATCAGATGTTATCATCAGCATCCGATTCCCACGTCGGTTCCATTATTAATGACAGTCAATAAAATATGATTCCAGATCAATCGAGGCTTGCTTCGTTGCCAGGGTGGGGATCTTGTCTTCTAACATGCATCTTTCGGCAAAAAACAAACCTGGGACGGTATTCACGTTGAGATAGCATGAGACTTAGCATGATGCTAACTTAGAAGCTCTTCCAAAAGT
>CM065688.1:28315515-28320515 GCA_017654935.2 Phymorhynchus buccinoides
CACACACACACACACACACACACACACACACACACACACACACACACACAACCGAACAACTATCATACTATAGACTCATTTCGTGTTAACTTCGTTAACTCGTTAACACGAGTGAGCCAAAAAATCGTCCACATATTTTTCTCATTTAAACTCCTCCGAAATCGGAATGTGTCGGCTGAACGCAGTGAAGAAACCAGTGTAACTGAAAACCGGACACATACGTAACTCATCCATTATGGCCAGGGCTTCTGATCCTTCCCGTCTTAAGGGGTACGTTCACCCTCTGTTTAGAAATGTAACGGGTATTTTCACCCCCAGTCGCAAATATTAAGGGGTGAAGGCGAAAACATGGGAGAAGCTCCATCCCCTGCCCCCCCCCCCCCCCCCCCCCCTTGCGTGAAAACACATAGTTACACACAAACGTACACACTCACTTTACTTCCAAATGGTTACTGTACAAACCCCTTATTTCTTGAGGTACAGGGTAAACAACTGTAACGGATGCTCACTCTGATATGTAAAACAGAGGCCTTATGGGTTGGGTCCCCACCCCCCCCCAAGGACTTGTTGTTGGGTGTGTTGTTTCTTCTGTGATTTTGTAATCTACTTTTTTGCTTTGTGTTTTTGTACTGGCATCATAGTTTATATTAATACCTGCGTTTCTTAAAGTATTTCCTTTTCGATTTGGGTGTTGATTTCATTTTTCTTCTTAGTCTGATATATATGTTTGTTTATGTATGTGTGTATTGTGCATATATGTATGTGGGTATGTGGGTATGTGTTATATATTTGTTTGTTTTTCTTTGGTTATGTATATATAAATGAAAAAACGAATAAAAACGTTTAATACAAAACAAAGCATACACACTCACTCACACGCACGCACACACACACACACACACACACACACACACACACACACACACACACACACACACACACACGCGCGCGGACACGCGCGCGCACGTACATACACGCACGCGCACGCACGACCGCACGCACACACTCTCGCACTCACACACACACACACACACACACACACACACACACACACACACACACACACACACACACACACACACACACACACACACACACACACACACACACACACACACCGTCAAAGTAACACATACAATGATAGCAGGGTACTTCATGTTTGATGAAAGGATTTAAAAAAAACTAAACTCCTACGCATCTCTATCAATTGACGCAGAACGAAATGTGTGAAAATAAATGTAGGTCTAGTGGGACGTATACAAACAGTAATGTCATGTTCGAGCCTTTCTAAATTGTCCAACTAGTGTGTAAGAGTAGAACAACAAGTAGTTTGCAATGCGCATGGCATATATCCTTTTTTTTTTAATGAATATTGTAGATGATTCCCGTCTGTTTTCAAAACCGGTCATTGTTAAATATTTGTCCGTGGTTGGGTATACGATAAAGAATATTAAAAATCGAAATATTTACGGTTTTAAGTGGGCGTTCGGGTGTTTTCATTGCATGATCGTTACATATTTGCTGTATATTTACTTGTCCCTGAGAAGATGTAACTTAAAACAAAATATGCCTATTCCCAGTTTGTTTTGGGCTTACCTTTCTCTCAATGACTTTTGAAACGATTTAGCTTCCGTAGCAATCCGCACTATCCCCAGACCTCTTCACTTCCCCTACAGACAATACTTCCCACATTATTAACTCATTCTGGACGAATTACGAGTGTAATCGGAACAGGAGAACGCCAGTCAGGGCCTACTTACGAGTATTCTCGGAACAGCGACTTTTAAAATTCTAAAACCTGTTTTTCCCCCAATCCAAACCACGCTTTTCTAGTTACATCTCTTCATCACTGTTCCAGCTTTCGTTTTACTTATGTTTCGTACTTCTTTCTTAATTCTAATGTTAAAAATGTCAAACAAATCGGCCCTAGACAAGCCTCAGTAAATACTCCAATACGTTTTCATTGACAGTGATAAGGAGACTAATGATTCTGATTTTAATGCAAGTAACCACGATCTCAAATCGAAAACTAAACTCGGATCAACCAGCAATGTTGTCAAAACTGAATAATTGACAGTGTGAGTTTTGTTGCGCTTCTTATTTGTCATAATATTTGTTTCTAAGGCAGCCCCAGGCCAGTAGGCCCTAATGGAGCTTACCTAAGGTAGTGAACTTTCTGGATATAGCTTTACAACCTCACCTCTACTCTTGAAAACAGTAAAGTCTCTACACTGGCTCTGGCAGTGAACTGACAGTGAACTTTCTGGATATAGCTTTACAACCTCACCTCTACTCTTGAAAAGAGTAAAGTCTCTACACTGGCTCTGGCAGTGAACTTTCTGAATATAGCTTTACAACCTCACCTCTACTCTTGAAAACAGTAAAGTCTCTACACTGGCTCTGGCAGTGAACTGGCAGTGAACTTTCTGAATATAGCTTTACAACCTCACCTCTACTCTTGAAAACAGTAAAGTCTCTACACTGGCTCTGGCAGTGAACTGGCAGTGAACTTTCTGAATATAGCTTTACAACCTCCCCTCTACTCTTGAAAACAGTAAAGTCTCTACACTGGCTCTGGCAGTGAACTGGCAGTGAACGTTCTGAATATAGCTTTACAACCTCCCCTCTACTCTTGAAAACAGTAAAGTCTCTACACTGGCTCTGGCAGTGAACTGGCAGTGAACGTTCTGAATGTAGCTTTACAACCTCACCTCTACTCTTGAAAACAGTAAAGTCTCTACACTGGCTCTGGCAGTGAACTGGCAGTGAACTTTCTGAATGTAGCTTTACAACCTCACCTCTACTCTTGAAAACAGTAAAGTCTCTACACTGGCTCTGGCAGTGAACTGGCAGTGAACGTTCTGAATGTAGCTTTACAACCTCACCTCTACTCTTGAAAACAGTAAAGTCTCTACACTGGCTCTGGCAGTGAAATGGCAGTGAACCTTCTGAATATAGCTTTACAACCTCCCCTCTACTCTTGAAAACAGTAAAGTCTCTACACTGGCTCTGGCAGTGAACTGGCAGTGAACGTTCTGAATATAGCTTTACAACCTCACCTCTACTCTTGAAAACAGTAAAGTCTCTACACTGGCTCTGGCAGTGAACTGGCAGTGAACTTTCTGAATATAGCTTTACAACCTCACCTCTACTCTTGAAAACAGTAAAGTCTCTACACTGGCTCTGGCAGTGAACTGGCAGTGAACTTTCTGAATATAGCTTTACAACCTCACCTCTACTCTTGAAAACAGTAAAGTCTCTACACTGGCTCTGGCAGTGAACTGGCAGTGAACTTTCTGAATATAGCTTTACAACCTCACCTCTACTCTTGAAAACAGTAAAGTCTCTACACTGGCTCTGGCAGTGAACTGGCAGTGAACGTTCTGAATGTAGCTTTACAACCTCACCTCTACTCTTGAAAACAGTAAAGTCTCTACACTGGCTCTGGCAGTGAACTGGCAGTGAACTTTCTGAATATAGCTTTACAACCTCACCTCTACTCTTGAAAACAGTAAAGTCTCTACACTGGCTCTGGCAGTGAACTGGCAGTGAACGTTCTGAATGTAGCTTTACAACCTCACCTCTACTCTTGAAAACAGTAAAGTCTCTACACTGGCTCTGGCAGTGAACTGGCAGTGAACTTTCTGAATGTAGCTTTACAACCTCACCTCTACTCTTGAAAACAGTAAAGTCTCTACACTGGCTCTGGCAGTGAACTGGCAGTGAACGTTCTGAATGTAGCTTTACAACCTCACCTCTACTCTTGAAAACAGTAAAGTCTCTACACTGGCTCTGGCAGTGAACTGGCAGTGAACGTTCTGAATGTAGCTTTACAACCTCACCTCTACTCTTGAAAACAGTAAAGTCTCTACACTGGCTCTGGCAGTGAACTGGCAGTGAACGTTCTGAATGTAGCTTTACAACCTCCCCTCTACTCTTGAAAACAGTAAAGTCTCTACACTGGCTCTGGCAGTGAAACTGGCAGTGAACGTTCTGAATGTAGCTTTACAACCTCACCTCTACTCTTGAAAACAGTAAAGTCTCTACACTGGCTCTGGCAGTGAAACTGGCAGTGAACGTTCTGAATGTAGCTTTACAACCTCACCTCTACTCTTGAAAACAGTAAAGTCTCTACACTGGCTCTGGCAGTGAACTGGCAGTGAACGTTCTGAATGTAGCTTTACAACCTCACCTCTACTCTTGAAAACAGTAAAGTCTCTACACTGGCTCTGGCAGTGAACTGGCAGTGAACTTTCTGAATATAGCTTTATAACAAGTTTCAAGTTTTCAAGTTTTATTTTCAACTTCCAGCCCAGAGGGCTTCAAAGCCATAAACACAAACACTCACAACAAATTTGTCCCCATAAACATTCAATGAAGCAAACGTGCAGAACATAAGGCAATTGATATGATATTAACATATACAAAACAAAAGAAATGACCAGTGCTAACAACAAATGCATCACCACTAGAAAAGATGTAAAATAAAATTAAAAAACCTTGCCAGCTTTCTCAATATTTTTGGGTTTGTATTACTCAGCAACGATTTAAATTTGTGGATATTTGGGTGGTGATTATAATACTTTGAAAACAATTCTCACCTCTACTCTTGAAAACAGTACAGTCTCTACACTGGCTCCTTGATCTCACTTGACCCAAACGGAAGAAACATAAACGAGGTATGAAAGATCCACCAACCCCCTCAACTCAAACGGTTTTAATTATTGTTCGATAATATTGGCCTGTCGCAGGGGCTGACAGTAGAGCGAGGGCTGTATAACTAAATCATTTTCTACAGTAGGCCTAATGGAACGTCGTGTTACAGCCTAAAGGGGCACCATGACGGATGAGTTTTTTGTTGATGCAAGAAACACGTCGAGATCACCAGAAAGACAGCCTTTTCAAATCGATCACTTTGCTCTGGTTTCCTAGAAATCAAACCGTCAACACGGCGATTCCTCCTTGGCGGAGTTTGCCGGGTAGAGAAGCCATTTTGGACG
>CM065688.1:28325515-28338015 GCA_017654935.2 Phymorhynchus buccinoides
TTAAATCGATGAATCTTTGCGCGGTAGTTACTGCACAATGTGTGCTACTCGTGTGTAGAACAGAAACACGTGAAACAACACCAAAACCAAACCTGAACCAAAACAAACAAAACACTCACACACACACTCTCTCTCTCTCTCTCTCTCTCTCTCTCTCTCTCTCTCTCTCTCTCTCTCTCTCTCTCTCTCTCTCTCTCTCTCTCTCTCTCTCACACACACACACACACACACACACACACACACACACACACACACACACACACACACACACACACACACACACACACACACACACACACACACACCCACCACCACCCACACACCCACCCCCACACACACACACACACACACACACGTTGCCTTGTTTGCGCAAAACGTCCTCAAAAAGCACACATAACAGGAATCAATATCATCCAGTCTGTTCTCTGTATACAGTAAGGGACCCAGGAATCAATATCCTGCAGTCTGTCCCCAGTAAGGGACACAGGAATCAATACTCTCCCCCCCCCTCCCGCCCCAGGCTGTCCCCTATAAGAGACACACGATTGCGTGGCCATTTATGTTCATGTTGGTGCAGTCGTTGGTATGTTGGCCATCACTCGTCCATGTCAATAGTGTACAGCTTCATTGATTGTCTTCTTATACGTCTTCATCTTCTGCGTTCCCGAGTTTATATGCCTTTAGTCTACTCGTGAAGGGACATTTCTAGGTAACAGGGGCAGACCAAGTGATTCGTAGTGGGTGGGGGGGGGGGGGGGTGGGGGGGGGAGGGGGGAGTTGTATAGGTTCCGGGTTAAGGGGTACTGTCCTTTTGCCCGGAACATTTTGCAACTTAGTGATCATAAAAACTGTTCTTACTGTTCACCCGTGTATAAGGTGCATGCTTGGGACAGAGAGGGGAGTTTCCGGAAACACTGGAACCCCTCTCCCACCCCACGTAGATCCGCCCCTGTGGTAGGTTACTATTTCACCACCATGACACAACTGTATGCCGTGCTGTTATATGAATCATGACATGATATGAATGCAGTAGACGTACTACATGCATGCACTCAAGCTCTGCTTCTGGTTGGGTAGAACAAGGATCACTCTTTACAGGACCGAAGGGAATGTCTAATCATTTGAGTAGATTTGGCCTACGGCATAGAATGATGTTTTTTGTTGTTGTTTTTGTGAAAACATTGGGAAGTATGTGGGTCAATGGGCCGCTGAACTCCCTGCGATGTAATCCAAATGCGATAGAGTGTGACGATGTCTGTGAGTCTAGCCATGGTTATCGATTTCTCATTCATTTTATTTATTAAAGGGATACGTTTTTTGCAAGAAACACGTCGAGACCACCAGGAAAACACCCTTCACAGAGATCGCAACGCTCACTTTGCTCTGGTTTCCTAGAAATCAAACCGTCAAATCGGCGATTCCTCCTCGGCGGAGGTGCTGGAAGTCAGATTATTTCAATGAAAGAGAAGGCATGTGCCTTCTCTTTTCTAATGTCCGCCTGAGTTAGACCAAATCGTTTGCACGAAATGTCCACAATACAAGCTTTTTTTTTATACAGTTTTTATACAGTTTACCCTAAGGAGTTTTGCTTACAACAAAGGAAATAGCTCCAGTTTTTTTTTATTGCACTACAAAGAAGATAAAGCTTCAACCACTCTCAATGGCCTCCACCCACCCCGTCCAAAATGGCATATCTCTCCGGCAACTCCGCCAAGGAGGAATAGCCGTTTTGATGGTTTGATTTCTAGGAAACCAGAGCAAAGTGAGTGTTCTGTTTTGACGGTTTGATTTCTAGGAAACCAGAGCAAAGTGAGTGTTCCGATCCTTGAAAAGGCTGTCTTTCTGGTGACCTCGACGTGTTTCTTGCAAAAAAACTCATGCGTCAGGGTGCCCCTTTAAGAAAATGTATAGAGCGCTTGCTCTTGAAGCTCCAAGAATGTTATGAACAATCATCTCTTTCTTTTACAGTCTTCCCCACTTCTACTATCTCTTTACTCCTACCGAGTAAATCAAAGCTATATGTGTGTGTGTGAAGCGTCCCTGTGTGTGTGTGTGTGTGTGTGCGTGCGTGTGCGCGTGTGTGTTGTTTTTGTGAAAGTATGTGGGTGTGCGCTGTGCGTGTGTGCGTGTGTGTGTCTGTGTGTGTGTGCGTGTGCGTGTGCGTGTGCGTGTGCGTGTGCGTGTGCGTGTGCGTGTGTGCGTGTGCGTGTGTGTGCGCGCGCGCAGTTTTTATACAGCGTGCGCGGAAATGCGCGTGTGTGTGTATGTGTGTGTGTGTGTGTGTGTGTGTGTTGTGTGTGTTGTGTGTGTGTGTCGACGTGTGTGTGTATGTGTGTGTGTGTAGGTGTGTGTGTGTGCGTGTGGTGTGTGTGTGTGTGTGTGTGTGTGTGTGTGTGTGTGTGTGTGTGTGTGTGTGTAGGTGTGTGTGTGTGGTGTGTGTGTGTGTTGTAGTGAGTGTGTGTAGGTGTGTGTGTGTGTGTGTGTCTTTCATTTTAACGTCTATCCACTTCTCGTGATGTTAGACGGTAAATGTGTCTCCTATGAGGGATCCGCAAGCACTGGCGCGCAACGCATTCTCCATTCCGTGGACAAACATGTCGGCATACGCCTACCCACCCACATCGCTCATCCCCAAAGTCCCCTTTCGAGCGCTTGCTCTTGAAGCTCCAAGCATGCTATCAACAATCATCTCTCATTATTCCATAGTTTACACCTCTTTATTTTACAGTCTTCCCCACTTCTACTATCTCTTTACACGTACAGAGTAAATCAAAGCTGTCACGACCCCCCCCCCCCCCCCCCCCCCGTCCCTCCACGAGAAATTGTGAGTGCATAAATGGCGTTCGTGTAGAAAAGGTGAGGTGGGTGGGGGTGGGTTTCTGTTTGCCTTTTGCCTTGTGTGTGTGTGTGTGTGTGTGAAATGTGTGTGTGATAATGTGTATGTGAAAGGGGTGGGTGGGTGGAACGGCGTGAGCATTTTTTTAAAAAAATTTTGTTTTGTAATTAATGTTTTTCTTCTTGATTGTTTTCTCTCGTAATATTTGTAAAGCGCTCTGAGGATGATTTTTTTTTATCATCGAAGAGTGCTATAGAAGCTTTATTTATTATTATTATTATTATTATTATTTATTATTATTATTATTATTATTATTTTTAGTCACTTCACTGAAATTTTCGCACATTATTATTATTATTTTATTTTTCTAGAGAGAGAAGCAACATTCTGCTGATTTGGGGAAAGGGATCCGGTTAGGATCAGTGCAACCTAGGATTATTTTCATAAAGCCGAAAGCGACAGACTTTGATCGCCGCAAGCGCAGCGCCTACCCAATTGTTTTTTTTTTTAAAAAAAACATTTTGGGGGGTGGGGTGAGGAGGGGGTGGGGCAGACTTGGGAAAACCTAGCTATCAATTTGGCCATACCAGGCAGCGGGATTTCTCCCTGTTCTTACCGACTTTCAACTGCCGTGGGATTTTTACGTGCGTAAAGCGCACGGGTCAGACTAGCTTTAAGTCCCCATCCGAAGGACTCGACGTTCAGTTCGATGTTCCTGTCGAACTGGAAAGAAAGGGCGAGGCCGGGAATCGAATCCGGGTCACTCACGCTGCAGTCACGCATTACATTTGGCAGGCGAAGGTCTTAAGCACTCTGCCACCTTTCTCCCTGTGTGCGTGTGTGTGTGTGTGTGTGCGTGTGTGTGTTGTGTGCGTGTGTGTGTGTGTGTGTGTGTGTGCGTGTGCGCGTGTGTGCGTGCGCGCGCGCGCGTGCGTGTGTGCGTGTGTGCGCGCGCGCGCGTGCGCGTGCGTGCGTGCGTGCGTGTGTGCGCGTGCGTGCGTGCGTGTGTGAGATATTAAAAGTAAGTGTTTGCCCTACATCAATATAGCCTACAGCCTGCCCCAATAAAAGACACGCAAATGCTACTTTCCTCAGCTTGGCTTTCTCGTTCGTATCTGTGTATATAGTATAGTACTTAGGGCATACCCGCTCCACGTGAATAGAGAGAGCACCGCTTGGTTGAATTTGAATGCCAGTTTGTTGAAAAAAAGGTTTTAGAAGGCACAATGAAGTATTATGGTGTGCCTTTAAAATATGTTGTTATACGCATACATAAAATATACTATGCGCTATGCTTGATGTCAGTAATATTATACTCAACTTTAACCTAGGTATTACACAAAGCACTCGTCAAATCAACTTAATGAAGAAAAGACTATCTAATAAGTTGAAGAGATGCACTGAATGCAAACGTGGGGGTTATACTAAAAAAAACCCCACCCAGTTCGGACTTATGAACCGTATAATCGTCTTTAAAAAAAAGTTTCTTTAAACGTTGAAAAACATGTTAAAATGTATCCCATCAAAACTAGGCGAGTAGGCCTACTGTGCATTGTGCATAGTTTATAATACTATTATATTCTGTCATGTTGGATTACAGGAAAAGGGAAGGTGAAGATAATGTTTAGAATGCTTTAAAACTCTTTATCACATACTATATTTCGAGGGGTAAGCCTACCCCCCCGATTTCTTTTACAACTATCTCGGCTTGAATTTTGCACTCGCCAACCCATTTCTCTCATGACCTCTCATGTCATGCTATTGCCCCAGTATTGCCCCCCCCCCCTGCATTTCTCGGTTAATTCTATTTTTCCGTTTTTGCCTTTCTTATCATACATAAAGCTGTATTTTAGGAACATTTTTAGCTAATAACCTTTTTGGAATACTAACCCTATCCCTAACCCTAGCCGTAAACCTAACCCTACCCCCCACTATGTACTGCAGTACACCGCGATTTGTCACAGTTGTGGTTCGTTGCGTTTTCCCGTCTTATACGGTGGGGGGGTAGGGTTAGGTACTAGGGATAGGGTTAGTATTCCAAAAAGGTTTTTAGCTAAAAATGTTCCTAAAATACAGCTTTATGTATGGTAAGAAAGGCAATAACGGAAAAATACAATTAACCGAGATAGGTACGGGGGGTGGCACATATTGACCTTTACCGGTAATTTGTTTATATGACTGAAAATGTGTGGGTTAATTGCAATAACAGGAATTGTCATCGGGAACATCGAAGTCGATGCGAGAGCACTTCGTGAAAAGGGGGGGGGAGTTGATTACCTCGACTTACTCGGTCAAAACTATAGCAACCATGGCGGCATGGCGTCGCAGCTTGAAACCGCAGGATACCAGTCAGCGACTTGCAGATTTTTTTTTAATAGAAAAATAAGGGGTGGCCAGTTGCTACAACGGTGATTTGAATTGACTGAACTGTGACGTAAATTGCAATATAAGGCATTACATCGGGAACATCGAAGAATGGCGCACTGCGTTCTACATGATGTAATCTCATTTTGCCCATGAGACGAGCGTTAATGTCTCAGCACTTGCAGTCTCATGGGAAAAATTTGGGGTGAAATTTTCTTTATTTCATGATATAATTGGGGTGTGACTTCTTACCCGCCCATGCGCTTTTTACCCCGTCTTCCCCTATGTCTACTCAAACACACGAAGCGAGGGCTGGGGATTTACCTGATGGTAGGGTAACTTCCCCTGTTTGACCGATTGAATTAGGCAAGATCACTCCCACACACCATGAAATTACTCCCCTTAATTATTTCCGAATAATTCCTATTGGAACACCTTCTTCCTGAACAAAATCGGTCTCATTGGGAGTAGGGGAGAGTTATTGATATAGTACCTGTCATGCAATTCGTACCACCTGGTTTCCTAGCAAACGGTAGAAGATTGTTTAATAATTGTGTGTGAAGTTTGGACAATGAATGGGAAATATTTTATCACAACCAAAATGCAACAAAGTGGAAAACCGTTTGTAAGGCAAACGAAAATTCATTTTGGCAGCATCTGATGTTATTTTGGGTAATGCTTTTTTATTTGTTATTCAATGCACCAATACAAAAATTAAAACTCTAAATGCCACTCAACAAATCTTTAAAGTGTTATGGCCAATGGTGTCCATTTTGTAAATTAAAATATTCAAAGCCAAAATAACTGAGCCATAGTTATGCAATTCGTACCTCTGTCATGTAATTCGTACCTCCTACGTATTTTTAATGGCGCAGCGTCAAAAATGCATGCAAAAGCCTGTTTTAAGTGACTTCAAACTTTCGATGAGAAAATAACATAAGATTTATATTGACGTAAAAGAAACTAACTGGAACAATTATAAGAATGGCCTATAGTTAAAACCAAGTCACGAGCATCCTACAGTTGAATTCGTGCTATAAACCCCCTGGTACGATATCAGTAACTTGGTGGTACGAATTCCATAACAGGTCTTGTAATTCGTACCTTTTGAAGAAAAATAAAAGTATTTGTCTATTAAGAGGGCAAACGCTCATAAACCTTATCTCTATATTATTATTGGGCAAAGAGAGAGAGTTATATAGCCCTCTACCAGCATGTCTCACTACGCCATGTTGAAATCGTTTTATAGCTTTCGTGCATATCTGCCCTTGGCGTAGAGATCTCTGTCCTTAAGAGGTACAATATAAATAAGTGTCCCCTACCTACCTACACAGCACGCACGCATAAACGCACGCACGTACTAATTGTAGTAGGCCAGAATATACCCCGTCCGAAATAATAGTACCCGGGTATAAAATGTCCTAGGCCAGAATATACCCCGGGTGCCCCACATGGCCGAAGAGGGCGTAAAGCTTTATTTCGTCCATACCCGGGTATAAAGTAGCATGGTTAGCACCCATTTCAGGCAGTGGACAAATCCTTTTAGTAATACGCACGCACAAAGATCTACTCACATCCTCAACTTTTGGAAGAATCCTGTCAGATTGGACACGAATTCACGCGTATCGTAACATCTGAAAACAAGTTGACGAAACTCTGACGAAAAGAAAATATATAAACCTGCATTTTCTAACTGTATTATCAACGTATAGATAATACACATTATTATTATTATTATTGTGTCCCGTCGTGAGTAGTATTAATTGTAAATGAAAAGCGGACACGCACACGCACACTCACACATAGTCAATTTACACGGGCAGAAACTAATCTGGGACCTCTTGTGTCTACAACTAAGACACGGGTAACGGGCCAGCCACACGTCCACTAAAATCGCAGGACTGTACGATGCGATTCGATCACGTCGTCTTTCTCGAAGCGCGAATCACTCTCTGTGACCCAGCACTCACGAAAGGGCTCTCTAAAGTCGCTGGGCTCTCTCTCTGCTCTTTCTCTTGCAACAAAGTGAAAAAAAATCTCTCTCTCTCAAAAAAAATCTATCTTGAGTTATGGGTATTTTCTCTCTGCTCTCTACCTCATCCCTCTCTCTCTCTCTTCTCTCTAAAGGACAATCTCTCTCTCTCTGGCTCTAAATATCCCATCAGTGCTTTTAAAATGATTAGGTCTGATGCTCTTTCATTCATCAAGACTAAACTTTAGACTGTGATTTCTCAAAATGACAGACAGTCACCTTACCAACTGTAAATGCTCATGACTCTAAAACGGGGAAACAAAGTGGTCAACGAATGGTTCTTATATCATTTGAAAGAGAATTGTCTGAAGCTTCTAACTGTTTCATGTTCTCAGAATGGTCATTTTGACACTTATGTCCCTTTCGTGGTGCTAGGTCACATTTTCTCTTCGAGACCACGTGATCGAATCGTATCTACTCTCTTGCGATTTTAGTGGACGTCTCTCTGGCCCTTATAGATTGCAATGCCGTTAATCTGGTCCCTTGCGGCTGCCGTTTCAGGGTCATCATAGTTCGTTCTCTGTTGATGCTTCACATACAGTCGTTAATGCGACCTACGCAGCAGGTGTAGTCCCCCCGGTGAGACGTTTTAGCCCCGGGCAATGTCATTTGGTGTCCACCCCATCTATTTCTAAATACTATGCGCTTTGTGGTCGATTTGATAAAGCTGCTTAGGTGGAGTTAAGTTGCTAAGCCTTTGCTGAACACTAGGTGCGCATTACATTTCTTTGGGGGTAGTTTCGTAGCAACAAAAACATTCCTCTGTCTTTTCTGTCTGTCTGTCTGACTGTCTGGTTGTTTGTATGTCTGTCCCTCTGTCTGTCTGTTTCTGCCTCTCTCTCTCTCTCTCTCTCTCTCTCTCTCTCCCTCTCCCTCTCTCTCTCTCTCTCTCTCTCTCCCTCTCTCTCCCTCTCTCTCTCTCCCTCTCTCTCTCCCTCTCTCTCTCCCTATCCTCTCTCTCTCTCCCTCTCTCCTACTCTCTCCACTCTCTCTCTCCCTCTCCTCTCTCGTCCATCCTCTCACCTCTCTCTCCCATCTCCCTCTCTCTCTCTCTCTATCGTCTCTCTCTCTTTATCTCTCCCTCTCCCTCTCTCTTATCTCTCTCTCTCTCCCCCTCTCTCTCTCTCTCTCTCTCAGTCCCTCTCTCTCTCCCTTCGCTCTCTCTCTCTCTCTCTCTATAAAAAACTCTCTCTCTCTCTCTCTCTCTCCTCTCTCTCTGCTCTCTCTCTCTCTCACTCTATTCGCCATCTCCTCACTCTCTTTTCTACAAATAAGTTCTCAGCACCCGCTTCTTGCCACCCTCATACTCTCTCTCTCTCTCTCTCCCTCTTCTCTCTCGCTCCCATCTCTCTCCCTCTCTCTCTCTTCCCTCTCTCTCTCTCTCTCTCCCTCTCCTTTCCCTCTCTCTCTCTCTCTCTCTGTGTCTGTCTCTCCCTGTTTCTCTCTCTCTCTCCCATCTCTCTCCATCTCTCTCTTCTCTCTCCTCCCTCTCTTCTCTCCCTCTCTCTCTCCCTCTCTCTCCTCCTCTCTCTCTCTCTCTCTCCTTCTCTTTCTCACTCTCTCTCTCTCTCCTCTCTCTCTCCCTCTCTCTCTCTCACCTCTTCGTCTCTCTCTCTCTCTCTCTCCCTCTCTCTTTCTCTCCTCTCTGTCTCTCTCTCTCTCGCCCCTCTCTCTCTCTCTCTCTCTCCCTCCACATTTTTTATATCTATCGTTCCTCCATTGTGCTGGTTTGGGTGTCTTTTGTTCAATTTAGATTTCCTTCCAATGCATAATTGTGGAAGCGATCTTTTCATTCACTGTAGTTTATTAATGTTTCTATTGACGATCTCCTGAAATGGGAGGCAGAAAGGTTTGAAAGGGAAAGGCTAAAGCAAATTACACACATTCACACAAAGATACAGTGTATAGCCTACATGTTAGGCTTATTGATCATGAACGCAGCATGCCCATGTCATTAGAGACAAGTGCCCTCGAAGAATACTTGAAGCTATGAACTTTGAAAACAATTTCTTATTCATTTCAAAACGTGTTTCTACGTATTACACAGTAGGCACAGAGAGGGAGAGAGAGAGAGAGAGAGAGAGAGAGAGAGAGAGAGAGAGAGAGAGAGAGAGAGAGAGAGAGAGAGAGAGAGAGAGAGAGAGAGAGAGAGAGAGAGAGAGAGAGAGAGAGAGAGAGAGAGAGAGAGAGCGAGCGAGAGCGAGAGCGAGAGAGCACGATGAGTGTGTGTGTGTGTGTGTGTGTGTGTGTGTGTGTGTGTGTGTGTGTGTGTGTGTGTGTGTGTGTGTGTGTGAAAGTCAAAGTCAAAATTTGTATTTAAAGATGGACATTGAATAAGCAAGCATACGGGCTTGTTTCCATCAATACTATCTGGTGTGTGTGTGTGCGTGTGTGTGTGTGTGTGTGTGTGTGCTAGTGCATGCGCGCGAGCGTGTGTGTGTGTGTGTGTGTGTGTGTGTGTGTGTGTGTGTGTGTGTGTGTGTGTGTGTGTGAGAGAGAGAGAGAGAGAGAGAGAGAGAGAGAGAGAGAGAGAGAGAGAGAGAGAGAGAGAGAGAGAGAGAGAGACGCACGTGCTCGCGCGCACTTAGACACACCCAACACAGGCGCATTTGCAAACAAACGCCTTCAACCCATTAAGCATACACACACACACACACACACACACACACACACACACACACACACACACACACACACACACACACACACACACACACACACACACACACACACACACACACACACACACACACACATATATATATATATACACACACACACACACGTACATGCACACACAAATACACAAACGTAACAAACATACACACACGCACGCGTACGCATACACACACACACACATACATACACACACACACACACACACACACACACACACACACACACACACACACACACACAGACACACACACACACACACACACACACACACACACACACACACACACACACACACACACACACACACACACTGATGTATGGACAGTGTGTACACCAGGGGTGGGGGTTATATTTGGGACCAGCAGGGAGATATATTCCGGCCTGGGAATATACACACAGGTCTCACACACACACTATCACACTATCACACACACACACACACTATCACACTATCACACTATCACACTATCACACACACACACTATCACACTATCACACACACACACACACACACACACACACACACACACACACACACACACACACACACACACACACACACACACACACACACACACACACACTATCACACTATCACACCAGCAGGGAGATATATTCCGGCCTGGGCCAGCTTAAACCCCGGGGTATATTATGGCTTAGGTCAGTTTATACCGGGGTATATTTGGGGCCAGGGGTATATTATGGCCTAGGTCAGTTTATCCCGGGGTATATTTGGGGCCAGGGGTATATTATGGCCTAGGCCAGTTTATCCCGGGGTATATTTGGGGTCAGGGGTATATTATGGCCAGTTGCACCGGTTCGCATCGCCAGCTCTAACCATGAATCATTAAAGGGGAACCCTGACGGATGAGTGTTTGCCAGAAACACGTCGATATCACCAGGACAACACCCTTTACAGAGATCCTAACACTCACTTTACTCTGGTTTCCTAGAAATCGAACCGTCAATTCGGCGATTCCTCCTTGGCGGAGGTGCTGGAAGTCTAATTATTTCAGTGAAAGAGAAAGCATGTGCCGCCTGAGTTTAGACCAAATCGTTTGCACGAAATGTCCACAATACAAGCCTTTAAAAAAAAATGTTTATACAGTTTGCCCAAAGGAGTTTCGCTCACAACAAAGGAAATAGCTCCTTTTTTTTATTTTTTAAACTGCACTACAAAGAAGAAAAGCTTCAACCACAATGAGTGACCTCTACCCATCCCATCCAAAATGGCTTCTCTCTCCGGCATCTCCGCCAAAGAAGAATCGCCGTTTTGACGGTTTGATTTTTGTAGGAAACCAGAGCAAAGTGAGTGTTCCGATCCTTGAAAAGGCTGTCTTTCTGGTGATCTCGACGTGTTTCTTGCCAAACAATTCATCCGTCAGGGTCCACCTTTAACCAGCGTTCAGTGAGCGGAACGGACCCGGTGATATGGCTGACTGATGATAGGACGAAGCCATGAGCACACGTTATCAGATGGAAACTTCGAATGGTTTTCCGATTTTTGTGTGTGTATTTATTAGTAGGCCTATATTAGGGGAAGACGGGGTAAAAAGCGCATGGGCGGGTAAGAAGCCCACCCCAATTATCTCATGAAATGAAGCAAATTTCAGTCTCATTTTGCCCATGAGACGAGCGTTAATGTCTAGCATTCGTCTCATGGGCAAATTTGACTGAAATTTTATTTATTTCATGAGATAATTGGGGTGGGCTTCTTACCCGCCCATGCGCTTCTTACCCCGTCTTCCCCTATATAAATGAAACAGAGCTTGCTCTTTCCATGGTTCATTCGTAATATAAACATGTTTATTGATTGGGTGAGGTGAGAGGAGGAGTCTGGTGTTTGCATTGGTGTCTTACTCGTATTTCACACAATGTCAGTTTAAATTAATACCAACAGCAAAAAAAGCAGTAATTCAGCTTAACAAGGCCTTTCAAAAATACAAAGACATGTCTGCAAATGTCTATTTTAAAGTTTTTGTATGCTAAAATCCAGCCCATCTTACATTTACTCTTCTAATATCTGGGGATTACATAAACTAGAAAAAATAGAAACTATTCATATGTTAGCCTGTAAAAGGTTTCTTGGTGTACCCGTCAGAACTCCAAATAAGATGATTTATGGAGACTTGGGAAGATGTCCCCTTTATATAAATTCTATTGTATCGTCGGTTAAATATTGGTCAAATTATTACAGATGGAAAATGAAAGATGACCCCATAAGGCATACTAGGTGTTGCTTGAAATGGATAGATCAGGAAAGGGTTTGCTGGGTATCCAAAATTAGAGAAATGTTATGTGGTTTGCTTTTGATTGGTTACAGCAGGGTGTAGGTGAGATTTGTTTTTATCGTGTTTAAGCAAAGATATTCTAAAAGGGTAAGATGGATTACTTAAGAGCTCGGCGAACCGGGCTGATAGAGGTATCGTTAGTGGCGACAGTAAACGTTTCACAGTGGAGGCTATCCAAAAACTCAGACTGGAACTTGAACGGAGAATTCAACTGGCCTATCGACGTGTAAAATGTGTCCTGTTTAAAAGGGACATAACCAGTGTTTCTGTCCTCACTACTCATATAGGGAAAAGAGAC
>CM065688.1:28345515-28355515 GCA_017654935.2 Phymorhynchus buccinoides
TGGCGGTGAAAGGGTTTGCTGTCACTAAGCGCAACCCAAGTCCCCTATTCTCAGAATGAAAGACGTTCACGTTATGCTTCGCTCGTTCAGTAAAATTGAGACAAAAAGATAGTTCAGGTAACAAAGAAAAGTCTTGAAACGGGATATTTTGATGACAGGCTTTCTATCAAGTTTGTGGAGTCAAAGGAGAGAGAGAGAGAGAGAGAGAGAGAGAGAGAGAGGAGAGAGAGAGAGAGAGAGAGAGAGAGAGAGAGAGAGAGAGAGAGAGAGAGAGAGAGAGAGAGAGAGAGAGAGAGAGAGAGAGAGAGAGAGAGAGAGAGAGAGAGAGAAACTTGAGAACTTGAAAACTTAATTTATTTTCCAAGGATATAGATTTTAGGCAACGCCTATTCTTCCAGTTTGTCCTTGATACATAAACATACACAGAACATAAACATGGCAAGGCATACGAGAGAGAGAGAGAGAGAGAGAGAGAGAGAGAGAGAGAGAGAGAGAGAGAGAGAGAGAGAGAGAGAGAGAGAGAGAGAGAGAGAGAGAGAGAGAGAGAGAGAGAGAGAGAGTTTATTCATATACGTATTCATAATTATGTAGATTGTAGCAGCATTTAAAAACGCCAAATGCAACAGTAAAGAAAGGGGGTGGGGGGTGATGAGACACAACCATAATGACAAACACAGACATACACTGACAGACACGCGCTAGCCTACAAACACCCACACCCGCACACACCCACACGCGCACGCACGCACACGCACGCACACGCACACACACACACACACACACACACACACACACACACACACACACACACACACACACACACACACACACACACAGAGACAGACAGACACACACACACACACACACACGCACGCACACGCACACACAGAGAGAGAGAGAGAGAGAGAGACACACACACACACACACACACACACACACACACACACACACACAGACACACACACACAGACACACACACAGACACACACACACACACACACACACACACACACACACACACACACACACACACACACACACACACGCATACGTCCGTACAAACACACACACGCGCGCGAACCCAAACTCGTGTGCCTGCGTTTTCATACACAGCCATAATTATTTGTCACTCAATGTTCGATTTTTTTTGAAATGTTTCTCTCCTTTCTAGACAATATACTACATTTTATTTGTATGCATAATACCTTCAAGTCTCTTTGGTATTTGGGCTGCTCTCACCTGGAGAGGGTGTCGCTGCAAGTGCAGCGACACACAGTAGGACACGAGTGGGGGTGGGGGTGGAGGTGGGAACTTGGGAAACCTAGCGGATTTGTACGCGCAAAAAGCGCTGGAGTCAAACTAGCTTTAAATCATCGTCTTGGTGTAAAATTTTGAAACTAATAAACCGGAAGATACTTTATAATGATAGTACCTTCTGGCTATGTAATGATAGTACCTTCTGGCTTTATAATGATAGTACCTTCTGGCTTTATAATGATAGTACCTTCTGGCTTTATAATGATAGTACCTTCTGGCTTTATAATGATAGTACCTTCTGGCTTTATAATGATAGTACCTTCTGGCTTTATAATGATAGTACCTTCTGGCTTTATAATGATAGTACCTTCTGGCTTTATGATGATAGTACCTTCTGGCTTTATAATGATAGTACCTTCTGGCTTTATAATGATAGTACCTTCTGGCTTTATAATGATAGTACCTTCTGGCTTTATAATGATAGTACCTTCTGGCTTTATAATGATAGTACCTTCTGGCTTTATAATGATAGTACCTTCTGGCTTTATAATGATAGTACCTTCTGGCCTAGTAATGATAGTACCTTCTGGCTTTATAATGATAGTACCTTCTGGCTTTATGATGATAGTACCTTCGGGCTTTATAGTTTTAAGAGATACTATTCTTTCATTTATAATATTTAGATTTCCGTGGAGATGTCTGTTTCTTATTATTCCTTTGTTTAAAGCAATATTTTATTCATATGTTGAGGAATATATAAAGATATACAATGTGTATGTTGCTGTCTTATTACCATGTCTCAAACTCATTCTGTGTTGAATTATGCTAAGTTCCTTGGAAAAAGAAATTGAAGAAAAAAAAGGTTTTTCGGTGCTGCAGCCAAAGGGATGGGCTGGCCTTTGGGGACCTTCCTCAACGCCAGCTGTGTCCTCAAATACCTTTGGCCGAGAGAGTGGGGATGTACCCTGGGTGAGGCATCTCCACTATAAACAAATTCTAGCCCAGCCCGCCAGAATAGTATCTGCCCCCTCTGCTATCTGGCAGTCATTGTCGGAAACGACAGACTAGCATACCATCTGTAAGTAGTGTGTCTTTGTCCGAGCGACAGATACACATGTATGTGTCTTGCCTTTCGAAGTCAATTTCCCTAAATCCACTTTCGTCACATGAATTTGAATGGTTTTATATCTATACTTAACCAAAGATATTCTAAAAGGGTAAGATGGACTCTTAAGGACTCGGCGAACCGGGTTGATAGAGTTATCGTTAGTGCGGACAGTACTCTATTCACAGTGGAGGCTATCCAAAAACTCAGACTGGAACTTGAACGGAGAATTCAACTGGCCTATCGACGTGCAAAATGTGTCCTGTTTAAAAGGGACGTAACCAGTGTTTCTGCCCTCACTACTCATATAGGGAAAAGAGACCGGATGCTTATCTTCCCCTAGGCAGTCTTTAGGGCTAGATCCTGCCATAGGCCCTGTGTAATCAGATATATCTTATCTTTTGGTTGACAATAGCCGCACGTTGGGGATCATAGTAAGGTGAGAGTGAATAATAGCCGACTTTCCACTGCAATGAAACATCATTTTGCATCATAGTAGGCCTATTTTGTACATGACCGTGACCCTCAAACTAGGAGGTATATGCATCGGCTCCTAGTGATGCCACTTTGGGGGTTAGTTATTCCTTTGGGGACCTTCCACCCCTCAACCCCAAGTGTTTCTTTTATCACTTCACATTAATTTACTCTCTCTTTTGTCCCTTTTTCTTTTACTCTCTCTCTCTCTCTATCTCTCTCTTTCCCTCTCTCTCTCTCTCTCTCCCTCCCCCCCCTCTCTCTCTCTCTCTCTCTCTCTCTCTCTCTCTCTCTCTCTCTCTCTCTCTCTCTCTCTCTCTCTCTCTCTCTCTCTCTCTCTCTCTCTCTCTCTCTCTCTCTCTCTCTCTCACACGTTTGTATTTACGAAAAAGCTAAGGTGGACATTGTCAAGAGCATTTAGTATTGTTGTGTGATACAAAAAAATGTCTGGGTTTCCGTGTGACCTAATGTTTGGTGTACTGACACATTCCTACCGTATGAAGCTAGTGTGTGAGCATGTGTGTGTACGTCTGCGTATGTGTGTGTACGGTGTGTGTGCGTGTGTGCGGGCGCGTGGATGTGCGTGTGTGCCAGTGAACGCGGCTGCCTACCTGCGATTATTTTAGTTCTTTGTGTATGTAGCACATTCCTAACAAAAACAAAACATTAAAAAAATATCAACAACAACTAATTTTCCTATACTTATTTTTAGAGTAGCATTCTGCTGTTCATAAAACTAAAAATATTTGTCTATTTGTATTTGCCAAGTGTTCTTATCAAGTCTTCGTTCCTCAGAGAATGGATTATGCCCTCTTCGCTAGGCATCTTCACTATAAAGAAAGAAGAAGAGCCCAACTCCCCAGAATAGTAGAAGCATTCTCCACTATCTTGAAGTCATTGGCGGTCACGACTAGCTGGCACAAACCCATGTGGCTTTCGACAATGTTGAAGTACGTTGCATCTCTCTAGCGGCTCTTTGCACAGTCTCAGTGCTTTCCTGTACTCATCTTCTTTGTTTTTTCTGTTGCAGGTCTCTTCTTAGGAGCCCACCTGTTTTTCGTGGTGCTGACCGGCATTCTGTATCTCAGTGGCTACGACATTGTCCCCGTCGACTTTGACGCTGTCCCCATGGAGGTCTTGAACGAACCGTGGCTGAAAAGGGAATATGCCTGGCAACAGAGGGACCAGTACCCTAACAGGTGACACAATGGACGCAATGTGTCAAGTCACACACGCTCTCCCCCACCCCCTCCCCCTCGTATAGTTACAGACGAATACATACACGTACTTGCGTGTGCACACACGCCCAAACAGACACTTACACACGAACGAGACATTGGAAGTGTCTTGTTGCGTTTATTTGTCTGAAACCAATTGGTATATTTTGTTGGTATTTGGTATTTGGTATATTCTAGTCACAGAGACTTATTTCTGTGAAATTCGGGCTGCTCTGCCCTGGAGAGCGCGTCGCCACAAGTGCAGCACCTACCCATTTAAAAAAAGTTTTGTTGTGGGGCACAGAGTGAGGAGGGTGCGTGGACACACTTGAAAAACCTAGCTATCAATTTGACCATACCAGGCAGCGGGATTTTCCCTGCCGACTTTCAACTGCCGTGGGATTTTTACGTGCGTAAAGCGCACTGGTCAGACTAGCTTTAAGTTCCCATCCGAAGGACTCGGTGTTCAGTTCGATTTTCTTGTCAAACTAGAAAGAAAGGGCGAGGCTGGGATTCGAGCCCGAGTCACTCACGCTGCAGTCACGCATTACATTTTGCAGGCGAACGTCTTAACCACTCTGCCACCTTTCTTGAATGTGTCTTCTGTAAGACAACCACCACTGCTTCTACTGATATTTAAACTGTAACGTTACTATTATTACTATGTTACGGTTCTTGTTGTTCTTGCTTACACTCATTTAAACTTAAAAATAAAGGAAAGACAATAGCTGTTGCAATGTTCGACAAGCCTTGAAGCTTGAACACTTGAAGACTTTGGTTAGAACACTTGTTTCTTGCTCAGTTAGATATTGTGTCTACAGTTTCACTATCCCTTTGTCTTCATCAGTTCGGAACAAACTAATAAACATCACAAAAGCCAACTCACACTATTCTACCTTTTAGTCGAAAGAATATAGAGTGGTGAACTCCGTCGAGTAGCTGCGACCGTAGTGTAGGACAGTAATATACATGTTTCACTAATACGGATATATTGATGAAAACGCAGAGAAGTTAGTGTACATAATGCAATCTGTTTCAGGATTCAGCCTGAGCTTCCTCCAGACAAATACCCCACCTGGGACCGAGCCTTCTCCAAGGAAGATGTGCTGCTCTTCTACTATGCCGGCAGTGGCAACATCTTCACCAAGAACAAACTGCAGGCCATTCAGGAGATCGAACAGCGCCTTTACGACATACCCAAGTTCACAGAGTACTGTAAAGCAGCGGAGGATGGCACGTGCGTACCATTCGAGTCCGTGCTCCGCTTCTTTGATGGCACCTACAGTTCTGTCGATTCTGTTTTCAACGACCCTGACTTCGACAACATCGACGCTGTTCTCTATGCTGCGAGCACACACGACGAAACCAAAGGAGCTTTTTTGTACGCTCTGGGGGAGAAGAACACAGTCACCAGCAGTTCTGTGACAAGCACGTTGACGAGAACCCTAGTTCCTCTGGGATGGCCGCTGAATGATGAGGATGGAGAGGATGATATGTTGGATAAGGTAATAGCTTACATGGCTGATGACATGGAGCCTGTGCTGAGTGATTCTGAAGGGACATCGGCTTTCGAATTCAGTTACTACAACTACTGGCTCATGTTCGAGGTGGCCATGAGACAGGCCATGCTTGACATGGGTCTTGCTGCTGCTGCCATGATCTTCATTTTCTGCTTCATGTGGTTCCACACTCGCTCCCTGATGGTGACTGCTATGGGCGTGATGAGCATCATGTGCAGTTTTGTGGAGACCAACTTTGTGTATCGCGTTATCATAGACTACAGATACTTTGGCTACTTCCACCTCTGCTCCATGTTCATCATCCTAGGGATTGGAGGTGATGACATCTTTGTGTTCTGGGACGCTTGGAAGGCAACGGGTTTGAAGCAGTATCCTTCACTGGCTCACCGACTGAGTGACGCCTATCGCCGATCCTCTAAGACCATGCTGGTGACGTCATTAACCACCTCAGGAGCCTTCTTGACCAATGTTTTATCTCCCTTGCTGGCAACCAATTCTTTCGGTGCCTTCGCGGCTATTCTGGTCATTATAAATTACATCTCGGTGATCACGTTTTTACCCTCTGTTATTGTCTTCTACCACCTCAACTACGAGGACAAGCCTCATCCTTGCTGTTGCTGCTGGAAAAAAGAGAATAATGACAACGGCAATAGCAAAGAAAACCCCGGGACTGCCAGTAATGACCACCCCATTTCTGCCATCTCACATACCGAAGGAAACGTTGTCATCGCCTCACGCAATGAGATACATGGAAACGGTTCCTCTGCTAATCTTGTAGAGAATGATCCCTCATTTGGCAGGTCTGGATCCAGCGATTCTGTTCCGTCTTCGAGCTCTAATGAGGAAACTGATCCCCAGCCCAAGAAACCCAGCAAGATGGTGATCTTTTTCCGTGACTACTACTTCGGGGTGGTGACGCACAGAATTCTCCGCTGGGTGATCATTGTGGCGTTGCTGGGCTGTGTGGGTACATTTGGCTACTTTGCTTTCAAGCTGGAGCCTGACAACGAGGAGGTAAATGCTCTGTTTAAAACAACAACAACAACAACAAAACGTATAGTTTGTAAAAGCACGTTTTTGTCATTGTATTTCTGCATCAAGTTGCAGAAACTGTTCACCCGGTGTTCCTTGTAATGACCACTGTCCATGTTTCTCTTGAAAAACAAGCAACCCCTCAACAAACACCACCACCACCATCAGCAACAACAACAAACAAACAAAAGACGATTGTGCATGCATGCGTCACATGCCATGCATGAGTAAAAATGTGTTAACTTAGGTGAACTTGTTTCTCTCTCTCTCTCTCTCTCTCTCTCTCTCTCTCTCTCTCTCTCTCTCTCTCTCTCTCTCTCTCTCTCTCTCTCTCTCTCTCTCTCTCTCTCTCTCTCTCTCTCTCTCTCTCTCTCTCTCTCTCTCTCTCTCTCTCTCTCTCTCTCTCTCTCTCTCTCTCTCTCTCTCTCTCTCTCATGATTTCTTCCGCTCCTCGTTCTGTCTATATATGTCCCTTTGACTCCTTTATTCTTCCAATCACAAAAAACCCCAAAACGAAGAGCATTATCCACAACGAATTTATACAGGTTAAAAGGCGAAACATGTTCCTTATTCTATCCATGATTGTTAATCGCTCTTTGTGTTTGTTTTTTTACTCGTTTGGTAGTTTTGTGTTTACATTGGTAAATAAAAATGTTTGGCTTCTTGATATGCGTTGCTACAGATGAAGTTTTTCCGAGACTACATTGCTTACACCAAAGCCATGAAACACAGCAACAACTTTGTAGCGAACGACCTGGAAGAATCCGTCAGAGTGCACTTGGTGTGGGGACTGAAGGAGAATGACCTGTCGGACTGTCACTTCTCCTCCATAATGTGTAAGGGCCAACACGGCTATGTGGATTCCTTCGATGCCAGCACTACAGCTGCTCAGCAGTCTTTAGCGGTGCGTTTAAATTTTTTAATTTATAATTGGTGAAGATATCAGATTTTATGTGTGCCAACAGAGCCTGAGTTTTGCCAATATTGTGTTTGATTGATTCATGTGTGTGTGTGTGTCTGTGTGTGTGTGTGTGTGTGTGTGTGTGTGTGTGTGTGTGTGTGTGTGTGTGTGTGTGTGTGTGTGTGCGTGCGTGTGCGTGTGCGCGCGTGCGTGCGTGTGCGTGCGTGTGTGTCAAGTCAAAATTTTATTTCCAATTGGAACGTTGAATAAGCAAATAATATACTTTGTGTGTGTGTGTGTGTGTGTGTGTGGTGTGTGTGTGTGTGTGTGTGTGTGTGTGTGTGTGTGTGTGTGTGTGCGTGCGTGCGTGCGCGTGTGCGTGTGCGTGTGCGTGCGTGCGTGCGTGCGTTTGCATGTGCGCGATGCCACTTATCTCTAGTGCAATAAGTGCATTCACTCAAAGCTTTCTGATCCTGAAATACTTAAGAGCTGGGTGCAAAAGATTATTTTATGTGCATGCCCTTGCTCTTCTTTCAATATTAGGACTTAAGGTTTTGTGAAGGGTTATGCTTGATTGAATTTATTAAAAGAAATGCCGCCCAGATGACAAACAACGTATTACTGTTTTGTTAGCTAGAAAGATTGCCGAAATTTTCTAAATGAAAATGTTCAGTTAGTTAAGATCTCGTGACATAAATACATTTTCAACAAACTCTAGAGCTGATCACATTCGTCATTTACATACAGGAATGTATTTGTTGTTGTGTCGTTTCAGCTCCTTGAGATAAAAGGCAGCTTCAAGACTTTAATTCTTAAACAGTGTTAAGAGGTTAGCCCCTGTGACAACGTAAAATGTAACAACGGCGCAAAATGTAACAATTGTTACATTTTGTGCTAGGCGCCCACCTTTTGACGAAATTAGCAAAGAAAATGGCAGAGTTTTTCGTCATTACAGATCAAATCGAAGTAAAATCTTCAAGGAGTTGATGAATTTGTCTTCATCATAATATACCAAATCGAAAGATAAAAAAAAGACTACATCTAAATTTCCAAATGTTTGTGTGCTTGCTTGTTTGTTTCACTCGTTCTTTATTCGATTTAGCATTATTACTTATTATTACAAGGTGCAAAGTATGTAGGTTGTTTTATTGATTTGTTTCTCTCGTGTGTTATTTCTTTCTTGCTTTCTTTTTGGGTACAGTGTTTTTTTCCGCCTGAACAATGCCGAATCACTGTTGTGTTTATGGATGTAACAAATCACAGCTACGATATTTTCTGAACTGGGATGACTGAAGAAACCTTGAAAGAAACAATCTACAATTTTGAGCAGTTTTTAACCTGCGGCCAAAGCTAAATCAACTTGTGGTTAACAGGGGATAGCCCATTACAACACGTTAAGCAGAGCTTAACAAGTTAATATTCAGATGATATGGGTGCTCATGGAAGTGCGTCATAATAGTCAGCATTTTTGACAACCTAGTATGTTTTCTTTATTGCATTCGCATTTTCATTGTTACTTATAAACTCCCCAACATTACACCTAAGGCATTTTGTCACAGTATCGACTAAATTTGACTCGCGACACTCTAGACCTTGAAAGGCTATGGCCGTAGTATTGTTAAAAGCAAACTTTATAAACCCAACATTGACCCCAAATAGGACACAGCCCACCTGAGTCTTTATTGTGTGCCAAAATGACAAATGATTTATTATTTCAGACACCCCAATGGGGGTACAAGAAAATGCAAAAAAAACCAATGCGCATGCCACTTTATATACTCAAAAAGCGAACTTGGGCCAGGGATCATATTTGGGGTAGCTTACAAGTAGCTGTGTTTAAAGACCGACCTCATGACGTCTTTTCATACAATTAACTGTCAGTGAAATTTGATAAGATTCTTATTGTGTGACATTCAAGCCATGCCTTTCAACCATGGGTATTTCGCTTCATATTGTTGTGAGCGTTTTTTGAGTGTTTGTTTTCAGGGGGGGGATGCTAAGTTATCGGCGTGCGTGAGAGAGAGAGAGAGAGAGAGAGAGAGAGAGAGAGAGAGAGAGAGAGAGAGAGAGAGAGATAGATAGATAGATAGATAGATAGAGAGAGAGAGAGAGAGAGAGAGAGAGAGAGAGAGAGAGAGAGAGAGAGAGAGAGAGAGAGAGAGATTCGAAGAAAAATAATGATAAATACAGTTCAGAAAATATCGTAGCTGTGATTTGTTACATCCATAAACACAACAGTAATTCGGCATTGTTCAGGCGGAGCTGTACCCAAGAAGAAAGCAAGAAAGAAATAACACACGAAAGAAAAAAATCAATAAAATAACCTACATACTTTGCACCTTGTAATAATAAGTAATAATGCTAAATCGAATAAAGAACGAGTGAAACAAACAAGCAAGCACACAAACATTTGGAAATTTAGATGTAGACTTTTTTTTTATCTTTCGATTTGGTATATTATGATGAAGACAAATTCATCAACTCCTTGAAGATT
>CM065688.1:28360515-28363015 GCA_017654935.2 Phymorhynchus buccinoides
ACTGCTTCAACACTCCCCCCCCCCCTTCCCCATTCGTCTCAAAACTGCCGGCCAACGTTCTTTTCCTTTCCAGGCACCATCTGTATGGAATTCGCGGACTTCTCTCCGAATGACCAAACTCAATATCCTCATCTTAAGCCGTACTCTACACTTACCTGTTTATGTCACTCATGAATTCCCATCTGTACTCTTTCTCTGTACTCTTTCTGTTCAGTTGTTTGAGAATGAGTGCGCGTGTATGGTGGTACAGGTATGGTGGAAGGGGAGATGTATGTGAATGTGTGCTATTTGCTAATGTGTGTATGTATTTAATTGAAGGTTTTTTTTTGGGCGTGTGTATGCATTCCCACTCAACAATTCACAACAACTCTGATCAATTATGTTATTAACTCGGCATTAGTGTCTTTGATGAAAGAGACTTCACTTCAGTCTAGCAACTTAAGATTGTGCGCATGTTTATTGTAGCCATAATTATTATTTCAGTTAATATGCATTGAATTTCATTTTACTATTTCACTGTTTCTTCATTTTCGTCATCATCCAGTAGTAGTAGTAGTAGTAATAGTAGTAGTAGTAGTAGTAGTAGTAGTAGTAGTAGTAGTAGTAGTAGTAGTAGTAGTAGTAGTAGTAGTAGTAGTAGTAGTAGTAGTAGTAGTAGTAGTAGTAGTAGTAGTAGTAGTAGTAGTAGTAGTAGTAGTAGTAGTAGTAGTAGTAGTAGTAGTAGTAGTAATAGGAGTAGTAGTAGTAGTAGTACAAACAAACAGGGAAGAAGAAGAAGAAGAAGAAGAAGAAGAAGAAGAAGAAGAAGAAGAAGAAGAAGAAGAAGAAGAAGAAGAGATGAGGAGGAGGACGACGACGACGACGAAGAAAAAAAAGTCAGAAGTAATAGAAAAACTGATGGTAATGGTACAGATTCCCTATGGTTTCAATACTCATGCAATAATGATCATGATGGCGAAAAACGTGATGATGATGATGATGATGATGATGATGATGATGAGGAGGAGGAGGAGGAGGAGGAGGAGGAGGATGAGGATAAGGATGATGCTGATGCTGATGATGCTGATGCTGATGATGCTGATGCTGATGATGCTGATGCTGATGATGCTGATAATGTCTGCAGTTGGAACAGATGCCGGCAGAGATGCAGAGTGGATTTCAGTTCACAGAAATATCCTGGCACTGGTTGCAGGTACAGAAGGTATGTAGCCCTCAAAAGGGATGACTAAAGCGAAAAGGTAAACGTAGAATCATGGGATTTAGGCAGTATGCTTGAAGTACTAATCAGGGTAATGCTAAAGTGTCACAGAACAATGAATGGAAATTTTAAAAAAATCCATTCATAACATTTGTTAATACAATTACAGACAATACCAATAATTGACACCATTGTATTATTACAATTAAACTGAACATGATTAATATAAGAATTTATTGAATCAGTTCATTTCAAACTGAACAGATAGAACGTAGAAAAAAACGACCCATTCTTGAGAAATTCAGTAGAACAGTCACTTTACTGTCACTCTCTTTGACTCTGCCTTTTCCATTTTCTTACTGTCATCTACTATCTTTCTGCCTTACATGCCTATTCTCCCGTCTTTTTTGTTCAAGAAATGCTTTCAAAAAGATTTCCTTACTGGGCCTAACCATTTATTTGTCAGGCACATAACGGCAGCGTGACGCATCTGTGTTCATAATTGACAGGGAACTGTCTGAGCGATCGAAGACGAAGAAGGTCGTTTGGTAGGGGTCAATTTTGCTTAAGACAGCGACAAGCAATGCCTTTCACACACTGAAGAACCAACCCAGTGGTAGCGAAAGGGGACTGGCAATTGTGATATTTTCAAAGTGGCGCTGTAATCCATTGTGACACAAAAATGAATCCAATCCAATCCAATACAATACAACAACAACAACATACAGTACTTATGACGATAAATCTTGATATAAATTAAATCGAAGCGTACACGCACGTTAAACATTCATAACGCATTCAAACAAAGACGTTATACAAGGACGAACAAGAAGATAACACACACACATACACACACACACACACACACACACACACACACACACACACACACACACACACACACACAAACACACACTCACACACACACACACGCGCGCGTTTGATAAGTAGATATAAAGGCAAGAGACACACACACACACACACACACACACACACACACACACACACACACACACGCGCGCGTTTTATAAGTAGATATAAAGGCAAGAATGAGGGGGGAACAAGAGAATGAGCTTCAATGACTGAGAAAAAGGTGGGTTTTGATGTTTGATTTGAAAGCAGAGAAGGTCGGTCGCTGACGGAGAGAGAGAGGAAGTTTGTTCCAATGCAATTCAATACAACACAATACAATACAAAATCATACAATACAAT
Organism: Phymorhynchus buccinoides; assembly: GCA_017654935.2. Lineage (NCBI taxonomy): Eukaryota > Metazoa > Mollusca > Gastropoda > Neogastropoda > Raphitomidae > Phymorhynchus > Phymorhynchus buccinoides. The sequence continues at coordinate 28,362,926 of CM065688.1, forward strand.
ACTATACAATGCAAAACAGCACAACGCAACATAACCTAATACAACAGCAGAACACAAACTAGTGCACGAAAACGTTCGATCAAGCAGTGG
>CM065688.1:28370515-28412660 GCA_017654935.2 Phymorhynchus buccinoides
GCGAGTCTGTCAAGTGGTTCCAGATATATCCTTGGGACAGACAGAGAGAAAAACAAAACAAGGTCAAGATCACGACGGCAATAATTTACGCGCGGATGCCTTCCTCTCATGGTTTAAATTATTTTTCGCACAGTAATGGAAAACAAAATGTTTGTAACATAGCCAGTCGTGTATATGGTTTTGTTTTGCCATCTTAGGCTTCCATCAGTAGTTTATTATGATGTATATGCCAAGTTCATTTCTTTATTTCACTGTTTACAAATAGCTTGAAGTTGTAGTTGTAGTTGTGTATATGACATCCCCATAATTTTTCACATTGAAAAATGTCACTGAGAAGGAACATTCTGCCGTTCTCAGGAAAGGGATAAGTTATGGATCAGCCTAGGGCTATTGTCATGAAGCTGAAAGAACCAGACTTTGAGATTGAGAGTCGTAAACATCAGTGGAATGTCTAAGCTACAACTTTACCCTTTGATCGTTGTTACACATAAAAAAAAACACACCTGCGTTTGCTGTGAAAACCTCTTGCTTTGTTTAATTAGACGTTGTACATAAAGTTGAAGTATATAGACAGTCATATTATGTTTAAAATAAAATAGACGTGTGTTTGGGTGTGTACGCTTCTAGGAAGACCTTGAAAAACAATTTAACGATGTTTGCCCCAGGAGAAGCAAAGAAATCAAACCACAGACGTTATGCATCTTATTTTTCTTTTTGTTTTGTTTTAACACAATGTCAGGTCAGGTCAGGTCAGAGAATGAGAACTAGGCCTCGCGGCCTATTAATGTGTCCTTTCTGATTATTTGTGTTCTTTGTAATGATTGGCATGACTAGGACGTTTTTATATGTGTTAATCATATACATATTTCAATTGTTGAAGCTTGGGGTCTTTATGGAGGAGGTTTTTGAACTGATTAAGGTTAGGTGCTAACTTGATATGTGCTGGGAGTTAATTCCAGTATTTAGTGACTCTGTTACTAAATAAATTATTTATAATGTTAGTTCTGCTGTATTGGGTTTCTAATTTCAAATCATTATTCCTAGGTTTTGAGTAGTTATAAAGTTGTAAGAAATGTTTGTTAGTAATATCAGAACTGTGATTTGTTTAAAATAAACATTGATTAAATCACTACGTAGTCGCCGATATTTTAGGGATGGTAAATTCACTTCTATACAGGATTCCAAAACATGTCTGTAGTTACCATATGTTATTTCGTACTCTGTTTGAGGATTGTTTACGCCCAAATGCATGACTTTACACTTGCTTGCGTTGAAGTAAAGATTCCACTTTGCAGACCAGTCAGTTAGTTTATTAATGTCAATTTGTAATTTATTATAATCTTTAGATAAGTTGTATATTTTCGTGTTGTCTGCAAAGATTTTACAGACGCTTTGTACTTCGTCAGGTAGGTCGTTAATACAAACTGTAAAAGAATCGGGCCAAGGAAATTCCCTTGTGGGATGCCTGTATGTCCCAGCTTGTTGATGTAATGAATGATTTTACAAATCTAAACCCATGCTGGCAGTCAGAGTATAGGTTAGTCATTCATATGTTTAACCACTGTATCCCTTATAAACTGCTCTAGTAGTTTACACACTATGCTTGTTAAGCTGACAGGCCTGTAATTTCCCGGATCTGTCTTAGTCCCTTTTGTTATAAATTGCAGTTGCGTCTGCTTTCTTCCAGTCTATTGCTGGTACCCACGTGTCGTCATATCCGGCCACAAGGAGCGCCATATTATGGGAGACCGCCATCTTAGTCCTTACCTTTTTTTGAAAAATGCCAGATCGATGGTGCGTATTTGGCTGTTCCAATTCGAAACTTAATCTAAACTGTATTTATAACATCTGGATGTTTTCTTTACACATTTAGATAACATTTTCACTTTGTTTACACACAAATAAGGACTAAGATGGCGACACTTCCGTTGGAATGGTCGAGATGCGCACGCAAGTGGGTTGGAGCCATAGGAAGATCACCCGTTTCTAAACTTTTGATAAGCAATATGGTTAATGGTAATGCTAATTCTTCACTTAGTTCTTTTAATATCTTAGATGGTATCTTATCAGGACCGTGAGCCTTATTAGTGACTAGCTGCTTAATTAAGCTTACTTTTAGCAGCTTCTACAGTTGCATATAATATTTGGCCTTTACCGGTGGATTAATTACACAAATTAAGGAGTGTGCATAGAACATGTTTCATGCAACAGTACAATGGTACAAAATGCAAAACATCGTTACAATGACACAACGTGATACAACGTTAACCTTCTTGCACGTTTAAAAATGTAAAAAATAAAAACTTTTTAGGAGTTTACTGTGTTGTGTTTGAATGCCATTTTGAGCTAAATGTGTGATGTGTGTGTGTGTGTGAGAGAAAGAGAGAAAGAGAGAGAGAGAGAGAGAGAGAGAGAGAGAGAGAGAGAGAGAGAGAGTGTGTGTGTATGTGTGTGTGTGTGTGTGTGTGTGTGTGTGTGTCCCTCTTTTATGCTATTGGTAAAAATCTTGAACAAAGCTTGAAATGGGAGATGGAAGCGACACATAGAGGTTGTTTTGTGTACATATCGTATTTAGAATGTAAGGAGTAGGGTCTTAATGAAAGTACTTTTGCTCAAAAGGTTCCTCCTCTTTTCAATGAACGCGTAATATGTGTGTGTATGATTTATTCGTTTCAACATGTGTCTGACCGTGAACAGCAGATATGTGCGTGCGTGTGTGTCCATGCGCATGCGTGTGTGTGTGTGTGTGTGTGTGTGTGTGTGTGTGTGTGTGTGTGTGTGTGTGTGTGTATGCGTGCGCACGTGTGCGTGTGTGTACGTGTGACTGTCTGTCTGTCTGTCTCACCATCCTCTCTCTCTGTCTGTCTTTCTCTGTCTCTCCCTCTGTTTCTGTTTGTTTCTCTTTTTGTTTGTATGCTGTGTCTGTCTCTGTCTGTGTGGTCTGTCTCTCACTCTCTCTCTCTCTCTCTCTCTCTCTCTCTCTCTCTCTCTCTCTCTCTCTCTCTCTCTCTCTCTCTCTCTCGTTTCAACATGTGTCTGACCGTGAACAGCAGATATGTGCGTGCGTGTGTGTCCATGCGCATGTGTGTGTGTGTGTGTGTGTGTGTGTGTGTGCGTGCGTGTGCGTGTGCGTGTGCGTGTGCGTGTGCGCGTGTGCGTGCGTGTGCGTGCGTGCGTGTGATAAGGCATAATAGATAATAGGCATCGCCTAAAATCTTTATCCTTGTCAAATAAAGTTTTCCAGTGTCCAGTCTCACTCTCTCTCTCTCTCTCTCTCTCTCTCTCTCTCTCTCTCTCTCTCTCTCTCTCTCTCTCTCTCTCTCTCTCTCTCTCTCTCTCAAGCACACATACACACACACACACAAACAAACACAAGCACGCAGGCACACCCAAACCCACCCACAAACGCATTCAAATTGTTCTCTTATTCTTGTGGACTTTGGACTGCATTCCTTTTACATGCCAAGAGCATATAGAGGAGCCCTGACAGTAAGGAAGGTTCTGCTTCATTATTTATACATGGATAAGACAGTGCCTGAAAATACACACACAACACATTTGCATGAGCATAAACAGGAAATGAAATGATTTTGTTTATAAATTATAGGCTTGTTGCTATAACACTATGTTAAATAACATGAGGAAAAAGCAATAAGCTTAATAGCCACATTAGTGGAAGGTAGCTCACTGTATGAATAAAATGGCATGATGAAACTGACATTGACACAAGCCCATAGTGAGGCACAGGTGAGCTTTTACAACAGAACATAGCTTGGTGTTGACCGAAAGCTATGTGTGCTAAAACTTATGAACATTTATTAAGTAAGCATAAGTTACTCCCAGACACACTTCTGCGACAGTCACACCATTAAGTGTTATGTTACTTAAGGTAGGCATCACAGCAAACTGAAACCAGACTGCACAGCAGTTTCAGTAGACAACTGCATGGCTAAACACAATGTGTTGGCTTCATCACTGATGAGAGACGGTGAGAAACTGACTAATGATATAGGCCTATCTGAGAGTTCACATAGCAAAGAATTCAATCAGTGGTCAGATTAATACTATCAGCACGAGGCATCCACGCACTGCCTCCCCCCCCCAAAGAACCAGAACAGTCATAAAAAAAACTGATGCGACAAAAGTTTAATATTATGTATTTGAACATTATTGTAACTTATCAGATCTAACGTGCAAAAACTGAAGAAGAGAGACATGCAAAAAAATGAATGAATTTTAAAGCATTTTTAAAAAATGCAATTTTAAAGAAATATCAAAAATAAGTTCCGCTGATACCAATTAGTATTGTTTCTAGAATGCTGCATGCTTTCAACATATTATTACTGCCAAGTGTGAAGTCTGTGACTGAAGAATTACATGATACAAAAAATAAATAAATATGCCTGCCCTTTAAAAATGGTAAAATGTAAATGCCGGGATATATCTCAGATTTCTAGGCAGAATATTAAAAGTCTTTAAAGAGAAGGTTCCACCGTGAAGCTGCTCACAGAGTTACTGCACCAGTAGTGACAACAATCGTCAACAATAATCTGGCACCTAGTTCCAGAATCCAGCCATGAGAGGGTTGGTCGGGTATTACAATGTCTCCTCGTCTTTCCACATCTGTGTCACTGTCTTCAGTTGAGTGAAGAACTGCACGCCCTGCAACACAAAACCAGTCCCAAGTCTCTGTACCCTGGTGAACCAATCACATAATTAAATTGTTGCCACATGCCAGAAAAAAAGTCATAATATTGCATGAGTAAAGTATTAGTTATACTAAGGAAATTCCCGCACCAATACTCTATAATGCTGGGTATATGGGTTGACTAAATTCAAGTAATGAGCATCCTTGTATGTTTTCATAAACAGTTGAAGAAAGTGTATCACATGATTCACTTTATTATATGATACAGAGTACATTAAAGTAGGCCTACTTTGAAATACAACGGCGGAAAGGAGTATTGAGATTAAAGTTGGCAGTTTTACAGTTACAAAAATTACCCAAACCCAATACTTTGGGACTTTATTGGGTAGAACATGGAATGGCATGGGGGTATTTTTGCAAATATTGTCGACGTCTTGCTTTAATATGTCATTCCTCAACAACCTATTTTAAACATGGCTTCTTTCCTGAAATAATTTCTTATTATCATACTCTCGTTAAGAACGTAACTAAGCTGCCCACAAAAAGTTAGGGAACACTTGCAAAACGCGCATGCTTTACTTATTCGCTTGTACCTTTAACACACTTCGCAACTGGAACGCCAAAACGTTGCAGTCGCATACGTACGTGGCATGGTCTTACACTGAATGTGTAACAGTTTTACGCTTGCTGTTGGTTGCTATGGAAACGTCTGTTTCAAAGGCGCCCAAATCCCCAAAAAGTGTCACAGAATTAGCACATCAGCATTTGTTTCCACAGAATGAATTGAGCAAAACTGTACTCAGCACATGGTAGTCGAGAACTTTGATAATGAGTACAAGTCGCAAAAGAACCAAATTTTAACCATTGACATGGTGCAATTATCACTGAATCACGATGGTTGTATAGTGAAAAATGAACCTTTCGGATCTAGGGAGAGCCCTGGCATGGCTGGTGGAGAGTGTAGTTGTGCTGAAATTGGGTCACCGACTTTAAACTCACCCATCAGTCATAACCAGCTGAAACAGCGGTTCCAGACCACCAGCCGCCCAGGAAATGCGACAGGCAGGGACACCCAGAAAAACCACCTGACGGGTGAAACAGTACCTTGCCAGGCACGCCCTGCCTGACTAGCCAGATAACCCCGACCAGGCACATCAGGCGACATCTAAGGACAGCAGCAGACCTCAACAACTCCACTCGGACAGGGTTAAGCCTCCTGCACCAAGTCCAGCTCTACGCTCGTCACCCAACATAGCGTCTCAGGCTAACTCCAGCTCACAAAGCTGCTCACCAGGGCCGGTGTCGCCAATATGGACGATGGATACGTCAACAGGGTCATTAGTTCTGATAACGGACGAGCTTCATAATTATCACCCTGGATCATCCGCATGCATGGACTCATGGAGTCTGGATAAAGCCAGGCGAACGGTTCCATGAAGACTGCATCCAGCACGTGACAGCCCATGGCGGGGGTTCCATCATGGTATGGGCAGTCTCCTCGACTCATCACAGAACCCCACTGTACCACGTTCGAGGACATCTAAACACTCCGAGGCTCATCAACGAGACCCTAGGCCTGCTTGTTGCGGAAGAACTTGATGTGTTTGCTCTAGGGAATGGGTTCCATGATGACAATGGTCGTACTCACCAGGGTCGTGTCCCAAACAACTGGATCCAGCTGTCAGGGTGTGTGTGTGTGTGTGTGTGTGTGTGTGGGGGGGGGGGGGGGGGGTATGACTAACTTGACCGGCATAATACGCAGTCTGAATTTCAACTCTGAGGAAAAACTTGGAGACCAACTGAGGCGTCGAGCACGCAAGAAATATACCCCCCAACAAACACTGGAGCAGCTGCTGGATTTGCTCCAGCTGGAGTGGCGGGTTCAACAGGAACAGGCAATGATGTTTGTACACTGCGTGTGATAATACTGCGCAACGTGCATGGCAAGTTCTGGTGGATATATCCGTTTTTGAGTCTTTCTCGACACTTTCAATTGACAACTTCTTGATACTCGTGAAATTTTCTGATGTTGTGATTTTCAAAAGGTAGGGTACCCTCGTTTAGTAAAAATCTAAAAATGTTTCTGCTAAACAGATTGCTGTCGACTTTTGCATGCATTTTGTCAATGCATTTAATAAACCACTGTTAAACGTTCAAGGACGTAGTTTTTGTCGTTTTCGAAATATTGATGATTTGGTAAGTGTTCCCTAACATTTTGTGGGCGGCTTATATTGTTTTTTTATGCTGTCTTCTATGTAGCAATGCAATTCAAGCTATTTATTACATTACCTTACTTCAATTTCACCAAAATAATGAACGGAGTCAGAGAACGTAATCGTATACAATTGTTTTATAACATCAGTTCATCGGGTAGCAGACACCTTCACGAGTTATGCGATACAACAAAACTTGAGAAAAATACTACAGTGATAATGAGACATGAAACAACTAAAATCTTTATAATGCACACAAACCTAGCACATACGCGCGAACAACCAACCTACCTGCGTGCCCCTGTAGTGAGTACTCCCCAGGAAGGATCCCCGTGACCCAGTGAAGGCGAAGGCCGGCACGGGCATGGGGATGGGGACATTGACCCCCACCTGGCCCACGTCACACTCCATGGTGTACTTGCGGGCCGTGGCCCCGCTGCTGGTGAAGATGGCCGTGCTGTTCCCATAGGGGTTGGCCCTGACCATCTGGATGGCCTCCTCCAGGGTGTCCACCTCCATCACCAGCAGAACAGGCCCGAAGATCTCCTCCGTGTAGCACGGCATGCTGACCTGAAAATAATAATTGTTTCCATAAAGAAAATTGCTACTATCGTCAGTGGTTGCAAATCTCACGATGACTGTCAATTGGTATCTCCAAGGCAGTTGGATGTTGGCGAGTCCTGCAGCTACACCGATATCAAACGCTACTGGCTTGCTTTTTCCGTAGAAAATAACAGCAGCTCAAAACCCCCATACTTTTCCCCGGCAGCTTGTGTCTTTTTGGAGAGGCCAATTCAACAAAGTAGCAAGATTAAATCTACATAGTCCATCAAGAAAATACAAAAAATATCCAGAATATTTAACTTAAAAATCCCAAACAATTATCTTACATCGACCTGGTGCAGAATGGTGGGCCCCACAAAGTTTCCTTTCTCATAGCCGGGCACCTTGATGTCCCGGCCGTCCAGCAACAGCTGAGCCCCGGCGTCCACCCCGGTCTGCACCAGGTCACAGACCCTCTGCTTGGACTCTGGGGAGATCAGGGGGCCCAGGTCAGCACCCTTCTCTGTTCCTGGAGCATGCATCACATAGAACAGTGGATTAGGCCTCAGAGTGGACATGGTCAGTGTTCATCACACAGCCAGGTCTGCACCAGGTCACAGACCCTCTTCTTGGACTCTGGGGAGATCAGGGGGCCCAGGTCAGCACCCTTCTCTGTTCCTGAAGCATGTATCACATAGAACAGTGGATTAGGCCTCAGAGTGGACATGGTCAGTGTTCATCACACCGCCAGGCCTGCACCAGGTCACAGACCCTGTGCTTGGACTCTGAGGAGATCAGGGGGCCCAGGTCAGCGCCCTTCTCTGTTCCTGGAGCATGTATCACATAGAACAGTGGATTAGGCCTCAGAGTGGACATGGTCAGTGTTGATCACACAGGGGGCCCAGGTCAGCACCCTTCTCCCTGCCTGGAGCACAGAGACACGTGTTAGTACACTTCACTGGCTCGGTACATTTTCAGTGTTCATCACACAAAGCCACACAGGAGTTTCCTGAATTATGGAGAGATCCATGTCAGCTCCTTTCTTTTACACTGACCACAGAAGTCACATAATTTAGTATATTTAATGTGTTTGTTCCACCTTAATCACCAAGCCACGAATCCATGCATTGTTTGGATGTCAGAGAAATCAAGGGCCAGGCTCAGGGCCTTTCTCTGCGATTTTGAATCGTGTGGAGGGCAACAAAATATCAAAACAAATGTCAAAGAAACCACAAACGTATGTCCTGTGTCAACATTATATCAGTTACTGAGCAGCACACCAACCAATGGGAAAATGACACGGGCAGGCTAAGGCCGTGTACACCTAAGCGGATATTCCATGCGGAAACCCGTGCGCAATCCATAAATAAGTGAAAACAAAGAAGGGAAAAGATTGTGTCCGAATTTCCCCTATATGCGTAATCGTTTATCCTTCTTTCTCCCACTCATTTAGGGTTTTCCGTACGGAACTTACGCGTCTAATGTGAACTCGGCCTAAGGGTTTGACAAAATAATCTACTTTTTGCAAAATGTTGAGGAGGGCATGTTTCCACTACAGCTAATTTTCGCAGATTGCAAACATGCATAGATGAAATATTAAAGCAATAAGAGACCAAATTCAATATAATATAGTAGACCTCAATTTCTACTTTATTTTTGTTGAATAGGTTTCAGTTAATTTACAAAACTAGTAACATTGCAAATTTCCTGGTTTTGTAAATTTACTGTAACGGATAATAATCAATGTTGAATGTGGAAATTCTCTGCAGACTCGGGCCCACCTGCAGTGACGTGGAGAGCCTTGGCCTGCTCCACCAGGTCAGGGATCCAGTGTCTGGCCTCTCCCACAAACAGCAGCGTGGACAGAGACATGCACCTCTGACCCGCGCCGCCAAACACCGCTTCCAGCAGCTGGTGCACACAACAACCACGAACGCACAGACAAGTAAACAATACCCGAAGGTACAGCAGACACAGCCCAGAATCTTCACCAAGGTTGGCTGTCCCGGCCACTGCTAAATTACCAAGGTTCACAAAATGATTTCTTTCAATATCAGTTTAATTAATGACTACTATTGCCTCCGTGCATGATGCAAGCTTCTATTTCACGCGCGCACACGCACACGCACACGCACACACACACACACACACGCCCACCCCCACCCCAAGACCCGAAGGTGCCAATGGGACCCACAGACTAAAATGAAAAACACACCAAAGAAAAACCCGAAGGTGCCAATTGGACCAACAGACGAAAATGAAAAAAAACCTCCAAAACCCCGAAGGTGCCAAGGTGTTACAGAAATTGATAAAAAGGTGTTTCAAAAATTGAATACTAAAATGAAAAAAAACAACAACCAAAAAACCCCAGAAGGTGCCAATGGGACCCACAGACGAAAATAGATCAAGTCTTTAGATTGCCCACTTGGATTTGCACAACTATAATGCATTGGTTATATTACATGTTTTATTGTCTAAAAATGACCATTTTGTTACTCAGTTCTCGGATGCATAGAAGAGCAAATGAGGTAAACAGGCATTTCAACTTGTCACTTAAGGCCTTCGCACACTAGCATCAGGCGTCAATTGTTTCTCAGAGCAACGCCTTGACGCGTTGACGCCTGCATCACAGCACACATTTCGGGTTCGAGCAAGTCTGCCATTTTAAAAAAAATTCAATCAGAGTTATGGTCCTTCCGTCCGTTGTGATTGGCTAGTTTCACGATCTCTGCGATCTTGAGCATCAAAATTAGAGCCGGTTCTATTCTCGAGCAACAAAAAATCGCGCAGCTACGCATCAAAAATCCTGCGCGTCGCGAATCTCTCACACGCAAGCGGCGCATCAAACTGCGCCTTGCAGCAAAAAATCGCCGCGATCTCGAGATCTTGACGCTAGTGTACGAAGCCCTTTAAGGGCGTCGCACACTAGCGTCAGGCGTCAATTGTTTCTCAGAGCAACGCCTTGACGCGTTGACGCCTGCATCACAGCACACATTGTAGCGAGGCAGCGGTGTTCTCACACACGACTCTTGTCGCTTCGCCTCTTGTCGCTCGAACTTCCTTATTTGGAAAGCAAGGAAAGATTACTCTAGCGTCAAACCTCCTCCTAGAAACAACAGTTGTCAAGTATGGCTGACTACGATTCAGAAGATGATTCGTCTTCGTCAGAAGATGACATGTGTATCATTGTTTGTGCTGCTGCTGCTGCTGCTGCTGCTGTGGCACAAGAAGAAAGACGTCCCAAGCGTTCCATCTGGGCACGTCGCTGGCTCCAGAAAAGGCATGAGTTTGGAGGGTATCATCAACTCTTGGCGGAACTCATTCGAGAAGACCCAAGAGAGACGAGGCGTTTTCTCCGAATGAGCCACGAAAATTTCCAGTTTCTTCTCGACAAAGTGACGCCTATGATCGCGAAGAAAGATACCCGCATGCGGAGGGCCATTTCACCAGGCGAACGTCTAGCAATAACCCTGCGTTTCCTTGGCTCTGGTAAGTTATTCTGACTAATATTTTTTTAAATGTAAAAACGAAGGGTTACTACATTTTTTTTAAACGAATAGGCTATGTTGTGTAAGTGGCTGTGTATGTATGTATGTATGTATGTATGAGTGTTAGAACATGGGGTTTAAAAGACGTGTGTGTGTGTGTGTGTGTGTGTGTGTGTGTGTGTGTGTGTGTGTGTGATTTTGATTCTCTTGTCAGTTTCTTGTGAAAACAAACACAGTCACACACACCACACAACAAGTCTCAGAGCAAAAATACAGTCACACACACTCTCTCTCACACACACACACACACACACACACACACACACAGAGTATGGTTTTCACAGAGTAAAATAACAAGATTGCATTCTTGTTATTTATGAGCAGATACATATCAAATCATGTATACATGATGTAAACATATACACATACACACACACACAGTCTGCAGGCTAAATTGCCGGTTGTTCATACTAACTTAGAGTGTAGTAGCTTTACTAAAAATTTAAAATGAAAGGATTAAAAATTGATAAACTTTGGTTTACAGGATTTAAAAGCAGAGAGAGAGAGAGAGAGAGAGAGAGAGTATGTATACATGTATGTTCGTGAATGTACATGAGTAAAGGTCAAGATGTGCCACCCCCCCTGCATTTCTCAGTTAATTCTATTTTTTCGTTTTTGCCTTTCTTACCATACATAAAGCTGTATTTTAGGAACATTTTCAGATAATTACCTTTTTGGAATACTAACCCTAACCCTAGCCCTAAACCTAACCCTACCCCCCACTATGTGTACTGCAGTACATCGCGTTTTGTAACAGTTGTGGTTCGTTGCGTTTTTCCGTCTCATAGGGTGGGGGGTAGGGTTAGGCTTAGGGCTAGGGTTAGTGATAGGGTTAATATTCCAAAAAGGTTATTAGCTAAAAATGTTACGAAAATACAGCTTTATGTATGTTAAGAAAGGCAATAACGGAAAAAGACAATTAACCAAGAAATGTAGGGGGGGGGGGGGTGGCACATCTTGACCTTTGCTGTATGTTTTTTCTATATGTGTACCTGTTGTAATGTTGTACTACATATTCAACTTTGGGTTGGGGAGGAGCGCTTTTTACAGTGCTGCATGGATCTTTGTCTTTTTTTCCCTTTGTCAGTGGCGTAGGAACAACTAGGTGCAGGGAAGCGGGTGGCTCTCCCCCTCCTAAGTGGAACTAACACTTGCAACCCTCAACTTAGCACCTACACACACACCCTTCATACCTCCACCCCTCTTTTATACATGAATCATCTTCTTCCTATTGGGGATTTATATCCTGCCCCACGCCCAAAGTCTTCGTTTAGACTGCAAATGGTGCACAGGATGCATGCTATGTGAGTTTGTGTCATCCATTCCACCGGCACAACATGGCCTACAACTTGCTCTTGCACATGATTATATTCTGTTCTTCTGTTATCTCATCTCAATTAATTAAACTCTCTCCACATGACAGTGCCCGATCAAGCACATAACTCACACAACTGTTCAACACTAGGTGATTTTGACTCATTACATAAAAGTTATTATTTTAAAAATCTTAATGTCTCAGAGTGATGATCAAGAGGGTTCCAGATTTTAGTCTATATATTTTGCTAGGAAACCCCATGATTTGTGGTGTTTGATGATTGTTTTCATGTCGATGGGGTGTCAGAAGACCAGGATCCTAGAAGAGACTATTCTTGCCATTTTCCTAACATTTTCTTGTAACACGCTTCATGTTGTAAATTTGCAGGCGATTCCTTTGTCAGCCTGTCATACCAGTTCCGGGTTGCAGACAACACTATCCACGGCATTGTTCTGGAGACTTGTGCTGCAATCTACTCTGCCTTGAAGGATGACTTTCTCAAGGTAAAGTATCATTGTAATTGGGAAAAAAATGCCCTTATTTTTTTGCCACTTTTTCCCAGTATAGTTGAGTACTGGCAAAAGAACCACAAATTGTTGCATTTTTTTTGGTCCTTTGCCCAGTTTCAAAACTTGCAAAGGAGTATGTTTTTGTTGCGGTATTTTGTTTGTTTGTTTGTTGTCCTTTCCCCAGTTTCAAAACTGGCAAAGGAGTATGTTTTCGTCGCAGTATGTATTTTTTTTCTTCTTTTTTGTTTTCTTCTTTCTGTCTGTCCAGACGATAACTTCCGAACAGGTTGGCGGAATCGCATCAAACTTTGTGTGCTGGTGTGCCACCTGAATATCTACAACTCTGATTATAATTTTTTTAGGTCAAGGTCATGACCTTGGTGTATGACCTTGAAAACCGAAAATCTAGTTTTTGCCATATCTCGGGCACCGGTTGACATAGGATGTTGAAACTGGGTATGAATGTGGTTTGGCTTATGGCGCTTCTGAATATTGTGTACCTAATCCCTTATCTTGATTTAGATTAGATATACCTTGCTTAATAGCAAAATGTAATAGCCTGTACCCTTTAACCGTTCCTCTCTCTCATGGTCAATTTATGTCTCCCCGTTTCTGTTTTTATGTCTGTTTGCCTGTCTCTCTGTCTGTATTTGTCTGTCTGTCTGTCTTTGTCACCCCCTCTCTCTCTCTCTCTCTCTCTCTTCTCTCTGTGTGTGTCTCTCTCTCTGTCTGTCTCCCAAGTAAATACAAAATAAGAGAAAGATGTACAGACAGAGAAACAAATACTAAGACAAACAGATCTATCCGAACCAATTTTCAAAAAGATCAGGCTGGTTAAATTGTTCAACCATGAAATAATTGTATATCACATACTGAAGAAAAACAAAATGAAAGCAAGCATTACTTTTGCAAATATAACATAATATTTGTGACCCAACACCACAAAAGGGACATTAAGTCGCTGGGCTAGTTTCTCACAAGGGGCTTGCAAAGTCAAAAAATGTCATTTTCATCAATTTTGAGTTATGGGTATTTTCGTGCTCTCTAACATTTTATCTTTCATATCACTAAAGGATCATCTTTAATATGGTCTCTAAATATTCCAAAAAGTGCTTTAATGTTAGTAGATTGATGCATAGGCTAGACTTTAGACTGATTTATCAAAATGGCCCACAATCACCTTACCAAATTTAGATGCTCATAAATTTGCAACAAAAAAGGATACAAGAATGGTTTTATATCATTAGAAAGAGAATTGCCTGACGTTTTCAACTGTGCCATTTTCTCAGAATGGTCATTTTGACACTTAATGTCCCTTTTCATGGTGCTGGGTCACATTTGAAATGTAAACCTTGTAGTGTAGCCACTAACTGAACCCAACATGTAAAGAACTAGAAAGTCAGTGCATAAAGAGCTGGCAGTGAATTATTTGAAATGCAAATCATTGTGTGTGTGTGTGTGTGTGTGTGTGTGTGTGTGTGTGTGTGTGTGTGTGTGTGTATGTGTGTGTAATGTGTGTGTGTGTGTGTGTGTGTGTGTGTGTGTGTGTGTGTGTGTGTGTGTGTGTGTGTGTGTGTGTGTGTGTGTGTATGTGCGTGTGCTATGTGTGTGTGTTTGTGTGTACATGCGTGCACATGTGTTTGTGTGTGTGTGACTATTGTGAATTTTTTTAACTATTGTTCAAAATCGCAATGCTCTTGGAACAGAATGGGTTAACAGCTGGACTGCAATTGTCCCTTCCTCATAAATGGACAAACACACCATAAGAAATTATAATGCTAAGTGTGTAGCTTAGTACATGAAAATACACAATACTTTTTTTTTTTTAACTATAGCTACAATATATCAAAATACCTTTGACACTGAAAGGGTTAAATGCTGAACTGAAAATGCTTCTTTATCAAAAGTTGATTAAACACATTATAAGAGAAATTTTATGCTCGTTTCATAAAAAGCAAACCACAATAATTTTTAATGAGTTCTTATTGTCTTTAATAAACTAACGTTGACACTGACAGGGTTAAAAGTTGATTAGAAATGACCATGTGTCAGAAGTATACACACACACCGTAAAATACTCTTATTCCAAATTTCATACTAGTTGTATGAAAATGCACGAATGCTAGAATTTGGAGTTGAAATAAAAGTTATGCAATGATGAAAATGCCTTCGGCACTGAAGGGGTTAACGATTGATTTGAAAATATCCCTATGGCAGAACTAGATAAACACAGCTCTAGAAACTTTCTGGTCAAATTTCTTCCTTGTTACATAAAAAGCTTCATCACTATAACTTTTTTAACAACATAATTGCTTGTAATCAAAATGTCCTTGGCACTGAAGAGGTTAAATGCTGAATTGTAAATATGCCTATGTAAGAAACTGATAAATACACAATAAGAAACCATTACACAAATTTCTTGTATATTACATATATAAATACCCCAAACTAGCATTTTTTGGTAATTATAATTATTTATAATCAAAATGACCTCGGTACTGAATGGGTTAAAGACTACATTGAAAATGTCCTTACTTCAGAAATGGATAAATACACTATAGGAAACTACCACGCCAACTTTGATTATTGTTTTATGAAAATGCATCCTACTGGAATTTTTTAAAAATGTATCCCTGTCAGAGATAAAATACCCTTGGCACTGAAAGCATTAAACCTTGCTATTGAAACTTAAGACAAATAAACAGCAAGACGTTAACACCATCTGTAATAACAGCCTGAACCAAAACAACAACACATTTAATTCTGCCATAAACATGTGACATGACTAGAAAACGGCATGTTCACTGAAACACCTTTAATCCTGCATAAATGTGTGACATGACTAGAAAGACACCGGTAAAAACATAACCTTCTTGGCAGAAACAGGCACACACACACAAATCACTCTAAGAGTAAAGTTGGTTAGTCTAGTCGTAGCTGTTGTTGTTTTCAATCTCTTCCAACAGTGCATCATGCACGAAGTCTTGAATTTGTTTTCTTACTTTGAGCTGGGCAATAGGCGTCATCTTGTCCAGCTGTGAAGCCAGATACGAGCAGAATTTCGCATTTTCATTGCTGCTCCCCTTTTCTTTTCTTCGCTCCATTTTCTCCTTGAAGGAGCCAGCAATGTCTGCCATGACAGAGCAGAGAGGCCCGGAGTCACTTGGGGCCCTGCGCTTTCGATCAAGCCGTGCAAAGTCTGGTGGAGGTGCAATGCGGCTCGTGGATGGGGTGGAGGGCTGCGGTTGTCCATATTGGCTTCCGGATGGGGTTGAGGGCTGCACTGAATTCCCAAATAGAGCTCTTGCAGTTGAACAGTGTTCCTGCCTGTTGCGTTCAACCAGGACGTGGATGTCAGCGTCGGCTGTGCTGTGCTGGCTTCTTGGTTCTTGGAGCATTTCTTCCAGTGGGTCCTCTTCTTCAGCGTCACAATCCAACTGGGTGTCTGTCAGCTGACTGTCATTTAACTGACTTTGCTGTGTGTCTGAGAGGGGCTGAAACACACAAACATCAACACTAATAATTATTTGATGGAAATTGAAAAAAAAATTAATTTGTATTGCTGATGTGTTTCAGGTCCCAAGTACCCCAGCTCAGTGGAATGAAATTGCTACCCAGTTTGAAAGAAAATGGCAACTTCCTAACTGCATCGGCGCACTTGACGGGAAGCATATACAGATCGTTTCACCGGGAAGAGGATCTGCGTACTTCAACTATGATGGATACCACAGCATCATTCTTCTGGCCTTAGTGGATGCAGCCTACAGGATTACATGGTTTAGTGTAGGCTGCAATGGGAGAGCAGGCGATGCAGGTGTCTTCAGAGATTCCTCACTGGCTGAAGGCCTGGAGGGGAACACTTTGGGAATCCCTGACCCCAAACCTCTGCCAGAACGACAGAATCCTGTTCCGCACTTCATTGTTGGTGACGACGCATTTCCACTCAAGTCCTACCTGATGAAGCCCTACCCATTTCGGACTGTTGTCATGTCCACTGGGCAAAATGATGATCCAGCAGAAATTGAACGGCGCAAGAACAGACTATATGACTACCGGGTGTCAAGAGCACGTCGACTGTCAGAAAACGTCTTTGGCATTCTGGCAGCAAGATTCGGCATTTTTCAGAGAGCCATACGGCTTTCACCAGAACATGCCACAACTCTCACCATGGCATGTCTTGCCCTCCACAATTTCCTGATGACCAGACGAGATGCCCAGTTTGCTCCACCATCGTTTGTTGACAGAGAACATCCCATCTCACATGAAAACATTGATGGGGAATGGCGACAGAACCAACAGAGGATTTTTGAAAATCTTCACCAGCAAGCTGGGAACAGGAGCGGCTATGATGCTCGCTGGGTGCGCAATGAAATAACTGAATACGTCAATGCAGAAGGACAGGTTCCATGGCAAGAAATGCTTGTGTTTGGTCGCAGCTTGCAGTGAACTGAGATGGAAATGATCCATTGACTGCGTGAAATGTCGTGATAACCAAGTTGCGGTTGAGATGATTTGAGAAATGCAATGTCTGTACAATTCTGTAGGAAGTATAATTCTATTTTGAACAAACATGCAGAAAGAAAGAGGTGTTGTGCTTTTTCACATGTTTTTTTTCTTCTGAAAATAATATAAAACTAGATAGGAGGTAATCGAATGTAGCATTCGAGCATCACCTGCGTCAATATACATCCCTTACCTCGCCTAAAGACGTCGCTTACATGGCAAATTACCTCCCCTCGTGAATTTCAGTTTTCATGGTCATTTGAAGGTCATACGTCAAGGTCGTGA
The DNA here is from genome assembly GCA_017654935.2 of Phymorhynchus buccinoides. Lineage (NCBI taxonomy): Eukaryota > Metazoa > Mollusca > Gastropoda > Neogastropoda > Raphitomidae > Phymorhynchus > Phymorhynchus buccinoides. Next base: position 28,388,080 of record CM065688.1, read on the forward strand.
CCTTGATCTAAAAGGCACATCCCCATTACCTGGCCTACATGCCCACCAAGTTTCATCTTCTTATCTTTATTCCTTCATGGTGATTTGCTCCGGACAAACACACATACACACACTCATACATAGATACATACACAGCCACTTACACAACAAAAAACAATATCATCTTCGCTCCGTAAAACTCCGCGGGTGATAACTAGAAGAGGGGGTAATCGAATGTAGCATTCGAGCATCACCCGCGTCGCCTGGGTTACATCCCTTACCTCGCTTAACTACGTGGCTTACATTCAGCTTTTACCTCCCGCGGGTGAGAACAACACTTTTTTTCTCTCACTCTTCTTTTTCTCCTATGTATATTATTATCATCATCATCTGCAGAGTGTTACGGAGCGAAGGTGATATTGTTTTTGTTGTGTAAGTGGCCGGCTGTGTGTTTGTGTATGTATACATGTATGTGTGTGTGTATGTCCACAGCAAATCACCATGAAGGAATAAAGATAGGAAGATGAAACTTGGTGGGCATGTAGGCTAGCTACTGGGGATGTGCCTTTTGGGGTCAGGGTCAGGGTCATGACCTTGACGTATGTCCTTGAAACCTGAAAATCAGCAAGGTAGGTAAAGACTGTAGGTAAGCCATGTAGTTAAGCGAGATAAGGGATGTAACCCGGGCGACGCGGGTGATGCTCGAATGCTACATTCGATTACCTCACTTCCAATCTGTTTGTCCCTGTCTCCCCTCTTCTTGCGATTTAACTTGTACGGCATCTCCATTTTTCATAAAAAGCAGTCACAAACTAATGTTCTCATGGATCCACAGCTGTGCATTTGTACCATAACATTAAGTGCTTTTGATGTTGGGATGATTCCTGGAGTCTTTAAGCCAGGGTACAATAAGCTGGATTGTGGCTGCCTATGTGGCGGGGTGATGACAACGGACACCCACTAATAATGTTCTCATCCACAGCTGGTGCATTTGTACCATAATCTGTGTAAGTGCTTCATCTGTTGGAATGATTCCTGGAGTGTTTAGCTTGTTTAAGCCGAGCGACAACCACAAGACGTGTGCACATTGAACTAAAGCATTCATTCATAATGCATGCATGAAAAGGTTGGTTGCCCTACTCCTTCCTCAAAAAGTTGCATGATTTAGATTAGTATTGATTTACTAATTGATTAATTGACTATTATAAAAATCTCCACTTTTCGAGATTGGGTTTTGATTGTTGATCATCCTTTGAAACTGTTATTGTTGTGCAAAATTGTCTTCCTTCCACAAGATCACGATTTATTTTTACATGTGTGTCACTACAATTAGTTTTAATTTGATTGATACATGCAATGTATTACTCTTTGATATAACGTGCAATTCTTTAACATGTGTGCAAGTAGTAGTAGTATGTGTGTGTGCGTGTGCGGGGTGTTTGTGCGTGTGTGTGTGTGTGTGTGTGTGTGTGTGTGTGTGTGTGTGTGTGTGTGCATGCATGTTTATGTGAGCGCCATTGTATATGTTTGAAGTAATACCACTAGATAAATTGTTCTTTATGTTCTTAATTGGTTTTTTATTTCACATGTTAGTGTAACTTCTAGAATTATGTTGTTGTTAAATGGATGTTTGTGCTATAATCAATGTTACCTGTATGGCAACTCATTTATGAAATTTCAATATTTTCATTTTGAATTTAATTTATTTATCCAATGAGCCTTGACAATCTGAAGTCTGCCTTATTATTAATCTGACATATCCCCGAAGCCTGAGTGATGCCCATGTGGCAGGCTAATATAATTGGAATAAAATATGTCCGATCAGGTAATGTTCTTATCCTCAGCTGGTGCTGTTTTGCTGTGGCTGCTGGATGATTCCTGGGGTATTTAAGCCATGGTACAAGAAGAAGTAATCTGCATTGCAGACAATATTAGCCATTGATTTTGAAAGTTCTATACATTTCACTCCATGTTTTTACATAATTGAGGGAATGAACATTGTTGAATAACAGGAAAATAGTGTGTTTTTCACAAAATGTACTTTATGTATATACTGTATTTGTCATATTTGACTCACAGCAATAAATCAAAAAGGAAGCTTTGGAAGCAGCTAAGTGGTTAGAAAAAACAAGTCAGACATGTATGTCACTGAGTGGAAGTCAAATCTAACTTTTGTGAGTATTTCAACTGTTAAATTGAGATGTGCGCCTTTCTTGTACAGTGGTACACTCCTTATAAGACTTCCCATTATAAGACTTTTGCCTTAACAGACTTGCTTCCCCGAGACATTGCTAGTCTTTGTAACTATTAAAATTACTCCCTTTATACTACCTCTGTCTGATAAGACATAATTTTTGGTGATTTTTGAAAGTCTTATAAGGGGGGTACTGTTAACCGCCGTTTTGTCTATTGAAATTCCGCCAATTTGTCCAAATTTTCTATTATGATTTGGACAAAACGGCGGTTCAACAATCCGCCGTTTTGTCTAAAGACAAAACGACGGGTTGGACAAAACGGCGCCAGATTTTGAACCGCCGTTTTGTCCAAATAAAAGTTGGAGTTATAAAAACTCATTCTTGACAAGTTCTCATTATTAAAAAAAATCTTTGTTAAATAAAATGAATAACAAGCTGACCACTGACACTGGTCACTTTGGCCTAATTTTACTGTTTGAATGCTAATTATTGTATTAGGAGATCATATGAACAATTGTTGATGTGGTTGACCAGTGGTCAGTGTTACTGACCAGTGGTCACTTTGGCCTGTTTTCACTGTTTGACTGCAAATTAGTGTATTAGTTCAAATGAACAATTTTTGATGTGGTTGACCAGTGGTCAGTGTCACTGACCAGACTTTGGCCTATTTTCACTGTTTGACTGCAAATTAGTGTATTAGGAGTTCAAATGAACAAATTTTTGATGTGGTTGACCAGTGGTCAGTGTTACTGACCAGTGGTCACTTTGGCCTGTTTTCACTGTTTGACTGCATATTAGTGTATTAGGAGTTCAAATGAACAATTTGTGGTTGACCAGTGGTCAGTGTCACTGACCAGAGGCCACTTTGGCCTGTTTTCACTGTTTGACTGCAAATTAGTGTATTAGGATTTCAAATGAACAATTTTTGATGTGGTTGACCAGTGGTCAGTGTCACTGACCAGAGGTCAATTTGGCCTGTTTTCACTGTTTGACTGCAAATTAGTGTATTAGGAGTTCAAATGAAAATTTTTTGGATGTGGTTGACCAGTGGTTGAACGGCGGTCTATAGACAAAACGGCGGAATTTGGAGAAAACGGCGGTTAACAGTACCACTGTATTTCAAATGTATGGACATTTCATTTTTGAATCGATTTTGATCATAATTGCAGTGAATAAGAAAATCATTATTGTGCAACAAAATTTTACATGAATAAACTAGATTGAACATTTATCGAATGTTACCTTGACCTTGATTGGTTAATTGATTGGTTATTATTTGAAAGGATCATAAACCAAACCACCTTTATACCACGTTTCAACATCCTATGTTGATTGGTGCCTGAGATATGGCTAAAAATAGATTTTTTGTTTTTAAGGTCATACATCAAGGTCATGACCTTGACTTTGATTTTTACCCCAAAAAGCACATATACAGTACATAGTCTCATGCACATCAAATTTCATCTTTCTATCTTTATTTTTTCATGGTGATATGCTGTTAACAAACACACATACATACATACATACATACATAGACAGCCACTTACACAACAAAAACAATATCACTCCGCTCCGTAAACTCTGCGGGTGATAATCAATTTGCTGAATATTATGAATTTCTTTAAAACAACCGATTTATACAAACTTCAATCATTTCGTGACCATTCAGCAGACGCATTTAGCTAAGAAGTCAAAGCAGTTACTGAAAAACAAGCAGAAAGAAAGTTTTTCTCAGTAACACATTTGTTGGTTAATAAAATAATTTCTAAGCAAGTATTCTCAGGTTGTTACTTGTCAGTCATTTGGAAGAAAACCGACATTATTTTGCTTTGGGGATTTGCAGTCTGTTTTCATAGTCTACCCAGTATACTGTTGGCAAAAGGTTCTGCGATCGTCGCAGAATCAATTTGAAATTTGGTCTAGAGGTGTTTTTGATGGTCATGGCAAGGTCCCATAGAAAAATGGTGACCATGCCAACCTTAACCTTGATTGTGGACAAGGCACAACAAAATGCCTGACTTATCTTTTACTCAGCGACACCCTTATTAATGTTTTCATTCTAAGCAACAATTATTTTAATAAGAATGTACATTTTAAGAATTTGTCATCTTTTGGCCTCAATTTGCCTTTCCAAATGAATGTAGTATAACAATACTTCAGCTTACCAAGTTGGAGATGCCTTTGGTAGACAACTTGCAGTAGGACTTCAAAAATTCCAGATCTTCGAACCACCGCCACCGGACTTTAAAGACATCATCTCGTGAAGCCCCACTCTTCTTGCTGGCCTTCACTACACCAGCGTTTCGGGTGTAGCCGTTTCGCAGCCACTTCAATTTGGCTTTTGTTGCTTTCACTGAAAACAAATTTGAGAAAACAATCACAGACCATTGTCAGATTGGACACAAGTTTTTTGGTAATCTAAAATCACAGAACATTTTTGAGAGGGATAAGGACATGATTTCGCTTGAAAATTATTTATTAGAACATGGTTAGGTGAGTGTATGACAATACAGTAACTTTTTTGTATTCATTTCATAGCATTTTTGATTTTTGGTGAGTTAAAAAACATGTGGTGCGTGTGAAAGTGTGTGTGTGTATGAATTATATACACCATGATACATTCATATAATGATGTTCAATAGCAATGTAAAGCGGAATTTGTGTACAGGACAAAGATTTGATGGTCTTGATTTTGAAAACTAAATGATGGATAAATACATTCAATACTTGCTGATTTGGCATTTGGAACTATGAATGTGTCTTTTTCAGTCTGAATGTGTGCATGCCATCTTAGATGGCATCTAGACTGTTACAATTAATTTGACATTTGTTAATGATTTTATGTCTATGTCATTACATACTTGTCTTTTGCGTGCTGCTTACACAAGGACATCCAAACATATTAGTACACTGTATTCCTCATCCTCTTTAATTTTCAGTATTTCTTCTCTTCTTCTCATCCACACACAGGTTTACAACTTCTGTGAGCACCCCCAGTCTTCTAAGCACATAACTTTAAATCAAAAAGGCTATGGGCGGAGATTAGCATATACATATTAGGCCTATGCATACTAGGCCTACATTTGTATCCTGCCAAAAATGCAGCCATATTCTGTTTTTGAAGATCTCCATTCTGTATTATGATCAGAGGTTCCGTTTAGACAGACTGACGTCTGTTTTTACCGCGCGTGAGTGTGTGTGTGTGTGCTGTACCGATACAAATTATTGCAGTCCGTACCGAGTACCTGTACCACGGCCTTTTCTATCGCAAGGTATGATATTACTTTACTTTTTCCCAGGCGCTTACGTAAAACAAAGAGCTTAGAAAATCTTTGCGTGAAATCAGTGAATGGGTGGTTGGGCGATGAGATGGGAGAGTATGAATTTTACGTTTTAATTGACGTAAAAGAGCAATGGGACAACGACGTCATGACAGTGACATCATTCGATCATAAAGGCAAGAAACAATAGGCCCCCTAGATTTCTACACGAGAACAAGAATTGATTTTTTCTGTATAAGGAAACGTTTCGGATTAATATCATCCTTATTTCTGTTTCATAACAAGCAAAAAATACATATTTCAAACGGCTGGCGAGTTATTTGATCCGAGAGAATTATTAGCATCTGCAAATGAAATGAATGATTTCAACGAATTAGATCTATTTACATTCGACAAGCATGACACTAGCACTGGCAGTAGCAGACACCAAAAACACACACACACACACTTACTGTCCCAGCCCTTTCCCATCATTGCTGCGATGTACTGGCAGCTTTCCTTTGCTTTGTCCCTGTCATGGTACGCTGGCAGGTTGAAGTTATAAAGGTTTTCCTGCTCCTCATACAGAGTGATCAGACGCTTTATTTCTGGTTCGAGCAAGTCTGCCATTTTTTTTCTTCAATCAGAGTTATGGTCCTTCCGTCCGTTGTGATTGGCTAGTTTCACGATCTCTGCGATCTTGAGCATCAAATTTAGAGCCGCATCTATTCTCGAGCAACAAAAAATCGCGCAGCTAGGCATCAAAAATCCTGCTGCGCCGCGAATCTCTCACACACAAGCGGCGCATCAAACTGCGCCTTGCAGCAAAAAATCGCCGCGATCTCGAGATCTTGACGCTAGTGTGCGACGCCCTTAAATGGCTACATATGTCTGTACATTCTTCTCAAAGCTCTGGCAAAGGTCATGAAGAGTGGTGACCAGCTGTGTCTCGCAAGAGAAGCCCAGACGAAAATCATGGTTCAGGTTGGTGAGAATCTTGTTTTTCTCTAAGTGCTGCATCAGGTGACTGCAGATGATGTGCTCCAGGAGCTTGCTGGTCACTCGCGTTAGAGAGATAGGCCGGTAATTTTCTGCCATGTGCTTGTCCCCCTTCTTGAAGATTGGCGCGATGTTGGCTGTGTGCGAGTCATCCAGCAGCGTTCCAGTGTTGACTGATTTCTGAAAAATAAATTGTCAGTCCTTCTGCCAGCTGGGATGCGCACTCCTTAAGGACTCTATTAGGGATGTTGTCCGGGGCTGCAGCTTGGGATGGGTTGATGTTCTTTTAATAGTTTTTCCACCCCTTCTCTTCCTATATGGAGGCCCTTGAGGGAAGGAAACTGTGGGAGGAAGGGAATCGGAGGCGGAGATGTTGTGGCTTTCAGAGGCGCAACTCCTACATTGTCCTGCTTCTTGGCCTTGACGTACTTCCAAAAAGGTTTGGAGTCATTTTCATCAAGTCCTTTGTTGATGACACTGTTTAGAAAGTCAGCCTCTGCTCGCCTGATGGATCGCTTGCACTCTTTCTGGACATGTTTGAAATTATCCCAGTTTCCTGTCCGGCGGGCCTGGTTTTAGAGCCTTCTCTTCTTCCTGATCAAGCGGCGTAGCTTTCCACTTAGCCAGGGCAACCTGGGTCTTCCTGAGCGGAGAACAGATGATATGTTCTTCTCTGATAGTTCGTCCAGGAACATTTCCCAAAGGGTGTTGACGTCTGCTCCTTGTTCACTCTGTGAGGCGACTTTCTTTGCGATGTCATCACTGCTCTCTTCATTTCGTCCCCAAGCGCCCTGGAGGTGCGAAAAGGCAGTTTTTACCTGGAATGGCCTGATGCAGAAATCGCTCACAACCATATCATGGTCCGACAGTCCTGGTATGCTGGTGGAGGCTTTCAGCAGAGTTGAAAACACCAGGTCCAAGAGGTTGTCTCCTCAGGTGGGTTGATCATGAACTTGGTGCAGCCCATACTTCTCCACTATTTATATCAGTCTCTGCTGTACATGGCGCTCAGGGGCTCCAGCAGGGACTGTGTGAGTGTTCCAGTTCACATCTGGGCAATTGAAGTCGCCACACAGGATGATGTTCTTCTCCACTACTTCTACCAGTCTCTGCTGTACAGGGCGCTCAGGGGCTCCAGCAGGGACTGTGTGAGTGTTCCAGTTCACATCTGGGCAATTGAAGTCGCCACACAGGATGATGTTCTTCTCCACTTTTCCGGTGACTTTCTGCAGTGAGGCGTCAAGGCGGTCAAGATTTAATTTTGATAAATTCATAAATCTGACACAATTTTGCTTGTTAACGCCAACTTCGTTCAGAAAATGGTTTTGTGTTTGATTCAATTTTACATGAATATAAAAGTTTGCAAGTCTGTACATGCAATTTCGAAACATTCTATGCCTCGTGTCCCTTCGACTTTTTGTCGACAGCTGCTACGATTATGACGTATACTAAAAACGCACATACTTAGTGTAGCACGAAAACAGTAGGTAAAAAACCCAAAGGCACCGGCACATCGGATTTTTTATAATGTAACAACAAGGTCAGAATTTCTTTACCTAAAAAAACTATGCTGTAGTTTTGAAAAGACATTATTTTAGTAGCTTTACTCTATTCAGGTACGTTTTTGTAAACGAATCAACTTTTATTGTGTCTTGCGTTTGTCCATTCAGCAGAGCTTCAGATTGTTGTTCACACATATGTTTTCAATGCGCCTGTCTGGCGCATGCCAATGTTTAAGCTCGAATGGAGGATGGAGAGAGAGAGAGGAGAGATGGAGAGAGACAGAGAGAGGGAGAGAGGAGGCGACGAGAGATCGAGAGGAGAGAGAGCATGAGAAGAAGCAAAGAGAGAGATGGAGAATGAGAGAGAGTAGAGAGACGGAGAGAAAGACACGACATGGAGAGAGCTGAGAGAGAGAGTCATTAAAAAAAAGCCCATCAGGTCACAAAACGTCATAACATTATACGTCATTCAGTCATCCTAAAAAAGGCTTTATAGGCACACAAACGTGCATGATCTTTGTTTTCTTTTTGTAGATTTACAAATAAAAACAATTCATGATGGCAAAATTATGTGCTAAGCTAATAATAGTTTTTCCCTCTCAATCTGTCTGTCTGTCTGTCTCTCTTCTCATATGTAGGTGTGTGAAATAATACCTTGATTTTTTTTTTATTGTGACCATATAAGTTCAGTTCTGTTCATACACACACTTTCTTGCACGCATTCACGCGCACACACATATGCCTATACGCATGATGCATTATAATAAAAATTTAGGTTTTAAATTTAAATAACACATGAGTGACCCATCATTTTATAAAATCACCCCTCATTTTCTGTAGTCAGGGGTCACATGACCCATGAAGTCTAAAAACAATCTGAAGAGAATAACGTCTTGAATTAACAGTTCCGGGAAAAGAAGTAGAAAGGTCCACAAAGAGCACTTTATCTGTCACCCCTCTCGTGCGAAAAAAACAGACTTATGATTCAACAAAACCGAAAGCTCCTTTTAGAACGACTGATTCAAAACGATTTTTATGACAACATGCCTATTATATCTTTCACTAGCGCAACACCAAGTACCGGTAACGTCTCCACCAGTACCGGTAACGCCAGAGTACTGGTAATGCTGAAGTACGCACGGTAAATTTGCACGTGCGTCCGTGAAATATTATAATCGTAACTAGGTACTCTATTAGTCCAACTCCTCTTCGTCCCCTCGACAAATCCATCCTTCTCCTGGACACCACGATAGTATTCTAATCCCGTTCCACCCACCACCACACGACACCCCCACACCCACCCGCACCAACCATCCCCAACACGATGGATGTTACCCCCACCCATCAACCCACCTGTATGACACGTTCCACATTTCGAGTTATGTCTGGTCTCGTTTCGCCGCGGCTTATGAAAGGGTGAAGTGGCGCATATCGCGCGCGTATATGCATCGATTCGCTTCCAGTTTGGCGCACAGATAGTCACTGTCCCCAGTCATATACCTTCCAAATTCAAAGGCAATCCGTACAGAAATACCGGAGATACGGGCGCCAAGAGGCTGGTGGATACGCGTTTCGCGTATTTGCCAAACCGCACAAATGACACGGCCGCCCGCTCATTTATCTCGGTTGCCGTTGCCATTGGCCCGTTAGGGCTGATAGCAAATTTGAAGGGATTCGGTCGAAAAACGGCGGAGTTTCAAGGCCCGTTTCGTGTTTCAGACACACACACAAACATCACACAACACACACACATCACACACACACTCACACACACACACATCCATACACACAACACCACAGGGACACACACACACGGACAGTTTGGAGCTTTTTTACTCCTATGTATGATGAAACCTTGCGCGATAATTCTGGTTCATAATTCGTAACATGCAACGAAATTTGCAACAGACGAAACGATTATGGATGGTCAGACTCACCTCATTGGGACACAGTAATGTAGATGGTATTAAAAGGGCAGAAGCAAAAAGGAATGTCTGAGAAAGTGAAAAGGAGTTGGGGGAGAAGAGAGAGAGATGAACAGTTGGAAGCCTGAACCCGACGGAGAACGTTTTAATGATCGAGCCCGCGAGCTCACGGAGATTGATTTACCACATAGACCAGCAGCGGGGTTGTGTTGTGCGTTGCGGATTAGAATGTTGTATGTGCGATATTATGAGAGTCACTTTTCGCCTTTGCATTTCCCGTTTTGGCAAGGGACGAAGCCGCCCTCCGGATCAAGGGACACACGGATGCTTTTGTTACAGCGCGACGAGCGATTTGAGTTTGCGCTTCTTAGACAAATTTACAAAAACAAGGGCAATAATATAATGCATAATAAATAATAATTATTAATAATAATAATAATAAAAAAATTCATAAGACAAGAACGCTTTTTCCTCACAAATTTACCCGCAGAAGATACCATTCCAAAGCGCTTTACAATCGAATATTCATAAACAAGTAGACAACAAAGATAGTGTTTAAGAGTGACACAAACCAGCAACAAAGTTATATATACCGAGCACACTGGTGTTTCACTCACCCACAACACACACACACACCACAAACAGCACACACACACACACACCACACACACACACGCGCGCGCACGCACGCACGTACACGGGCACACACACACGCACGCACACGCAGCACGCACGCACACGCACACGCACGCCACACGACACACACACACACACACACACACACCACACACATTATCGTACCACGGACTCATTATTCAAGCTTTATCAATTCAGTAAAGCACATAGTTCAACTGCCGTTGCGACAGGAGGCCACTGCCCAAAGCAAACACCCAACACAACAAACGACACACAAACGTTATAGAGGATACACGTTTAAAATACATCGAACAGCAACAATGCAGACTCAGCGGTAGAGGTACACATACACCGCACACACAAGAACACAACACACACACACCACACACACACACCACAGGACAGACACCACATGCATACAGATCCCACACATACACATGGGATGCACACCAACACACACCACCCGAAACACACAAAACCACAAACACATCATTTTTTTTTTTTTTTTTTTTTAGTTTTCCCACTCGATGGCAGAATAGCTCCAAAACAAAAAAAAAACCAAAAACATAAATAAACAAAAACAACTTACCCACCCACCTGTTCAGCCCGTCATTAAAGCTCCGCTCTCTCTCTCTCTCTCTCTTTTCTCTCTCTCTACCACTCTCTCTCTACCCCTCTCTCACCCCCCCTCCACTATCTCACACCTCCTTTTCTCTCCTCTATTTTCAGACGGATCTCTCTTGCCTTCAGGGCTAGACAACTGGTGAATTCCATTGTTGTATTCAGCACGTGTGTGTTCGTTTTTGTATAGCGTTTTTATTTGAATGCGTTAACTGAGTTCATGAGTGTCAGAGAGGAGAAGGCAGACAATTCCACAACGATGGTGCTTGACATGAAAAAAGAACGTTGGCCAGCATGAATTTCGTTGGTCGTTGCGCCGTCATACCGAGTTCTTTTTTTCCCCGATGTTTACCTCTCCAGCGAAGCTTGTCAGGGTATGGCGACTCTTCGTCGCTTCGTGTGTCGCACCGCGTGGGTAGCTTGCGCTTTCAATGATGGATTTCTAGCTCAAAGATTGCAAAATTTGTATTTAAGCGCGCCCACCCGTCTCCTTCCGCGCTCCGTTTCTCTAATAGGAAAAAGCACTGCCAATGCAACAAATTTGTTGTTGTTGATGACTGCCGGCGCGTAGACGTTGGCGGCATGCGAACCAGCGCACTCCGCCGGCGCAGCGAGATACGCGCGCGAACAGCAAAGACGCTACCGAAGTAGAGCACGTCGAAAAGCAAGTGTGCAGGGGAACTTGGGTGACACAATTTGGGTACGTGTGTGACTCGGTCGGTGAGATTGGTGTGTGTGTGTCGGTTGTGCGTGGGTCTACGTGTGTGTTTGCGCCCATATTTATGTATTTGTGTGCTTATTTTTTCATGCATGTTCTTGCCTATGCGGACTCTAAGTGTTCGAAAGCCCGCGGGGTGGAGAATGGGCTAGGGTGATTTGTGCTGGTTCAGATGCCAGGAACGTGTCAGTAGTTAGGCGGCAGGGACGGGGTCGTGTCGTTTAGGTCGGATGAGTCAAGTGGCGGGAAAGGGGGCACCAAGTAAGTCAGACACCGGTCTAGTTTAGTCAGTAGTCCAGAGGAGAGGGGCGGAGGTTGGGGTTCGAGTGATTTCGGCAGTTTCTGAACTTCCGCTCTTCTCACCTCAACTTGGGTACGAATGTCTGGGGGTGAGGGGACTGCCCGTGGGCCAGTAACCGTCGTTTAGTGGTTAATCTATCTATCATAGCCCCCTACCCCCCCCAAGGTCCTCCCGCTACGGGCCCCCCCCCATAGGCCGACTCCTTGCTAGCGGTACTCACTCGCTTATGCTATGGGCCCTCGCGGAGAGGCACACCCCGGGGAGGAAGATCAAGAGGAAGGGAAGAGTTGTAGATGTGACGTCAAAGGTTTAGTGGCCGGTGACGTTTGGAGATCCTTAGTCATATGGGAGCAACCTGCGAGTGTTCGGACTATAGGAGGGGGAACGTGGGGGCGAATTATCATCGCGCAGGATCCGCAGGGCTGGTACAAGAAGGATATTTCCATTATCTGGATAATCGAGGGGAGACTAGATAGAGCTGGTGCCAAGGCCCCTACCGGGTGAGAAACAATGACGGGGTGGATGCACGGGGCAGTTGTCGATTCGGGTTTTTAGGGGATGAAGGGGTACATAGCAGTGGTCCGGCAAGGACGCAAAGCTGGGGCTTGGGGACCTTGAAATGAATTTAGGGACTGTAATTGGAGGTGGATGTAATCGTAGGTGTTAGTGTACATAAGTATTGACAACGAAATATAAAGTCGATGTCGTGTTCTGAATTGTGTTGTGTCAGAATGGCCTTGGGGGATGCCTCTGGATCGAGCGCAGTTGGGGTGTGCAAAAGGGGAGCAGCTGGTAGCGACGCAAGTAGAGTGTCTGAGAGGGGGGCAAGGTATCAATAGGGCATGAGTGTAAGGACCAGATGTCTAATGTGGGGGGGCACAAACGGCGTCAGTAAATCACAACTGCGGATGATGGGACGCAGGGAGCAGAGGTGTTGAGTGGGTGGCTGTTACCATACATGCCTAGCGATCTTGAATGCAGAGAAGCACACCACAGAAAGAGGAAACCTATCCGTGTGATCTGGTCTGGGGGGTGATGGCAAACAGACCACGACGTGGGGCAGGGGACCCATGACGCAGGGTGATCAGACTTAGGGACATCGGTTTCTATCCCTACGAGAGCGAGAAGACGAGGACAGATTGGACACTTCGGGACTACGTGATCCTCGCTGGATCATGCAAGAATTTGGATAGGATCGGTTTCCTGTTGTGTGGGCAATTTGACCCGGTCGTTGATGAGCATAGTCGTGGGTTCCGTCGTTTGTTTTTGTATTCCAGGAAGTAATTTACTAAATTACTAACAACTTTTTTTTACAATAGGCCTCCTTTGCTTATGTTTGTGTTTCGTTCTTTTTTAGTGTGTCCTGAGTGCTAATATGTTTATATAACACACTCTGTGTGTGGCGTAGTGTGAATACAATCCGTGTATGCGTGCGTGTGTCGTACACGTTTATGTGTAAAAGTGAGCGCGTACGCGCGTAAATCAAACTTCTGGGTGTGTGTGTGACAGTGGTGCTGCTTGCCCCTTTGTGTAATTGAAACGTGCGTGCGTATGAGTAAGCGGAAGCGCCAAGCGGGAGGCGGGGAAACCGTCAACCCCATGACAATGACTGAACAGGCCCCCATACAGAATTCTTCCAAGCGACAAAAAAAAAAAAAAAAAAAAAAAGGAAAAAAGAGAAAAAAATTTAAGGATGGATTGAGTGGCCAGGCGGGAGAGGAAAATTTGTTTTTACGCTGGTCTTTTTTCTTCTCTCCCTTTGTCTCCCCCCCCCCCACCCCCCCCTCCCCTGCCTCCCCCCCCCCCCCCCCCCCTCCCCCCCCCCCCCCCCCCCCCCTGCCCAGCCCCCCCCTCGTCCCCCCCCCCCCCCCCCTCCCCCCCGCCCCCCCCCCCCCCCCCCCCCCCCTACCCCTCCCCCCCCCCCCTCCCCCCCCCCCCCCCCCCCCCCCCCACCCCCCCCCCCCCCCCCACACCTGCCCCCCCCCCCCCAGCTCCCCCCCCTCGCACTCCCCCCCGCCCCCCACCCCCCCCCCCCCCCCGCCCCCCCCTCCGCCGGCCCCCCCCACCCCCCCCCCCAATGAGCGTGTGTTGCTGAGTTGTTCCCCCCCCCTTCCCCTCTCCCCCCCCGCCCCGCCCACCCCCACCCCCCCCCCGGCGTGGTGCCCTGCCCCATCTCTAGCATACCTTCCCCCCTTGGCCACCCTTTGTTGTGTTTATGGACACGGACGCATTGACTGAGTCAGTGTTACCGTATTCCATAATCGCTGCGACTGCGTCTTCTGTGTCTTCGGGGATACATGCGTGTTGCACACGTGTCCCCTTATTCCCTTCCCCCTCGAACCACCATTTGGTAGTGTCAATTGGACAGACGCTAATTGTCCTAGTCAGGTCGCCCCCCCCTCATATATAAAGTCCTGAAGTTTGCGTCTGTCTTTACATCGTGTTTGCCGACAGTCCCTTATTCCCTTCCCCCGACTGAGGATCACCTGTGACTGTTGTTTGAGACAGGATCGCATTGCCTTATGTCAGTTTATATATAATCCTGACAACTGCGTTGTACTCTACTAGTGTTTGCCACTGTCTCTTTATTCCCTTGACCCTGAAACCCTTTGTGTGTTTTGGACAGGATCGCCATTCGCTAGTTCAAGTCCTGTACTATATAATCCCTTGACTGCGGTGTCAATTACATTAAAAGGTGTTTTGCCCCACATGTCCCTTATTCCCTCCCCCCCTGACGCAACTCACTTTGTATGTTTGGACAGTACGCCATTGCTAGTCACTTTGTTAGTCCTGCAATTTGCCTAGTGTTTATCAATCAGTGTAAACGTCGATTGCTATCTTTTAAATCGTGATTTAAGTATATTTGTCGGTCCAACACGTGCTGTTCACATTATCGTCGTAACCGAATGACTACTACAGTAGATACATGGCCCTCTAAAAAAAACCTGAGACTCAGAGACTAGAGTTATTTCTAAACGCAATGAATAGGTGCCACAACGGAATAAGCTTGATGACATCCGCAACAATATTTACAGCAATAATGGGAAACAATTTTCACATATTTTTGTATAGCCGAATCCAGACTAACAAGCATTATTCCAGATAGTGATATGGCATACATGCTCTAACTATGACATAATTCGGCTCGATCCTATTTTACCCAAATCAAACTGGCTTACTTTTTATACTGCTGCTAAATCAGTGAACTATAAAAGGCTAACAAAATTAGAAAATTTTAACGTAGAATCTGTTTGGATAGAAATTAATCTTAAACATTGTAAACCCGTCATGGTTGGTTTTCTATATAGAAATCCAGCCGAGACCGCTGACTGGTTTCGATCGATATAATTTGATGATGGATGCAGCTAACTTCGATTCCAAAAGAAATTATTATTCTAGGCGACTTTAACATAGATCTGATAGTTCCTAATATTAAATGGCCTCATATTTATGCAACTCATGGGTTAGAGCAGATAATAGATCGCCCAACACGCATAACAAAAAAACACCGCAACTCTAATAGATCACGTATACGTTAATACTAAATCGAAATATAGTTGAAACGTGTTCTGTTTCAACCCACGGTTGTAGTGACCATTCTTCTGTCTGTATTACCTGGTTGAAAAAAGGTGTTAAAATTCCTAAAACTGGACATAAAGAAATCTATTATAGATTGTTTTACCCATTTTGACCGAAAATGCCTTCATAAATGCATTTGTCTAGCTAACTCAAGGATTAGATTACGGTCTATCCAAATTAGGAATGTCCCGATGATGCTGTTGATTTTTGGATAGCACTACCTTCGTTTCGTATATAACAGACACGCTCCTTTGTAAAGAAAAGGCCCTCAGCCCTTTTAACACATTCAATCAAAGCCACCTTGCGATTCAATAAGGAGATTGATGATGCCAGATAACAAGCGATGATTAGATTTCGATATAGGAGATTGATGATGCCAGATACGAGCGAGATAATTTCGATAAAACCAATGAAAAAGAATTTAGATAGTAGAGAATTTAAGAAACAAAGTAAACTGCAATTGAAAACGTGGAAAAGAAAGTAGCACAGAGATGAAATATTACCAAAACTTAATATGTAGCTCACAAAACTCTAAATCAATATGGAATGCCATTAACAAGATTACGAATAGAAATTATAAAAAGCAAGATCCAGTAAAAAATATTTCAGCAGATGATCTAAACAAACACTTTGCAAACGTGGCTAATGATATAATAGTGAATGATAAAACGGATGAAAACGATTTAAAAAAGCCGCAAGAAAAGCACACGGTCAGTATAACAAACAAATCCAGTCGTTCTTTGTAACAGTACCATTCGATCATTCAAATAAACGTATGAGTATTGACATATTACGCTATTACATTCTCAAACTGGAACATCAGGAACCCCGTTGACTGTTGGATGGCCTGAGATTGACGGTTAAGATATATTAAAAAATGGCTGTCATCCCTTATTGTGGACTCGATCCAAACCCGTATAATAAACTTATGCATAAGCAAATATAAAGAACAACATTTCCCTCAAAAGATTTAAAGCTAGCTAAAGTAATTCCATTATACAAGACGTGGTGTATGATCGTGCCATTCCATCTACAGTACAGACCCATTTCAATCATACGTACAATATCGAAACTTTTAGAAAAAAAGCGAGCACGAGGTAGCCAATCTAATCTTCCTGTACCTCTCATCTGAGCTTCCAGTATGATTATATTACACACGAAAATTCATCTGTTTTAGGGGTTAAATCACTCCTGCCACAAATCTGTTAATACAGCTGATTTATAAATGTCTTTCTAACATAAAATAATAAACAATTCACAGGCGTACTATTCCTAGATTTCGCCCCAAAGCTTTCGATGTCTATCAAATCACCTCCACCTCTTCTTAAAAAACTCACTCATTACAACCCTATCTGATGGACCTTTACATTTTATTTCATCCTTTCTAACTAATCGCAAACAACTTGTTGAAAATAATTCCAAAAGATCAAACTTAACCCTGTTTGAAGCGTGGAGTTCCTCAAGGGTCAATTTTAGTACCCCTTTTTTTCTCTATCTATATTAATGATTTACCTTTATATTTTAATTGTTGTAGCGATATGTTCGCCGACGACACTTCTTTACAATAAAATAGTGGTAACCCTAACGAATTAGTTATTGATCTGCAAAGCAATATTGACAGGCTGGTAAACTGGACAGAAATAAACCACATAGCTCTAAATGCAAAGAAAACTAAATGTATCATGTATATATATAGCCACCCGTCAGAAAAGGCAGAAGATGAATTCCATGTTTCCTCAATTGTATGTCAATGACCAGATAATAGAAGAAGTTTCATTACACAAGGTTCTAGGAGTTATTACTGACAACGATATATCATGGCATAATCACCTAAATGAACTAGAAAAACGTATCTCAAGTAGGATCTACCAGTTAGCAAAAATAAAGCAATATTTGGATTTTCACTCAAGAAAGCTATTATTCCATGATCATATTTTATCACTTATCAACTATGCTTCCACTTTATGGGATAAAGCTAATGAATCTAATTTAAAGCAAATAAATATTTTGCACAAGAGAGCTGTAAAACTAATACTTTTAAAATCAAATAGCCTAAATTGAAATGATCTAGTCAAACGTCGCCACTTCGAACATTCTTCCATTCAAGGACCGACTTTTTGCAATAAAAAGGTCTATACATAGTACAACATGTGTAAATGACAGGCTGGCTCCTAAAAAAAAACACGCGGAATTTTACAAACAATAACAATAGACACACCCACAAGCTTTCTTACCCAAAACCCCATAACAATTTGTACAAATCAAACTTTGACATACTCAGGAGGATGTACATGGAATAATAAACTCTTGGGCCTTCTTTTTTAAAACAGCGTATGCCCATTCAAAGTTAGCTTTTTAAAATAATGGAAAAGATAATGTATATGTCCTTGATAAATTGTGAACTCTATGGAGTCATGGGACCATGTCTTGTGTACATATTGTTCCCTATACTCATGCGTGTTATCTTCTGCACATTGTGAATGTGCTGCTTTGCACTTTAGGGCGAAGCGACACTACGATACGCATTCATGTGACTTTGTTTTCTTGATATGCTTTTCTTTTCGCCTAAAAATGTGAAACGGTTTGTGTGTGTTGGGGGTTGTTGGTGGTGGGTTGCCGTGTCTAGTGTGTGTGTCGTGTGTGTGTCCTACGTTCCTGTCCACTCTCCCCTGTGTGCGGTTGTGTGTTGCTGTTGCTAGCGTGTGTGTGTGTTTGTCGTGTGATGTGTGGTGTGTGTGTGTTGTGTTGCGTTGTGTTGGTTGTGTCAGACGCGGAGTGGTGTTGTTTGATTGACGTCCATTTACGCTTCCTTTGTGTTTTCGTGAGTGAATGACTGTGACTGGACTGAGTGTCCGGTGAGTGGTAACCTGGAACTGACTGACTGGTACTGGGGACTGACTGACTGAATGATCATGTGTTGTTGTGTTTGACTGGCTGCACCGCTGACCTCACCTCTGTGTTTCTCGGTATAATTTTGTAAATTTCTGTATCTGGGGGTCTCTCTCTCTGACTCCCATCTCTCACTCTTCCTCTCTCTCTCATCTCTCTGCTCTCTCTCCCTCTACTCTTTCTCTCTCTCTCTCTCTCCGTGCATTTTCTGTGTCGTCTACTGTGCTATCTGTCAGTGTGTCGCAGTTTCATTTTCCCCCCCCAAAACTGGTTTTCCCTCTTCACTTCTCCCCTTTCCACTAAGATTACCTGGGTTGTCAGTATTAAATTTGTACCAGGATTTATTGGTATTTGTGGCGTTGCGGAAAAAATAATAATATTTATGTTGTATTTTTCCTTACTATATTCACTTGGTAATGTTGGATTTTTGTTGTTGTTAGGTATTTGCTTTTTCATCTTGTTTGGGTTCAAGGTTTTTCTATTGCTTATTTTACTTTATGTGACGGACAGGATGAAAAAACACGTTTTGTTTAACTTATTCGTTTATCGTCATTAGAAGATCATTTTGATGTGACTTGACTGACAACAAATATATATATGACACACACAGTATACACTACTATGCACACACACACACACACACCACACACACACTCACACACAAACACACACACACACACACACACACACACACACACACCACATGATGAATGTCTCAGCAAAATCCGTGAGTAGAAGAATAATGTGTGCGCGGACAAGGTGAAGATTCAGCTGAGCTGTGTTTATTTGTTTATTTTTATATGATGAAGAGTTCATTACGCTGGTGCTGGAATTGTTATTGGTTTTTTCTAGTGGATGTTTTTCAAGGTCATTGGTACTTAGATAACTTTTCTGTGGTAGTATTCTTGTGTGGGTGTGATAAGTGTGACGCTGCTGTATGTGTGTTACTTTGAAATCAAAGGTTTATCTTCCTTTGCGGCGAAGACTAAGAAAAGGCTAATTTCAATAATTGGTTTAAATTTTGTTGTGTGCGAGGGAAACGTGCTTTTGAAAAAAAAAAAAAAGTGGTTTTTTTTTGGTTGTGGTCTTTGTTAATTGTAAAGATTTGAGAGAAAAACACTCCACCGCCCAACCATAACACTGTTACTCATTCTGTTCCGCTAGTTTTCTTCAAATGCGTGCATATTGTTTGTGTTCTACTACCCTTGTTGTATATCATGAGACCACAATGTGATTACTCTTGTTGAGATAATAAAGTGCTTTTGAATTTGAATCACAACACACCACACACACATCGAATGGTACATTGCACTATAGCCCCACATCACGATACACATCATACACACACCACAGCCCCACACACACCACACACACACTTTAGAATCGCTGGAACAGCATCAAACAAAACATGTATGAAGGCCAGTTTCCCGTATTTCTGGAACTTTCAATCGGCCTCCCTCAGTCCTTTTATGTCCACCCTCTTCATATACTATTCAAACCCAAGCTAGTTTCCCTGGCCCGAATAATCACCACCAGTGTGGTAATTTCCAAAGTTTCAGCAACAGGCTTCCCTTCCATTGCCTCTATGGACAACTCGGACGGAACCCTGGTCCTGTTGAACAAGGGACAAACATGATCCCATTTGAACATTATTCTCAAGCGATAACGAACCCTGGTCCTACAGAACAGATGCCGAACCCTTCCCCATTTGAGCACAATCCCCAAATGAGACACAACCCTGGTCCTAGAGAACAGATGCCGAACCCTTCCCCATTTGAACACAATTCTCAAATGCGACAGAACCCTGGTCCTAGAGAACAGATGCCGAACCCTTCCCCATTTGAGCACTATCCCCAAATGAGACAGAACCCTGGGCTTTTAGAGCAGGAGACAAACTTGTCCGATGTGCGAAATCCAGGCTCCGTTTTTCCTCCCCAGCCCTCCGCCCATATGTCGAACCTGGCCTTCAATATGAACAATTCGAGGTACAACGATATAACCGCCTCCATTCAAGGTAACGCAATCCCTTCATTCCCACCCCCACCCATAACAACCCAGACTAACGCTTTGGATTCCAAATCTTATAAGCCCCCTAACATTTCTTCCTTCCAGGGACCCGATAGGTTCCACTCCTATGCGGAATACTTGCTAAGGATGACGTCCCATATCATTACCAACCAGAATTCTGTGCCAACCCTTCCAGTTTCAAACAAAGGTACTCAACTTTCCCACTGAAGACAAAACGTGCCACAGTTTTGTAATGTAGCACTATTGCCCCCACCCCCTCCCCCCCCCTCCCATTTACAACTTCACACCCCCCCCCTCGGGTGTCACATTACAAAGAACGAAAAATGGGCCAGAAATGCGGGATTCAGAAGTCTTCAATGTTTAATGTAGTGAGCTTCCAATTATGTTAGTAGAGTAGTGTGTGTGTGTGCGTGCGTACGCGCACGCGTACGGGCGTGCTGTGCGCGCTGTGCGTGCGTGCGTGCGTGCGTGTGCGTGCGCGCTTACGTGGTGTGGTGTGCTTGCGTGTGCTCCGCGCGCGCGGCGTGTTGTGTGTATGTGTGTGTGTGTGTTGTGTGTGTGTGTGTGTGTGTGACGTGTGTGTGTGTGTGTGTTTGTTTGTGTGCGCGTGTGTGCACCGAAATAACGTCTATTTTGTTATAAGCATGCTCGTCTATATGACCTGTGCATGAGTTGTGTGCTGCACGTGGAATATTTGCAGCCCATTCGGACCTCTAATACGTATAACCTGTTTTTGCGGATAAGAGAGCTTTTAGTTTTGTGTTATATTCTTGACATTTCATGTGACGTTCCTTGGAGGAGCGGAGGTAGTGTCTATTGAATTTGTGATTTTTGTGACATTGGTTTTATGTTGTTTGTTGTCATCACCAAAAGTGAATTCTGACGTTTTGTGACGTTCTTCTGTTGGGTTTGTATTGGTTGTTTTTTATGAGTTGTATATATCATTCTGTTTGCTTTGCCTTTACATTTGTTTGCTAGAGTCCCTTGTTCCTTTTTCCCGTTTGACCACCCTTTGTTTTTGGAGAGTACACTTTGTACACTGCAAGCTGCCTAGTGTCTTTAGTCAGTTAACTTACTTTGTTATATTTTTAAATGTGTTAAAGTATTATATTGTGAATCAAAAGAGTGTTCAATATTTCTAATATAATGCCTCCTACTGTAGGTACGTGGCCCTCTAAGAACGGGCTTCGAGTAGGTTATCGTAATATTAATAGTGCAAGAAATAAGCTTGATGACATCGCAACAATCTTGCACAATAATGGGAATAATTTTCACATCTTTTGTATAGCCGAATCCAGACTAATAAGCATTATTCCAGATAGTGATATGGCAATGCCTAACTATGACTTAATTCGGCTCGATCCTATTTTACCTAAATCAACTGGCTTACTTTTATACTGTGCTAAATCGGTTAACTATAAAAGGCTAACATGTCTAGAAAACTTCAATGTAGAATCTGTTTGGATAGGAATTAATCTTAAACATTGTAAGCCCGCCATAGTTGGTTTTCTATATAGAAACCCAGCCGAGACCACTGACTGGTTTGATCGATTTAATCTGATGATGGGTGCAGCTAACTTTGATTCCAAAGAAATTATTATTTTAGGTGACTTTAACATTGATTTGATAGTTCCTGGTATTAAATGGCCTCATATTTATGCTACTCGTGGACTAGAGCAAATTATAGACAGCCCAACACGCATAACAAAAACCACTGCATCTTTAATAGATCACGTATACGTTAATACTAAATCGAATATAATTGAAACGTGTTCTGTTCCAATGGGCTGTAGTGACCATTCATTCTGTCTGCATTACCTGGTTGAAAAAGGGTGCAAAGATTCATAAAACTGGACATAAAGAAATCTATTATAGATGTTTTACCCACTTTAACCCTTTCACCGCCAGCCATTTTCAGCCAAAACATTTCCATTAAATTTACCTGGGTAGAGAACAAAATATATCTGCAGTATTGGGGATTCTTCTGTGACATATAATATAAAATAAGGTCTACCCTTACTTCCCAAAACTAAGACAATAGGTTCTGGTCCTGGATAATAGACCCCAATTTGATGCCTTTTTAGTGACATAGGTGTTAAATCACTGTGGTGCTAAAATTTGACTTTGGCGGTGAAAGGGTTAATGAAGAAGCCTTCATAAATGATTTGCTTAACTCCGGATTAGATTACGTTTACCAAATTAGGAATGCTGATGATGCTGTTGATTTCTGGTTAGATACATTCGTTTCCGCATATAACAGACACGCTCCTTTTGTAAAGAAAAGGGTTAAACATTCCATCAAACCACCCTGGATCAATAAGGAGATTGATGATGCCAGATACAAGCGAGATAATTTTGATAAAACTAATGAAAAAGAATTTAAAGAAATAAGAAACAAAGTAAGCTCAATGAAACGGAAAGCAGAGAATGAATACTACCAAAATTTAATATGTAGCTCACAAAACCCTAAATCAATATGGAACGCCAATTTAGCTAGGTCCAAGAAGCCGACGTTACTGTTGGATTTTTGCAAAATGGCCCAAATTTTGCTCATTTTCAATAAAAGATTTATAGTGCTTTGTCTCCATTTACCTGAATTAAATTTGACCAAAATAAAGATCAATCTTTCGCCTTTTTCTGAATGTGATTGTTTACTTTGGTGTGTAAAATGTTTATTTTTTTCCAGTGAAAGAGAAAGCGAGTGAACAGAGCGTAACATTTGCTGTTTTGCTATGTTTTTTTGGTCGTGGTTGCAAGACGTATTTCACCGTATAGTTTCAACTGCAAATGGCTTTACACAATGGATGATCTAGATCTAGACGCATACGTCAAACGAAAGAAGAAGCTCCGGACTTCTCTTCGGTCAAACTTCTAAGCGGAAATTTAACCGTTAAGGCCGTTAAAATTCCTTTCGAAAACAATACGTTGCATTCTTCAGCAAGTTTGAACACTTTTCCGTTTCTCTAAAAAAGCTTGAAAGTGAATGGAAAAAGAAAGCTGAATCTATCCGCTGTTCAACGATATGATTGTCGTTTAGATCTAAACTATTTGTGTAAAGCCATTTTGATCTGAAGTTTCAAGGCCTAGACTGGGTGCGCCATTGGTAGCAGCGACACGCCGAGATCTGACTTGATTCGATCAAAGCTGTTTCTGATCCCGTGAAAGCATTAGAAATTGGCAAATTGTAATAAAAAAAATTGTGTTTCGAAACTTACAATGTATATAGGTTTATTTACATGCGCTATGAGAGCTGACCCAGCATTTATAAAGGTTTTATTTTACAAGAATTCAATGGTATTGGGTCGAAGATCGCCTCGCTGCGATTCGCGTGAGTCATAGTTTTGAGTGCTCAAGTTAATGATTTTTTTTTAGGACGAATTTCGCAGCCCAAAATATATATTTACCAATATTTATATTGACGAATTATCCAAGAACACTGCCAGATGACTGAGCTTTTTCCAAATAAACAGTAGTAAAGCGCATAATCAAGAGGTTCTGTAGGTGTATTTCGCGAGTGTCATGTCTAAAAGCAGGAGCGGGGGCAGATAACTCTTAACTTAATTTCCTACTTCAACTTTCGCCCAAGGCCTAGATTTGTTTGTTCAATCAATAATTTGTACTTTCTATTGTGATTTTAGTTATATAGAGCAGAAAAACAAGTTCTTGCTGCCTTCTGATTAAAAGAATGAAACCAAATACGATTTAGAGAAGAAAATAAATTTGATTTAATGAAAAATTAAGCGTACATTGGTCTACTTTCGCTTTCACGTGTAGGCCAAGACGTAGCTCAAAGTAGCGTTTTTTTCCTATCCAAGGAAATTTTAGTTTGTACTTGTTCGTTTCTTTGGAGCCATTGAAAGCTAAGCTTCTAAGTTCAGTTCAGTTCAGATTATTGCCAACGAAAAATATATTTCACTCTATGTGCAGCAGCTTGAAAAGACAAAACTAA
>CM065688.1:28413160-28425660 GCA_017654935.2 Phymorhynchus buccinoides
AAATTTGCGAAACTGTTCGCCCAGTGTTCCTTGTAATTACCACTGTCCATGTTTCTCTTGAAAAACAAGCAACAACCCATCAACATACACACCCCACCATCATCAACAACAAACGCAAACAAACAAAAATACGATTGTGCATAGCTGCGTCATCACGTGCCATGCATGAGTAAAATGTGTTGACTTAGGGTAACTTGTTTCTCTCTCTCTCTCTCTCATCTCTCTCTCACCTCTCTCATCTCTCATCTCTCATCTACATCCTCTCTCCTCTCCTCTCTCGACTCTCTCTCCTCTCTCCTCTCTCTCTCATCTCTTCTCCTCTCTCTCTCCTCTCTCTCATCTCTCTCTCTCTCTCTCTCCTCTCTCTCCATCCATGATTTCTTTTTCCGCTCCTCGTTCTGTCTAGAATTTCCCGTTGACTCCTTTATTCTTACCATCACAAAAAAACCCAACACGAAGAGCCTTACCTACCACGAATATTATACAGTTAGAAGGCTGAAACATTTTCCTTATTCTCTCCATATGTTGTTTATCGCTCTTTGTGTTTTTTTTTGTACGCGGTTGGGTAGTTTGTATTTACAATTGGTACTAAAAAGTGGCTTCTGATATGCGTTGCTACAGATGAATGTTTTTCCGAGACTACTTGCTGAGCAACCAAGCCTGAACACACAGCAACAACTTTGTATCGACGCCGGGAAAGAATCCTCAGAGTGCACTTGGTGTGGGGACTGAAGGAGATGACCTGTCGGACTGTCACTTCTCCTCCATATGTTTAGAGGGCCTAACACGGCTATGTAGGATTCCTTCGATGCCAGCCACAGCTGCTCAGCATCTTTAGCGTGCGTTTAAAATTTTTCATTTATAATTAGGTGAAGAATATCAGATTTTATGTGTGGCCCCAGAGCTGAGTTTTGCCAATCTTGTTTTTGATTGATTCATGTGTGTTGTGTGTGTTCTGTGTGTGTGGTGATTTGGGTGTGTGTGTGTGTATGTGTACGGGTTTGTGTGCTTAGCGCGTGCGTGTGGCTGTGCGCGTCGTGCACGTGCGGTGCGTGCGTGTGTGTCACGTCAAATTCCTTATTTTCCACTTTGGAACGTTAATAAGCAAATAATTACTTTGTGTGTGTGGGTGCTGTGTGTGGTAGTGTGTGTCTTGTGTGTGTGTGTGTGCGTGTGCAGTGCTGTAGCGTGCGCGTGTGCGTGTGCGTGTGCCGTGCGTGCGTGCGTGCGTTTGCTATGTGCGCGCTGCCACTTATCTCTAGTTCCAATAAGTTGCATTCCACTCAAAGCTTTCCGATCTGAAATACCATTACGAGCTGGGTGACAAAACGATATTTTATGTGCATTCCCTTGTGCTCTTCCTTTCATCTTAGGACTTAAGGTTTTGATGAAGGGTTATGCTTGATTGAATTTATTAAAAGAAATACCCTGCCCAGATGACAAACAAACGTATTACTGTTTTGTTGACTATAAAGATTGCCGAAATTCCTAAATGAAAATGTTCACGTATTATTTTAAGATCTCGTGACATAAATACATTTTCAACAAACTCTAGAGCCTGATCACATTCGTCATTTACATAAGCAGGAATGTCTTTGTGGTTTGTTCGTTCAGCTCCTTGAGATAAAAGGCAGCTTCAAGACTTTAATCTTAAAACAGGTTCGGAGGATAGCCCCTGTGACAACGTAAACTGAAGAAACCTTGAAAGAAACAATCTACAATTTTGAGCAGTTTTTAACCTGCGGCCAAAGCTAAATCAACTTGTGGTTAACAGGGGATAGCCCATTACAACACGTTAAGCAGAGCTTAACAAGTTAATATTCAGATGATATGGGTGCTCATGGAAGTGCGTCATAATAGTCAGCATTTTGACAACCTAGTATGTTTTCTTTATTGCATCCGCATTTTCATTGTTACTTATAAACTCCCCAACATTACACCTAAGGCATTTTGTCACAGTATCGACTAAATTTGACTCGCGACACTCTAGACCTTGAAAGGCTATGGCCGTAGTATTGTTAAAAGCAAACTTTATAAACCCAACATTGACCCCAAATAGGACACAGCCCACCTGAGTCTTTATTGTGTGCCAAAATGACAAATGACAAATGATTTATTATTTCAGACACCCCAATGGGGGTACAAGAAAATACAATCAAAAACAATGCGCGTGCACCTTTATATACTCAAAAAGCGAACTTGGGCCAGGGATCATATTTGGGGTAGCTTACAAGTAGCTGTGTTTAAAGACCGACCTCATGACGTCTTTTCATGCAATTAACTGTCAGTGAAATTTGATAAGATTCTTATTGTGTGACATTCAAGCCATGCCTTTCAACCATGGGTATTTCGCTTCATATTGTTGTGAGCGTTTTTTGAGTGTTTGTTTTCAGGGGGGGGATGCTAAGTTATCGGCGTGCGTGAGAGAGAGAGAGAGAGAGAGAGAGAGAGAGAGAGAGAGAGAGAGAGAGAGAGAGAGAGAGAGAGAGAGATAGATAGATAGATAGATAGAGAGAGAGAGAGAGAGAGAGAGAGAGAGAGAGAGAGAGATTCGAAGAAAAATAATGATAAATACAGTTCAGAAAATATCGTAGCTGTGATTTGTTACATCCATAAACACAACAGTAATTCGGCATTGTTCAGGCGGAGCTGTACCCAAGAAGAAAGCAAGAAAGAAATAACACACGAAAGAAGAACATATAACATAGACTATGTATCGCATCCTTGTTATCCTTGAGATATGATGTGATGGTGTAATATGTGCCTAATCTAATGAAGAACGAGTGAAACAAACAAGGAAGCAAACAAACATTTGGAAATTTAGTTGTAGACTTTGTTTTTCGATTTTTTTTTATAATATGCATGAAGACTTTTGTGTGACAAACGAGGAAGGAAAGGGAGGGGTGGTGGTAAATTTTGACCAAAAGACAACTTTTTTCGTTGCTACTGGGTTTAACGTGTGCTGAGTGCATGGGCATACGGGACATCGGTTTATCGTCTCATCGAAAGACTCCACGTTCAGACCGCAAGGCCTAGTGCAAAGTGAGAGGAAAAATCCCCTGTCCCAGGTTCGAACTCGGGTTTACTTGACGCGAGGCGAACGCTTTACCACTGTGCCACTCTACACTTGTTGTGTATTTTTGTGCAGGTGATAGTGAGTGGCGTGCCCTCTGCGTATCGCAGTACGCTGGTGGTAGAGAGTGTGGGGTCCGGGGACTTTGGCCTCTACTTCTGCTTCGTCTACAATTCTGAGAAAATGATACATTTGAAAACGTCAAACAATGCTCTTTCTAATGATATAAGAGCCGTTCTTGTGCCTTTTCCCATTTAATAATTATGACATTTAAAGTTGGTAGGGTGACTGTCAACCATTTTGAGAAATCACGGTACTAAAGTCTAGCCTAGCTGAAGAAAATACATCAACCTACTAATTGTAAAGCACGTTTTGGGTGTATTTAGATACCATAACAACGATTGTCCTTTATAAATATGAAAGATGAGATGTTAGAGAGCACGAAAATACCCATAACTCAAAATTGATCAAAACAAAAAATGAGATTTGTTGACTTTGCAAGCCTGTTGTGAGAAACTAGCCCAGCGACTTAATGTCCCTTTCGTGGTGCTGGCTCACATAGTATGTAGATAACCAGATTATTTTTATGTGACTTTTTTCTATTTTGTTTAAAACCAGAATCTGTGTGATTCACTCTTCGCGTTTACGGATCAGCAAATCTCTGACTACGCCTTTCACTTTCACTGCCAGCCATTTTTGATCCAAACATTTCCATTAAACTTACTTGGGTACAAAACGATTTTGTCTGCAATATTGTGGGGTTTCCCGTAACACAGTTAGAATGGGGTCAATCCTTATTACTGCCCAAATTTAGGAACACAATATCGTTAAATAACAGACCCTGATTTCAAGAGCTTTAATGACATGGGTTTAAATCATTGTGGTGCAATAATGTGACATTGGTGGTGAAAGGGTTAAATGACATCACATCGCCAACTTCCTGTTGCTAACATCACCACCACGTTATGATCTCATACGTGTATAATACTGTATGACACTGTGAGTTTTTTTCGTGCAACATTTGTATTCCTTTTTTTTTTTAATATTGTCTCTTCCATGCATGTGTGTTATACGTGTATGTGTGTACGTGATGTGCACACGCTGTGTGTGTGATGTTATAAATGATAACAAATCTTTTTTTTGTTTTTTTTGGCGTTCATTTGCGTCTATTTTTTTTTGTTTGGTATGCCATGCTTAATTGTAACTAAAAACATCAAATACGCTACACTCACATACATGTTGACGTACACGCATAAACATTGTGAACTACAGTCACTGGATCATTCAGGATTCAGGATCAAAGGTTAGTTTGGTATGATTGTTTATTAGTTTATTAATAACTTTTTTTTTTTTTTGTTTTTCAACCGGACATTGTAAGCGCTTAGGGCTTATTTAAGATGAACTCATTTTGGCATCGCAGTGATTTTGAATTATTAAAAAACTCACAAGTCAAAAATCCAGCCATACACACGATAATAATAATAGTACTTTTTATATAGCGCTTTACCTCAAATGAGATTAAAGCGTTTTACAATCAATTATTCATCAACAAGTAGATAACAGAAAAATGTTATATTCTTTAAATACAATTTTGACTTTGACTGATACTTTTGACTTTCACACACACCACACACACACACACACACACACACACCACACAAGACACACACACACACACACAACACGACACACACACACACACAGATTCACTTACCACACACATTACATACATGCACAACAGCACACACACGCACTCTCCTGTCTATCTCTTTCGTCCCCCTACGCACACACTCACACACCCTAACGCGCGCCACACCCACACTCATTCCCCCCCACCACACCACACACACACTATTCCACCACAAACACTTCCACGCACCCGCCACCGCACCCCACGCCACACCCACAACACACTCACCACACAGCACACCACTATTCACCCCAACCTTACTGCCACATTTCCGCACACGCTTTATTCACACATCATCACACAACACACACACACACACCACCCACTTTCCCGGCCCCTTTTTATTCTATCTCGCTTCGCCTGTACCTTCTGCCCTACCCCCCTCTTTCTCACAACACCACTCACACCACGCGCGCACACACTCACACCTGGAAAGCATTTTTAACATGGACCGCTTTGACAACACGAAAAAGGAAAAAAGCATGTTAACAACAATAACAACAACAACAAACAATAACAACAACAACAACAAAACACAAACACAACAACATCAGATGTGGTTAAAAAGAACAGACACACACACAATAATGTTAATCTAGTATAGGCCTTACCATAATTGCCTACACCATTACACTCTCTGTCAAAAACATGCAATGACATCAGTGATTATGTTTCATGTTCGTGTTCAGAGTGATGCAGATTCCAACGGTCTTACTGTCACCATGCCATGGGACGAGTCACAAACGTCAGCATTCATGACGCAACTGAGCCAGTATTACGACACCAGTGTCTTGATTGATCCTGATTTTGACCGTTACCTTAACGTAAGTCTAGCAACGTGTTTGCTGTTTGATATATTTTGACCTGGCTCAATCACAGAAGTTGTGTTTTTGTGCTTATTCTGTAGTTTTGTTTTGTCTCTTGTGAATAAAATAACTTTCACTTTTTTCTTGTCGTGTAGTTGTTTGTTTGATTGTTGTATGTCCCAGTGATGTTGCAGTCTGTTTCAGGTTTTTTAAATTCTGTTGATTATTTTGTTGTTTGTCGTTAGGCAAGGAATTGATGTAAATTTAACCCTTTCGACGCCACATATCTCTCAGCCAAAACATACCATTTCATTTATCTGGGTAGAGAAAAAAATATTTCTGCAATATTGTGAATTTCATCAGCGTGCTCGGCTAATATAGCAAATTAGGCCTATCCTTACCTCCCAAAATTAAGAAAATAGGGTCTTCGGATAACAGGTCTGGATTGGATGCCTTTTAGTGACATGGGTGTTAAACCATTGTGGTGCTAAAATGCGACATTGGCGTGTGAAAGGGTTAACAGGGTTAAAGGTAGTCACTTCAATGTTCAAGAACATTTTCTGAAGTGGCTAAACGGGCCAACCCTGGAGTTACAGGCAGTATTGTCCAGGCTGGCTGCTGGTAATGGAGGAGAATGCTCTTGTAGAGGCTTGTTCTTGCTTTGCACTTGTCATAAGAGACTTCTTCTTCTTTTCTTCTTCTTACTGCGTTCCCAGGCCATATGGCCATGATAGGGTATTCTGTTAACGTCCTCCGTCCGGTTCAAGACACTGGGACTCCCCGCTGCGTACAACCGACAACGATTCTGATTTCTGGAGGCAGTTCAAAGAAGAAAAAAATTTTTGGAAGATTTTTGGTTTTAAAGAAAGGTAGGAGAATGGGCCGGCCCAATAAGTCAGAATATAGTAGATGATAGAATGAAATAGTGAGGCCAAGAGAGGAGATGACGAAATTGAACAAAGGGTAATTACTCTCTTTTTCTAATTAACTCCCCTTCCACCAAAGTTGATTACGATACCATTCACCTAGCAGTGCGTGGGTCAGAACCAAAGTGAGACAAGCAAAGCATCATTCTTAAAAAAAGAATGTGCCAAGCTCGCCTTTATGACCCTCACCCACACAGTACACATCAACAATGGTGGAGAGGATAGACAGATGATAGAAAACAAAGGGAAAAGGCAGAGTCAAAGAGAGTGGCAGATTAGAGGAAGTTACAAGCGGGGGGGTGGGGGGGGGGGGGGGGTTGACAGAACTTCCAGAAAGTGGGGGAACTATGTTTTACAAAGGACCCCCCGGTATCCCCACGGGTAGTCATAGATAGATAGAAGTATGCCATTTTACTATAAAGGCACTGTTTTGGAGTTTGCGAGTCCTTTTTTCCCTTCAGAAGTTATTCAATGATGTTTAACCCTTTCACCACCAATGTCGCATTTTTGCACCACAAAGACTTATCACCCATGTCACTAAAAGGCAGGATCTGTGATCCAAAGAGCCTATTTTTATAATTTTTGGAGGTAAGGACAGGCCTTACATTATACATGTCACAGAGGAATCCCCAATATTGCAGATTGTTTTTCTTCTCTACCCTGGTAATTTTAATGTGTTTTTTTTTGCGATCAATGGCTGGCAGTGAAAGGGTTAAGGAAGTCTGTCAAAGTGACACGTGCTGGTGCTTCTTGTGCTCCAGATTCCAATGACCTACTGGATTTGGGACGCATTTCGCCAGAGTTACACTGCTGATTACCAGACGTTTTACCCGCTGTTTGGAGAAGTAAGCGACGCCTTCACCACTGACATTATCACCGAACCATGTAAGTTGGCATTATGATTGTCGTCCTTAAAAAAAGACGATGCAGAGGAGCAGGAGAAGGAAGAATATTTAAACAAACAAGATAGAGAGGAAGAGATAGTAAAGGAGTAGTAAGATTAAGGTCGAAAGAGATTCCATGAATGCCTCTGGCATTTTCAGTGGTATTGCTCATTATTGCCCGTTAGTAACATAGGGAATGTAAGGCATACCTGTACTGTGAATCTTGCCAATTTGATTCATCTCACACAATTTAAACAAAATGTATCGTTTCGTCCTTATTTAACTTTCAGCAATACGAGCAGCATCCTCTGCCAATATGGAAGTCATAGTTAGACACGTCAGACTGGCATACCAATGCATAGTATTTATGCACTGTATTAACTGATTTGATGGCAGCCCTCAGCACAGGCAACAGAATCAAGTACTTAGCCGTTGCGATCAACACCACACTCAGTCTGCGCTCACTGGGCTACGAAGACGGCATCCCCATTAGAGACCGCTGGGAGACCTTCATGGAAGAACAGGTAAGCATGCGATTTCAGCAGGTTCAAGTAGAGTGAAGTCAAATCAAAAGGATTTTTTTTTTTTTTTATTGAGGGTAAAGAAATAAGAATTCAATGTTGCTCTAGTTATTTCCCTCCCCTCCTGATCAGACAAAAAAAAGAAAGATGACTCCAGTTTTTCGTTCCCTACATTGGCTCTCTGTTCAGTCCCGCACTGGCTACGAAGTTCTCCTCCTTGCTTTGGTACCATTGAATGGTCAGCTTCCATTTTACTTCTATGAACGTCTTCATCTCTATATTTCTACTCGCCAGCTGCGTTCGTCTTCTGATGCGTTACTGCTTCAACACCCCCCCCCCCCTCCCCCATTCGTCTCAAAACTGCCGGCCAACGTTCTTTTCCTTTCCAGGCACCATCTGTATGGAATTCGCGGACTTCTCTCCGAATGACCAAACTCAATATCCTCATCTTAATCCGTACTCTACACTTACCTGTTTATGTCACTCATGAATTCCCATCTGTACTTTTTCTCTGTACTCTTTCTGTTCAGTTGTTTGAGAATGAGTGCGCGTGTATGGTGGTACAGGTATGGTGGAAGGGGAGATGTATGTGAATGTGTGCTATTTGCTAATGTGTGTATGTATTTAATTGAAGGTATTTTTTTGGCGTGTGTATGCATTCCCACTCAACAATTCACAACAACTCTGATCAATTATGTTATTAACTCGGCATTAGTGTCTTTGATGAAAGAGACTTCACTTCAGTCTAGCAACTTAAGATTGTGCGCATTTTTATTGTAGCCATAATTATTATTTCAGTTAATATGCATTGAATTTCATTTTACTATTTCACTGTTTCTTCATTTTCGTCATCATCCAGTAGTAGTAGTAGTAGTAATAGTAGTAGTAGTAGTAGTAGTAGTAGTAGTAGTAGTAGTAGTAGTAGTAGTAGTAGTAGTAGTAGTAGTAGTAGTAATAGTAGTAGTAGTAGTAGTAGTAATAGTAGTAGTAGTAGTAGTAGTAGTAGTAGTAGTAGTAGTAGTAGTAGTAGTAGTAGTAGTAGTAGTAGTAGTAGTAGTATTAGTAGAATAGGAGTAGTAGTAGGAGTAGTACAAACCAAACAGGGAAGAAGAAAAAGAAGAAGAAGAAGAAGAAGAAGAAGAAGAAGAAGAAGAAGAAGAAGAAGAAGAAGAAGAAGAAGATGAGGAGGAGGACGACGACGACGACGAAGAAAAAAAAGTAAGAAGTAATAGAAAAACTGATGGTAATGGTACAGATTCCCTATGGTTTCAATACTCATGCAATAATGATCATGATGGCGAAAAACGTGATGATGATGATGATGATGATGATGTGATGATGATGAGGAGGAGGAGGAGGAGGAGAGGAGGATAAGGATGATGCTGATGCTGATGATGCTGATGCTGATGATGCTGATGCTGATGATGCTGATGCTGATGATGCTGATGCTGATGATGCTGATAATGTCTGCAGTTGGAACAGATGCCGGCAGAGATGCAGAGTGGATTTCAGTTCACAGAAATATCCTGGCACTGGTTGCAGGTACAGAAGGTATGTATCCCTCAAAAGGGATGACTAAAGCGAAAAGGTAAAACGTAGAATCATGGGATTTAGGCAGTATGCTTGAAGTACTAATCAGGGTAATGCTAAAGTGTCACAGAACAATGAATGGAAATTTTAAAAAAATCCATTCATAACATTTGTTAATACAATTACAGACAATACCAATAATTGACACCATTGTATTATTACAATTAAACTGAACATGATTAATATAAGAATTTATTGAATCAGTTCATTTCAAACTGAACAGATAGAACGTAGAAAAAAACGACCCATTCTTGAGAAATTCAGTAGAACAGTCACTTTACTGTCACTCTCTTTGACTCTGCCTTTTCCATTTTCTTACTGTCATCTACTATCTTTCTGCCTTACATGTTCATTCTCCCGTCTTTTTTGTTCAAGAAATGCTTTCAAAAAGATTTCCTTACTGGGCCTAACCATTTATTTGTCAGGCACATAACGGCAGCGTGACGCATCTGTGTTCATAATTGACAGGGAACTGTCTGAGCGATCGAAGACGAAGAAGGTCGTTTGGTAGGGGTCAATTTTGCTTAAGACAGCGACAAGCAATGCCTTTCACTGAAGAACCAACCCAGTGGTAGCGAAAGGGGACTGGCAATTGTGATATTTTCAAAGTGGCGCTGTAATCCATTGTGACACAAAAATGAATCCAATCCAATCCAATACAATACAACAACAACAACATACAGTACTTATGACGATAAATCTTGATATAAATTAAATCGAAGCGTACACGCACGTTAAACATTCATAACGCATTCAAACAAAGACGTTATACAAGGACGAACAAGAAGATAACACACACACATACACACACACACACACACACACACACACACACACACACACACACACACACACACACACACACACACACACACTCACACACACACACACGCGCGCGTTTGATAAGTAGATATAAAGGCAAGAGACACACACACACACACACACACACACACACTCACACACACACACACGCGCGCGTTTTATAAGTAGATATAAAGGCAAGAATGAGGGGGGAACAAGAGAATGAGCTTCAATGACTGAGAAAAAGGTGGGTTTTGATGTTTGATTTGAAAGCAGAGAAGGTCGGTCGCTGACGGAGAGAGAGAGGAAGTTTGTTCCAATGCAATTCAATACAACACAATACAATACAAAATCATACAATACAATACTATACAATGCAAAACAGCACAACGCAACATAACCTAATACAACAGCAGAACACAAACTAGTGCACGAAAACGTTCGATCAAGCAGTGGCATGGCAACATTTTCGGCTCCAATGACCTTGACCTTTGACCAATGACCTTCAACGTCGTAGTAGGCCGACATGCCATAACTGCCTACCCGCATGCAAATGTTGAGAGTGTTAGGACCCTCCGTTCAAACGCTGCAGCTACAAACTGTTGCAGGTGGTGTTTGACAACGCCATTCAGGGCTTAGCCATTGGTCTGGGCGTGATCTTCCCGGTGCTGGTGTTGTTTGTCATTGCCACGTGGACACGCTTCAGCTTGGCCAATGCGAAGTTGTGTACGGTTGTGGACAGTTCTCAGTCTGAAAATGCAGACCTGCCCTTGGCGAGTTAGATGGTAGTGTGAGTGTGCCTTGCTGTGTTTTTTGGTGTTGTTGATCCCACGTCTTCTGCTGCATAGCTTTAATGATAGTCTTGACCTCTGTGAAATTGGTAGACTCGTATGTCCACCTTTTGTTGTTGTTGAGGAGCCCTCTTTACCTAGAGAAAATCAAAACGATGGCTTAGTTACTTTCAATAGTATGGATAAACAATTTGTTGCTGTTTGTTTTTCTCGGGGGGGTCACTTGTACAAACTGTTGCAGGTGGTGTCTGACAACGCCGTTCAGGGCTTAGCCATTGGTCTGGGCGTGATCTTCCCGGTGCTGGTGCTGGCCACGGGCAACGTCATCATCAGCCTCCTGGCCTTCATGTCCATCGGCTGCGTCACTGCCTGCGTCATTGGCGTCATCCCAATGGCTGGATGGAAGCTAGGGGTGAGTGCTCTGATCTTGAATCTCCTCACGATCTGTCTGAAATGTAATATTAGGCAGGCAAAGTAAATCTGTTTAACGTCATCCGCGGTCTGGAACAGACATATATGGGACATTAGTAGATACAAAGATGGTGGGAACAATACTGGAGGCAATGCCCGGAGGCAGTGCAACACCAGTAAAGTCCAGAATTTTCTTAAGCAATGCAGATAGTTTTGCTGATTAGGCAGGCCTAAATAGACCTAATTTACACAAGTTGATTTTTTGGTATTTACAGAAAAAACGTAATTAATTGTTCTGGACATCTACATTTTTAACACTATTGTAGCACTAAAACCTTTACTCTATCATTTGAAATGGTAAAGACTGTTTATCATCATTTTGTAACACTATTGTTTTTCAACAAATCTTGTATGCCAGTTTTTTTCCCTTCTAAATAGACCTAATTTACAAAAGTTGATTTGTTTTTATTTATAGAAAATACGTAATTAATTGTTCTGGACATCTACATTTGTAACACTATTGTAGCACTAAAACTTTCACTCTATCATTTTAAATGGCAAAGACTGCTTTATCATCGTTTTGTAACACTATTGTTTTTCTACAGTTCTTGTATGTCAGTTTGTTTTTTCCCGACCATGACTACCAGATTACAGAGAGGGCAGATGCTATTCTGGTGGGCTGGGCTAGAATTTGTTTGTAGTGGAGATGCCTTGCCCAGAGTCAATCGCTTCAAATTTTGTGTGGTGGTGTGTCACCATGAGAGGAAGGCACCCGTGCATACATTATTGCCGTTGTGACATTGACCTTGGCGGATGACCTTGAAAACCGAGGGGCCATAACTTCCACACCGTTGGTCTTAGAGTCTTCAAACTTGGCATAAAAAATTATGGGTACTTTGGCATATGGCCGTTCTGATGATGGCATACCGATCAAGATCAAGGTCAAGGGAGATATGTAGGCCTTGATGGTGGTAGGCGTCTACAATTGGGTTTTAAGCCACATTTTC
>CM065688.1:28433160-28455660 GCA_017654935.2 Phymorhynchus buccinoides
TCCCCTGTAGGATGCCACTCAAAACTTCTATGCCGTTTGATAACTTATCACCTTCCCGGACTTTCTGAGTTCTACCTTTCAAAAAGTCAACGTGTTACCAGTAATACCATAAGCTTGAAGTTTAAGTAATCATCTCTCGTGTGGAACTGAATCGAAAGCGTTTCTAAATT
The DNA here is from genome assembly GCA_017654935.2 of Phymorhynchus buccinoides. Taxonomy (NCBI): domain Eukaryota; kingdom Metazoa; phylum Mollusca; class Gastropoda; order Neogastropoda; family Raphitomidae; genus Phymorhynchus; species Phymorhynchus buccinoides. The sequence continues at coordinate 28,433,331 of CM065688.1, forward strand.
CGAGTTACTACGTCAAATGCTTCCTTTTCATCAATTAGTTTTGTAAAATCATTCATTACATCAACTAGCTGGAACATACAGGATCTGCCAGATCTAAACCCATGCTGGCAGTCAGAGTATAAGTTAAAGTCATTCACATGTTTAACCACTGTATCCCTTATAAACTGCTCCAGTATTTTACACACTATACTTGTTAAAGCTGACAGGCCTGTCATTTCCTGGATCTGCTTTAGTCCATTTTTAAAAAAATGCAGTTACTTCTGTTCTCTTCCAGTCTATCAGGAACCCGTTTCTAAACATTTGTTAAACAATATGGTTAATGGCAATGCTAATTCCTCAGTTCTTTTAATATTTTAGATGGTATCTTATCAGGACCTTGAGCCTTATTAGTGTCTAGTGTGGGGATGGTTGGGGTGGGGGGTGGGGGGGTGGGGGGTTTAAGGGAGGTGGGTGTTTGTGTGTTGTGTTATGATTATATGCAATGCATTCTCTAATGCATTCATTTTCATAGAGATGTATGGTGAGGATACGTGAACCAGTCTGTTAGAAATGTTTGTACGAATTATGAGTGAAAAGCGTATTCAGTTGCTTTGCAAGATTATGCGCTATAATTTTTATAAGCATTATTAATTATTATTATTATTATTAGCTGCTTAAGCTTACTTTCAACAGCTTCTACAGTGATACTAAGCTGTGTCCCTACCCTTCTTGCGCATAATATTTGGCCTTTACCGGTGGATTAATTACACAAATTAAGGAGTGTGTTTAGAACATGTTTAATGCAACAGTACAATGGTACAACATGCAAAACATCGTTACAATGACACAACGTGATACAACGTTATCCTTCTTGTACATTAAAAAATGTAAACAAAATAAAAACTTGTTAGAAGTTTACCGTGTTGCGTTTGAATGCTATTTTGTGCAAAATGTGTGTGTTAGTGTGTGTGTGTGTGTGTGTGTGTGTGTGTGTGTGTGTGTGTGTGTGTGTGTGTGTGTGTGTGTGTGTGTGTGTGTGTGTGTGTGTGTGTGTGTGTGTGTGTCAAAGTCAACATTTTATTTTGAGATGGTACATTGAATAAGCAATAATGTTTGCTTTTTTTACATCAAGCCATCTATAACACAAATAAATAATTAAATGACGAAAAATGGGCATGCAATAATTTAAAAAACAACAACCCAACAACAACAAAGCGTAAACACACTATATGCTTGCAAAACATGCCCACACTCACACAATATGTACACTCCTCTCTCTCTCTCTCTCTCTCTCTCTCTCTCTCTCTCTCTCTCTTACTTTCACGCACACATACATCCTAATTCAAATACATATATACAATAGCATAAAAAATATAACAGGGCAATGTTTATGAAACATTATAAAAAAATCAATTCAGTAGAAGACATGAAATTACACTTTTGGTCTCTTAGCATTATGAAGGAAATATAAGCAGGCAACAGATTAACAAAGTGGATAGCTGCAACGACTTACATTATTTTTATTTAAAAATCATTGGTAGAGAAAAAACAACCATATACTGGGATCAATAAAATATATAGTAAACTTTTGTCATTGGATTCTTCTTACAAAACGTTACTGTTAAAGAGGTGAGTTTTGAGTTTTTTCTTAAACTGATTCTTTTTTTAATTTTATACATTTTAAATATTTTGGTAATTGATTCCATAAGTTTCCACCAGAGTAAAGAAAACTAGATGTGTAAATATTGTTTTTCGGTCGAGGGATTGATAACAAATGGCTATGTCCATGTTGCTTAGTTTTAAAAGTGTCTGTTATCTTTTTCGGGGCATTTCCATTTACAACGTTATGCATACATACCGCTTTACTAAAGAAAAGTCTGTTGTGAAGTGACAATATGTTCAATTTTTTGTACTCATCATTTGATAAAGAATTTGAGTTTAACAAAATTAATTTCACTGCTTTTTTTTTTATACATACGATGAATTATTTTCATATTGGTATCACTACAGCTATCCCACAATGTTGACGCATTGTGTGTGTGTCAAGTCAAGTCAAGTCAAAATGATCTTTATTGAGGATAAAGGAGTAAGCTTGACAGCTTTTTTTCCATCCTGTCCTCAGAATGAAAAGTAATACGAAAGCAACTCTAAAAATAACTCAACATGCAAAACAAAACATTCCAAACTACTAAACATTAGCCTAATAATATAACTCATTGAAATAACTCTATTGAGAGAGAGAGAGAGAGAGAGAGAGAGAGAGAGAGAGAGAGAGAGAGAGAGAGAGAGAGAGAGAGAGAGAGAGAGAGAGAGAGAGAGAGAGAGAATAAATGAATGGGAGATTGAAGTGAAAGTGTGTGTGTGTGTGTGTGTGTGTGTGTGTGTGTGTGTATGTGTGTGTGTGTGTGTGTGTGTGTGTGTGTGTGTGTGTGCGTGTGCGTGTGTGTGTTTCCCTCTTTTGTTTTGCTACTGGTAACAATCTTGAACAAATCTTGAAATGGGAGACGGAAGCGACGCATAGAGGTTGATTTGTGTACAGATCGTTTTTAGAATGTAAGGAGTATGGTGTTAATGAAAGTACTTTTGCTCAATAGGTTCCTCCTCTTTTCAATGAACGTGTAACAATTATGTGTGTATATGATTTATTCGTTTCAACATGTGTCTGACCGTGAACAGCAGATGTGTGCGCGTGCGTGCGTGCGTGCGTGCGTGCGTGCGTGCGTGTGTGTGTGTGCGTGTGTGTGTGCGTGCGTGTGTGTGCGTGCGTGCGTGCGCGCGTGCGCGTGTACCTGTCTATGTCTGTCTGTCTCACTCTCCTCGCTCTCTGTCTGTCTCTCTCTGTCTCTCCCTCTGTTTCTGTCTGTTTCTCTTTTTGTTTGTATGCTGTGTCTTTCTCTGTCTGTGTGGTCTCTCTCTCTCTCACTCTGTCTCTGTCTCTGTCTCTCTGTCTCTGTCTCTCTCTCTCTCTCTCTCTCTCTCTCTCTCTCTCTCTCTCTCTCTCAAGCACACATACATACACAAATACAAATACACGCACGCACACACCACACATACACAAACACATTCAAATGTTCTCTTATTGTTGTGGACTTTGGACTGCATTCCTGTTACATGCCAAGAGCATATAGAGGAGCCCAGACAGTAAGGAAGGTTCTGCTTCTTTATTTATACATGGATAAGACAGTGCATGAAAATACACACACAACACATTCGCATGAGTATAAACAGGAACTGAAATGATTTTTTTGTAATAAATTATAGGCTTGTTGCCATAACACTATGTTAAATAACATGAGGAAAAATTAATAAGTAATAGTGGAAGGTAGCTCACTGAATGAATAAAATAGCATGATGAAACTGACATTGACACATGTGATATTTTACAACAGAACATAGCTTGGTGCTAACCGAAATCTATGTGTGCTAAAACTTATGAACATTTATTAAATAAGCATAAGCTACTCCCAGACACACTTCTGCGACAGTCACACCATTAGGTATTATGTTACTTAAGATAGGCATCACAGCAAACTGGAACCAGACTGCACAGCAGTTTCAGTAGACAACTGCATGGCTAAACACAATGTGTTGGCTTCATCACTGATGAGAGACGGTGAGAAACTGACTAATGATATAGGCCTATCTGAGAGTTCACATAGCAAAGAATTCAATCAGTGGTCAGATTAATAATATCAGCACGAGGCATCCACGCACTGCCTCCCCCCCCCAAAAAAAAAGAACCAGAACAGTAATAAAAAAAACTGATGCGACAAAAGTTTAATATTATGTATTTGAACATCATTGTAACTTATCAGATCTAACGTGCAAAAACTGAAGAAGAGAGACATGCAAAAAAATGAATGAATTTTAAAGCATTTTTAAAAAATAAGCAATTTTAAAGAAATATCAAAAATAAGTTCCGCTGATACCAATTAGTATTGTTTCTAGAATGCTGCATGCTTTTAACATATTATTACTGCCAAGTTTGAAGTCTGTGACTGAAGAATTACATGATAAAATATGCCTGCCCTTTAAAAATGGTAAAATGTAAATGCCGGGATATATCTCAGATTTCTAGGCAAGAATATCAAAAGTCTTTAAAGAGAAGGTTCCACCGTGAAGCTGCTCACAGAGTTACTGCACCAGTAGTGACAACAATCGTCAACAATAATCTGGCACCTAGTTCCAGAATCCAGCCATGAGAGGGTTGGTCGGGTATTACAATGTCTCCTCGTCTTTCCACATCTGTGTCACTGTCTTCAGTTGAGTGAAGAACTGCACGCCCTGCAACACAAAACCAGTCCCAAGTCTCTGTACCCTGGTGAACCAATCACATAATTAAATTGCTGCCACATGCCAGAAAAAAAATCATAATATTGCATGAGTAAAGTATTAGTTATACTAAGGAAATTCCCGCACCAATACTCTATAATGCTGGGTATATGGGTTGACTAATTTCAAGTAATGAACATCCTTGTATGTTTTCATAAACAGTTGAAGAAAGTGTATCACATGATTCACTTTATTATATGATACAGAGTACATTACAGTAGGCCTACTTTGAAATACAACGGCGGAAAGGAGTATTGAGATTAAGGTTGGCAGTTTTACAGTTACAAAAATTACCCAAACCCAATACTTTTGGACTTTATTGGGTAGAAAATGGAATGGCATGGGGGTATTTTTGCAAATATTGTCGACGTCTTGCTTTAATATGTCATTCCTCAACAACCTATTTTAAACATGGCTTCTTTCCTGAAATAATTTCTTATTATCATACTCTCGTTAAGAACGTAACTAAGCTGCCCACAAAAAGTTAGGGAACACTTGCAAAACGCGCATGCTTTACTTATTCGCTTGTACCTTTAACACACTTCGCAACTGGAACGCCAAAACGTTGCAGTCGCATACGTACGTGGCATGGTCTTACACTGAATGTGTAACAGTTTTACGCTTGCTGTTGGTTGCTATGGAAACGTCGGTTGAAAAGGCGCCCAAATCCCCAAAAAGTGTCACAGAATTAGCACATCAGCATTTGTTTCCACAGAATGAATTGAGCAAAACTGTACTCAGCACATGGTAGTCGAGAACTTTGATAATGAGTACAAGTCGCAAAAGAACCAAATTTTAACCATTGACATGGTGCAATTATCACTGAATCACGATGGTTGCATAGTGAAAAATGAACCTTTCGGATCTAGGGAGAGCCCTGGCATGGCTGGTGGAGGGTGTAGTTGTGCTGAAATTGGGTCACCGACTTTAAACTCACCCATCAGTCATAACCAGCTGAAACAGCGGTTCCAGACCACCAGCCGCCCAGGAAATGCGACAGGCAGGGACACCCAGAAAAACCACCTGACGGGTGAAACAGTACCTTGCCAGGCACGCCCTGCCTGACTAGCCAGATAACCCCGACCAGGCACATCAGGCGACATCTAAGGACAGCAGCGGACCTCAACAACTCCACTCGGACAGGGTTAAGCCTCCTGCACCAAGTCCAGCTCTACGCTCGTCACACAACATAGCGTCTCAGGCTAACTCCAGCTCACAAAGCTGCTCACCAGGGCCGGTGTCGCCAATATGGACGATGGATACGTCAACAGGGTCATTAGTTCTGATAACGGACGAGCTTCATAATTATCACCCTGGATCATCCTCATGCATGGATGGACTCATGGGGTCTGGATAAAGCCAGGCGAACGGTTCCATGAAGACTGCATCCAGCACGTGACAGCCCATGGCGGGGGTTCCATCATGGTATGGGCAGTCTCCTCGACTCATCACAGAACCCCACTGTACCACGTTCGAGGAAACCTAAACACTCAGAGGCTCATCAACGAGACCCTAGGCCTGCTTGTTGCGGAAGAACTTGATGTGTTTGCTCTAGGGAATGGGTTCCATGATGACAATAGTCGTACTCACCAGGGTCGTGTCCCAAACAACTGGATCCAGCTGTCAGTGTGTGTGTGTGTGTGTGTGTGTGTGTGTGTGTGGGGGGGGGGTATGACTAACTTGACCGGCATAATACGCAGTCTGAATTTCAACTCTGAGGAAAAACTTGGAGACCAACTGAGGCGTCGAGCACGCAAGAAATATACCCCCCAACAAACACTGGAGCAGCTGCTGGATTTGCTCCAGCTGGAGTGGCGGGTTCAACAGGAACAGGCAATGATGTTTGTACACTGCGTGTGATAATACTGCGCAACGTGCATGGCAAGTTCTGGTGGATATATCCGTTTTTGAGTCTTTCTCGACACTTTCAATTGACAACTTCTTGATACTCGTGAATTTTCTGATGTTGTGATTTTCAAAAGGTAGGGTACCCTCGTTTAGTAAAAATCTAAAAATGTTTCTGCTAAACAGATTGCTGTCGACTTTTGCATGCATTTTGTCAATGCATTTAATAAACCACTGTTAAAAGTTCAAGGACGTAGTTTTTGTCGTTTTTGAAATATTGATGATTTGGTAAGTGTTCCCTAACATTTTGTGGGCGGCTTATATTGTTTTTTTATGCTGTCTTCTACGTAGCAATGCAATGCAAGCTATTTATTACATTACCTTACTTCAATTTCACCAAAATAATGAACGGAGTCAGAGAACGTAATCGTATACAATTGTTTTATAACATCAGTTCATCGGGTAGCAGACACCTTCACGAGTTATGCGATACAACAAAACTCGAGAAAAATACTACAGTGATAATGAGACATGAAACAACTAAAATCTTTATAATGCACACAAACCTAGCACATACGCGCGAACAACCAACCTACCTGCGTGCCCCTGTAGTGGGTACTCCCCAGGAAGGATCCCCGTGACCCAGTGAAGGCGAAGGCCGGCACGGGCATGGGGATGGGGACATTGACCCCCACCTGGCCCACGTCACACTCCATGGTGTACTTGCGGGCCGTGGCCCCGCTGCTGGTGAAGATGGCCGTGCTGTTCCCATAGGGGTTGGCCCTGACCATCTGGATGGCCTCCTCCAGGGTGTCCACCTCCATCACCAGCAGAACAGGCCCGAAGATCTCCTCCGTGTAGCACGGCATGCTGACCTGAAAATAATAATTGTTTCCATAAAGAAAATTGCTACCATCGTCAGTGGTTGCAAATCTCACGATGACTGTCAATTGGTATCTCCAAGGCAGTTGGATGTTGGCGAGTCCTGCAGCTACACCGATATCAAACGCTACTGGCTTGCTTTTTCCGTAGAAAATAACAGCAGCTCAAAACCCCCATACTTTTCCCCGGCAGCTTGTGTCTTTTTGGAGAGGCCAATTCAACAAAGTAGCAAGATTAAATCTACATAGTCCATCAAGAAAATACAAAAAATATCCAGAATATTTAACTTAAAAATCCCAAACAATTATCTTACATCGACCTGGTGCAGAATGGTGGGCCCCACAAAGTTTCCTTTCTCATAGCCGGGCACCTTGATGTCCCGGCCGTCCAGCAACAGCTGAGCCCCGGCGTCCACCCCGGTCTGCACCAGGTCACAGACCCTCTGCTTGGACTCTGGGGAGATCAGGGGGCCCAGGTCAGCGCCCTTCTCTGTTCCTGAAGCATGTATCACATAGAACAGTGGATTAGGCCTCAGAGTGGACATGGTCAGTGTTGATCACACAGGGGACCCAGGTCAGCACCCTTCTCCCTGCCTGGAGCACAGAGACACGTGTCAGTACACTTCACTGGCTCGGTACATTTTCAGTGTTCATCACACAAAGCCTGCACAAAGCCACACAGGAGTTTCCTGAATTATGGAGAGATCCATGTCAGCTCCTTTCTTTTACACTGACCACAGAAGTCACATAATGTAGTATATTTAATGTGTTTGTTCCACCTTAATCACCAAGCCACGAATCCATGCATTGTTTGGATGTCAGAGAAATCAAGGGCCAGGCTCAGGGCCTTTCTCTGCGATTTTGAATCGTGTGGAGGGCAACAAAATATCAAAACAAATGTCAAAGAAACCACAAACGTATGTCCTGTGTCAACATTATATCAGTTACTGAGCAGCACACCAACCAATGGGAAAATGACACGGGCAGGCTAAGGCCGTGTACACCTAAGCGGATATTCCATGCGGAAACCCGTGCGCAATCCATAAATAAGTGAAAACAAAGAAGGGAAAAGATTGTGTCCGAATTTCCCCTATAATTATGCGTAATCGTTTATCCTTCTTTCTCCCACTCATTTAGGGTTTTCCGTACGGAACTTACGCGTCTAATGTGAACTCGGCCTAAGGGTTTGACAAAATAATCTACTTTTTGCAAAATGTTGAGGAGGGCATGTTTCCACTACAGCTAATTTTCGCAGAATGCAAACATGCATAGATGAAATATTAAAGCAATAAGAGACCAAATTCAATATAATATAGTAGACCTCAATTTCTACTTTATTTTTGTTGAATATGTTTCAGTTAATTTACAAAACTAGTAACATTGCAAATTTCCTGGTTTTGTAAATTTACTGTAACGGATAATAATCAATGTTGAATGTGTAAATTCTCTGCAGACTCGGGCCCACCTGCAGTGACGTGGAGAGCCTTGGCCTGCTCCACCAGGTCAGGGATCCAGTGTCTGGCCTCTCCCACAAACAGCAGCGTGGACAGAGACATGCACCTCTGACCCGCGCCGCCAAACACCGCTTCCAGCAGCTGGTGCACACAACAACAACGAACGCACAGACAAGTAAACAATACCCGAAGGTACAGCAGACACAGCCCAGAATCTTCACCAAGGTTGGCTGTCCCGGCCACTGCTAAATTACCAAGGTTCACAAAATGATTTCTTTCAATATCAGTTTAATTAATGACTACTATTGCCTCCGTGCATGATGCAAGCTTCTATTTCACGCGCGCACGCGCACGCGCACACACGCACACGCACACGCACACACACACACACACACACGCCCACCCCCACCCCAAGACCCGAAGGTGCCAATGGGACCCACAGACTAAAATGAAAAACACACCAAAGAAAAACCCGAAGGTGCCAATTGGACCCACAGACGAAAATGAAAAAAACCCTCCAAAACCCCGAAGGTGCCAAGGTGTTACAGAAATGGATAAAAAGGTGTTTCAAAAATTGAAGACTAAAATGAAAAACAACAAAAAAAAAAAACAACAGAAGGTGCCAATGGGACCCACAGACGAAAATAGATCAAGTCCTTAGATTGCCCACTTGGATTTGCACAACTATAATGCATTGGTTATATTACATGTTTTATTGTCTAAAAATGACCATTTTGTTACTCAGTTCTCGGATGCAAAGGGCCTAACGTCCAGGATTGATAGAAGAGCAAATGAGGTAAACAGGCATTTCAACTTGTCACTTAAGGCCTTCGCACACTAGCATCAGGCGTCAATTGTTTCTCAGAGCAACGCCTTGACGCGTTGACGCCTGCATCACAGCACACATTTCGGGTTCGAGCAAGTCTGCCATTTTTTTTTTATTCAATCAGAGTTATGGTCCTTCTGTCCGTTGTGATTGGCTAGTTTCACGATCTCTGCGATCTTGAGCATCAAACTTAGAGCCGGTTCTATTCTCGAGCAACAAAAAATCGCGCAGCTACGCATCAAAAATCCTGCGCGCCGCGAATCTCTCACACGCAAGCGGCGCATCAAACTGCGCCTTGCAGCAAAAAATCGCCGCGATCTCGAGATCTTGACGCTAGTGTACGAAGCCCTTTAAGCCCACCTGTTTGGCAGAGGCGCCGAAGTTGGCGTCAGGCATGATGACACCGTGGTTCTTGGCTCCCTGTGACATACAGGCAGAGCCTGGTGAATGAGCAAGGCAGTTACCTGCAGTCAATTGAATTCATACGAGTGTGGAAAAGACTACGACTACGAGTAAAGGGCATGTAGGGTAAGACGGGGGTAAAAAGCCCATGGGCGGGTAAGAAGCCCATGCCAACTATCTCATGAAATGAAGAAATTTTCAGTCACATTTTGCCCATGAAACGAGTGTTAATGTTTAACGTTCGTCTCATGAGCAAAATTGGACTGAAATTTGCTTCATTTCATGAGATAATTGGCATGGGCTTCTGACCCGCCCATGGGCTTTTTACCCCCTCTTCCCCTAATTACTGGGGAGGAGGCTCGGGGTGGGGAGGATGATCGCGCGCAAGCTATTTCTTTTTGTCACAAAAACGAAAACAAACATGTAGTAAAAGAAAGGAGAATAGGGCTGAGGCGGACCAGAGAGAGAGGGTGGGGGCTGCTAGTTGCACGGACCTCCTTCGCCCCTCTCGCCCCCTCAAATCGGCTGACTCCCAAAAAAAGAAAGAAAGAAAGAAAGAAAAGGCACACGCTCGTAAAAAAGAAACAAGATGGCAACGCCATATCAACGAAGTTCCACTTGAATGAAAATGGGGTTTAACGTCCGCTCGGCTGCAGGCATCACATATGAGACAAACCATCAAGCAACCACCATCAACATCTGATAATTAACCGTTTAAACATGAAGTTCCACTTACCAGCAATTACACCCACATACATATACCCCCCCCCCCCCCCCCCAACTACACACTTGCTAAGTCTGATAAAAGACTGTATCAAAATTTGGGTTTGCACGTGGATAGGTAGTTAGGCTATCCAGGCCAATATTGAAGATGGAGGTCGAGTTCACTGAGGCTGGTATTATAGCGTTTTTCACGCTCTAGTGTTGTTGTTGTTGTTGTTGTTGTTGAACCCTGGCTTAAATACTCCAGGGATCATCCCAACAGCCGAAGCCCTTGAACACTATGGTACAACTGCACCAGCTAGGGATGAGAACACTGTGACCCTTTTTGATTACCCGGCTGGCTACGTGGGAAGCCACACTCCGACTTCGGAGGATTTAGGATACTGATTATGTTATGCTAGGAGCTTGTCATGGCTAAAGACAATCCCCGCATAACAATGCAGAGCATAACAACATTTTGATGTAGCCTTGTGAAAATTGGGTTTTACGTCCTCTTCGGCCTTTCGGCCATGTGGGGCATTTGTAAATACAAAGATGGTGGGAACAATACTGGAGGCAATGCCCGGAGGCAGTGCTAAACCAGTAAAGTCCTGATGTTTTTAATAATACAGATATGTGTAGCAGTAAGCACGCCTCGGTTAAACCTCATCGGCTATGGTACCGCCACATTAATGGCATAAAAATAGCCTTGGATGGAAGTTCAGTTTAACGTCGCGTATCGGCTTTCGCCATGTACGACGGGCTGAACAAACCAACCAGGGTATAAACAAAAATTTATGTTCCTGAATCACTGTCTTAATCAAAAGGCCGAGAAGCGATCATAATTCTCGATAAGGTGTTTCTCTAAAATAGCCTTGGAAAGTTTAGCTTTGCGTCCTCCCGGCCGTAGCCATATGGGACATTACTTTTTATTTAGTTGGGGAAAATAGCCTTGAGAGAAAATGGAGTTTTACGTCCTCTTGGTCTGAATCAGACACATATGGGACATTTGTAAATACAAATATGGTGGGAACAATACTGGAGGCAATGCCCGGAGGCAGTGCGAAACCAGTAAAGTCCCGATTTTTTTATATTAATACAGATAGCTGTAGCGGTGACCACGCCTCGGTTAAACCTCATCGGCTATGGCACCACCACAAGTGGAAAATAGCCTGAATGAAATATAGTGTTTTACGTCCTCTCGGCCCGGCAGGGCACATATGGGACATTGGAAAATAGCCTTGGTACGCTATAGCGTACATGCACCACACAGTTTTGAAAATTTGCGGTATTGTTTATAATAATAAAAGCTAGCATATGTTATAATTCCAAAGTAAATTTTATATTATTAGAAGATTTAGAAAAAGCATAACAAAGAAGACGAAGAGAGGGGTAGTGACTCGTTTTCATTCATTGCGGTACTAAAAATAGACGAAGTGATTTCATTGGTTGAAAACTATTAAGGGACCGTAGAGGAACACTTCTATACCAGTTTGGGTTGCATGGCTTCGCGGAGTTGTGAATTGTGAATGGTTAAACGCTATGTACGCTATAGCGTACATTAGTATTGGACGGTTGTAAAGGGAAGCAATCGGCCAGTAAAGAGTGAGCTAAAAGGCGAGGGTATGTAATCAATTAAGAAGAAAACAAAAATAATATTTTATGGGTTAAATAAATCAACATAAATAATGGTGACACAGTGTAGTATTTTTTAGTGACAAGAGGCACGTCCCTAGGAAATTCCGGCTGCCCTCAGCTGAAGAGCGCGTCGCCACCACCCATTGTTTTGGACACAAATAAACAGACGTTAAGAAAAACAATCTCATCCGCCAACCCAAAGATATAAAGCTGCAAACTAGACTCCAATGAGTTCAAAAGTTGGAAAAGCGCATAACGGCAACACCGACATAATGAACATTATTTGAAAGTGTAAGTAAGCCATTCGCACAACAATAAACAGAAATTCCGATTCATCCAAACCAACCTAAAATGCAGACGTAACTGCAGTGATGTTTCTTTGCATCGACAACAAAGGACTGATGAAAGTTTCAGCGTTTACTCTAATGTCACAGAACACAGTGCAGGGACTTATTACAATTAACCCCTTCGCCGCCAAAGTCGCATGTTGGCACCACGAAGGCATCAAAGTGGGGTATATTGTCCAAAAACCCTATTGTCATAGTTTTGGGAAGTAGGGATGGACCATATTTTATATATGTCACAGAAGAATGCCCAATACTGCAGATGAATTTTGCTGTCTACCCATGTGGATTTGTTGGACATTTTTGGCTGACATGTGGCTGGCGGTGAAAGGGTTAAAGCCTTCCATTCCAAACAACATGCCAGACTCGGTGTTTGAAATATGTGCATTATAGGGCAGGGTGGTCTTCTTCACCCTTACACCCTGATTTAATAGAAACGGGTAACATATTTATTTATACGTTCACTTACCAAGCCTCCTTGAAATCGCTTGCCATTTCTGGACGCCTTCTCATTGACGTATTTGCCCTATAAAAGCATACATGAAATATAAAAAATGAAAATACATTTACAGACAAAAAACTCAAAACATACAGCCTGTACACATCTACAAATAGCCCCTCAGCTTATATGCCATAATATAATTACGTTGCACGGTTATGCGGAAAATTAATGTAATGGTTATGTTATTATTATTTTGTAGAATTATGTAATGGGCTCCTGCATACTATACGATAAGAGGCCTATTGGACATCTGTTGCCAAGAAATAGGACCCAATAAACGATGCTTAAAAAACGAAAATCTTTAAAAATGCTTATTTTTTTATTCGGGGGGTAGGGGGGTGTGGGGGGGGGGGGGGGGGGGGGGGGGGGTTGGGGGGGGGGGGGGGTGGCGGCATTAAAAAACGTTACTAAAAGACCTGGCTTGATAAGTTGGTGTTCGTGCCTGTCGAGGGTGAAAATACGCCAAAGCAAAGCATACTAGGCACATTCAGCCTGGGATTATTTTCAGAAAACTGAAAGTGGCAGACTTTGAGTTTGAGGGTCTTAAACGTTAGGGGTGTGGGGTTGTCTAAACTGCAATACTGCCTAACATAGCAGTACTCACCGCCTGATCCGATCCCATGAATGTAATTGCCTTGACGTCTGGGCGTTCACATAGGTAATCAATAACTGAAGAAAACAACCGCACGCACACACACGCACACATGGATGTGTGTCATTAATAAGACACGGGACAGCTTTTATGGACGTGTAGGCTCTTTCTGTTCTTTACATTTTACATACAAAGCAAAAGACAGGTGTGTGGGTTGGGTTTCCTTGCTCGAATAAGTTTATGTTATATTCATTCTCCTTCACGTTTGTGCAATATGGTACGATAAAATACAACACAATGCAATACAGTGTAGTACCTACAAGCAAGGTTTTCGTATCCGACAAACACCATACTTTGCCCTTGCTAGCGTCCTCGCAGTTTTTACTATAATTATTACCGCGCTTGTAACTTTCTCTATTGCTCCGTTTCTCCATAAAGAATAATAAAGACAGACGACGATCGGCAAGGATGCCCACCTTCTTCAAATACCACCACGGAGAGGTGGCCATCAACGCCCAGCACAGGCCTGTCCCCCATCCACCATCACGCCAGACAAGACTGTCACACACAGCAGCATATTATCTCCTTCCGGCAACAAAAACAAACTACAGGAAGTTTTCTGTCTTCCCCAGGACTGCGTATGAGTGGAACAGCCTTCCACCTGAGACAATATCATCAGCCTCGGTGGAGGTCTTCAAAGCCCATACTATAACTGCCCCCCCCCCCCCTCCTCCTCCATCAAAGTTTTTTGTAGACCCTTATCCCCTGTCCAAGCTCCCAAATGGACCCTGCCCTTGGGTTTTCTCTACACCTTCACCCCCATCCCCTTAGAGCTGATCGTCATTCTGGGCAGCATTTACTTCCCCCAGAATTAATTAGTACACCGGAAGCCCTTTTCGTAATGCATCGTAATCGTCAATATGATGACGGAGGGTGTCAAAAGAAAGAAAGGAAGAAAGAAGAAGCAGAAGAAAAAGACGACGACGACGACGACGAAGAAGAAAAAGAAGAAGAAGAAGAAGAAGAAGAAGAAGAAGAAGAAGAAGAAGAAGAAGAAGAAGAAGAAGAAGAAGAAGAAGAAAAAGAACAAGAAGAAGAACAAGAAGAAGAACAAGAAGAAGAAGACATGCTTTATTGCTATAAAATATGTTTCCTTCTTACCATCATGACGGCCGTTAACGACGTTGAAGACTCCAGCAGGCAGACCAGCCTGTGCCAGAAGTTCTGCCAGAATCATGACGGTGCCAGGATTCCGCACTGCTGGTTTGGCCACGAAGGTGTTGCCACACACTATGGCCAACGGGAAAATCTGTAGGGTGAAGGTTGAAACTATCTCAACGATTGAAAAGTCGCAGTGTACATCCGAATTTATTGATTTGTAAAATGAGAAAATCAGAGGCAGTAGGAGAACGGTGTAAACTTAACTATGAATCTTGTATAGGCCTAATAAGCAGGCCAGTGGCCCAATTTATTATTCATCACTTAACACAGGCATTTGAAATACTTTGAGTATGCATGTAGTATCACAAAATCAATCCGAGAAAACCATTGCACACTGAAAATCAACACACAGGTTTACGTGGTATGTGTTTGGAACGGACTGGGTGGTTATAATTTTAAGATCCGTTTCGTCCTTTAATTTCACAACTTGTGGCGGTGCCATAGCTGATGAGGTTTAACCGAGGCGTGGTCACCGCTACAGCTATCTGTATTAATAAAAAAAATCGGGACTTTACTGGTTTCGTACTGCCTCCGGGTATTGCCTCCAGTATTGTTCCCACCATATTTGTATTTACAAATGTCCCATATGTGTCTGATTCAGACCAAGAGGACGTAAACACCATTTTCGCTCGCTCGTCCTTTAATAGAACTTGGCTGTAAAGCTAATAATTCTTTCATTGACATGTTGGTGTTGTGCACAAACAGTAAGCAAAATACCAACAACAAAACACACAGCAATTAACCAACAACAACCGCATGGTGGGTGTTTTTTAAAAGGAAGAATCTAATCAATATACCAGAACCCTATAATTATAAACTTTAACCGTTATGGAGGAACTTCCTCTTATCAGTCAGAAGCAGAAAAGCAGAAGTAGACATTCAGAGATAGAGACAGAGACAGACATATAGACAAACGATCAAACCAACAAAAGAATCCTCCATGATTTCCATGATTTTCGTGGAGGATATAAAATATATAATGCTCAAAGCTACATGACCAAACATACACTGAGCGGGATCAGTGCAGGGAAGTTGAAGGGGCTGATCCCAGCCACCACCCCCAGAGGCAGGCGGAAGGTCATGGTGTCCATGTCTGTTCTGATGTTGTGCAACGTCTCCCCCATCTGCAGTGTGGGGATGCTGCAGCAATACTCCACTACCTCTGGAAATGTAACAGCCATGAATAACGCAAAAAAAAAGCTACACGTTTGATCATAACACACAGGGTGAATGTTCATTTGAATACTTGTAATACAAAACCAAACATCGTACTGGGCCTTGCATTGAACATATTTACAACAAGAAACCGTGATAGAAGAAACACGTTTTAAACGACGTAAGAGGTCAGATCCTCGGCTCAAACGTTTTTGCATCAAACTTTGTATACCTGACTGTTGAAGTTATCAAAATATCAAAAAGTTGCGTTTCTTGTGAATTTCAACACAAAATATAATGATAACAACATATAATGTCGTTGGTACAAACCCACACGGAAACACCGGAACAAAATTGAAATGAATATCCTGCAAAGAAAACCCTGACAAGCAAATGGAAATTAGGATACTGAGTTAAACGTTTAAGATATATATATAGTTGTGAAGAGGTTCGTTATGTAAACCTTAGAACAATTGTGTAATTCTATGCGTGATTTTCGATTTGCCATTAACAACAAAAGCAACAAAACCCCAAAACTAAACAAACGAAAACAAAAAAGAAACACCATCAACAAGAACAGAAACAAAAACATCAGTGAAGACACCAAAGTCAAACAATGCATTTTCCAAAACAATCATTAGAATTAGAATCTATATTTTACTTACGCAGGCCTGTATAAACATCCTTTTCAGCATCCTTCGTGGTCTTCCCTCCCTCCTCTGTGATTTTGGCTGCCAGGCGACTCTGTACAAAAATCACATAACATGCATTATGACTTTTCTCTAGCCTATTAGTATAACCCAAGTGTGGAACTATGCCGCCCACAAAAAGTTAGGGAACACCTTCAAAATACACATGTTTTGGTTATTTGCTCATATATTCGAAATGCTTCGCATCTAGAACTTACATCTTGGCAGTCACATATACAACAGACATGTGAAGGCAACATTGTTTCGCGATTGTCATCGGTCGCTATGGTAACGTGGATTTTAAAAGGCACAAACATCCAAACATGTGTAACAGTTTCCCTAGACTGAGAAACCCTAGACTGAGAAAGTTCTACTCAAAAGTCAGGAATAATCTCTAAAAATAAACCGTTGAGAGAGACCGAGAGAGAGAGAGAGAGAGAGAGAGAGAGAGAGAGAGAGAGAGAGAGAGAGAGAGAGAGAGAGAGAGAGAGAGAGAGAGAGAGAGAGAGAGAGATAGACCGCGAGAGACAGAGCTGTCACCATGTTGTCTTTGATGAGCTGCTGAAACCGGAACATGATCTGCTGCCTGGTGAGCACGGTGGTCTGTGCCCACTTGGGGAAGGCCTGTTTGGCGGATCCACAGCCCCCTGCATCTCTGACTGATCTGGAACCCTGGTCACCACCTCATTGGTCGATAATAAATGTACATCTCATGTATATATTAACATATATATACATTCTTTACGTCCACAGCCCCCTGCATCTCTGACTGGGTGGCCTCTGGAACCCTGGTCACCACCTCATTGGTCGCCTGGATAATAAATGTACATCTCATGTATATATTAACATATATCATACATTCTTTACGTCCACAGCCACCTGCATCTCTGACTGGGTGGCCTTTGGAACCCTGGTCACCACCTCATTGGTGCCTGGATAATAGATGTGCATCTCATGTATATATTAACATATGGTCCACAGCCCCCTGCATCTCTGACTGGTTGGCCTCTGGAACCCTGGTTACCACCTCATTGGTCGCCTGGATAATAAATGTACATCTCATGTATATATTAACATATATTATACATTCTTTATGTCCACAGCCCCCTGCATCTCTGACTGGCCTCCGGAACCCTGGTCACCACCTCATTGGTCGCCTGGATAATAGATGTGCATCTCATGTATATATTAACATATATTATACATTCGTTACGTCCACAGCCCCCTGCATCTTTGCCTGGGTGGCCTCCGGAATCCGAGTCGTAATTGGTCGCCTGGATAATATATGTACGTCTCATTAGCATATATTAACGACTTTTTCTTCACCATGGACTTCTTTAGTATGTTGAAGATGATAGCAAAACGAAGAAGAAGAACAACGCTTGTTCTCTAGCAATCTGATCCGTTGGTCGCCTAAACGTTCTGGTTCTGGCTGTGACCAGAATCACACAGAACGTTCAATTGGTAAGCATTTTTTTCAACTTTACCTTCATATAAAAAAACCACGAAACACGAAAGTAAGTGATTGATTCAGCCGTTACAAACAAAATTAGCAAAAATCACATTTGTGCTTACAGCTTTTCTCAAATTGATGCACACCCTCCACACTTACACAGGACATGGTATGGCGGGAGGATAGCCTGTGGCTATCACATGCTCTAAATGATTCTAGAGCTAAGAACTAAGCAAAAAAAAAAGAAATGGCGGACCTGCCCCTGGGGCGACCCTGCCCCGTTCTCCCCCTATGCATCTATAGGCCTCAGTACTCACAGGGTTATGGACGTCGACCCATCTGTCTGTCTTGGATTCCACGAACACGTTGTTGATGAAGTGTTTGGTGGTGGGCTGGAAAACAACGACACGTGTTTCCTTTAGGCGAACACACACACACTCACACACTCACACACACACACACACACACACACACACACGCACACACGCACACACACACACACGCACGCACGCACACGCACACACACATACATACACACACACACACACGCACACTCGCACAACACACACACACACACACACACGCACTCACGTACGCACGCATGCGCACACACACACACACACACACCGAGAGAGAGAGAGAGAGAGAGAGAGAGAGAGAGAGAGAGAGAGAGAGAGAGAGAGAGAGAGAGAGAGAGAGAGAGAGAGAGAGAGAGAGAGAGAGAGAGAGAGAGAGAGAGAGAGAGAGAGAGACTGGAAATCTTTATTGCATAATGATTAAGATTTTACTTCTTTTTAGGGGTCAGTTGGAGGAGGGTCTTAAATTCCTCCACTGACGCAGCAGAAACAACTCTATCGTCCAGGCTGTTCCACTCCCTGATGGTGCGTGGGAAAAGCTGTTTTTCAGCACTGTTGTTCTGGACGGCTGGGTTCTTATATACTTTTAAAAGGAGATTGTTTGATTGTCATTTGCAAGATCTCGAATATACAGTCATTACCCACGAACGATATTCATTGTATTCAACATATATGCAGTTACAAGACCCACCACAATACGTGAACGTAATTAAAAATTATTTCATACTACAAATTCTCACGAGAATTAGATTGCGTGTATCTCCTTTAAAACCACATCGATTACGATATTCAAACGTTCAAAATGGTTTATCCTGTATTTTTGGCCCAGGTATAGAAGAATCGGAATTACATTTTATTTTAATATGTCCTGCTTATAAAACTTTTAGAGAGCAACTAATTTCCCCCAAATACTACAATCATCCCAATGCCTTTAAATTAGTTTTATTATTTACTGATATTAAAGCATGCTCACCTCTTTCTCCTTTTCTATAGAAGTCAATCGCTTGTCTCTGAATATATTATTTTTCTCAAATTATTTCTCCCAATTTATGGATTATATGTATGTGCATGATTTTATTGTTCTAGTTTACATTTATTTATTGATAAAAAGTATTGATACGGGCAGAGGCCTAATTAATGCAAACTTCAGACTTCAGACTTCAGACTGTTCTACTCCCCCCCGATCTCTCTCTCTCTCTCTCTCTCTCTCTCTCTCTCTCTCTCTCTCTCTCTCTCTCTCTCTCTCTCTCTCTCTCTCTCTCTCTCTCTCTCTCTCTCTCTCTCTCTCGAATCTGATGTAGACCAAATGAACTACATAATATTTTAGACCAAGGGAACTTGGGCTCACTGAACCAGATTATGTTTTTTAGACCGAATGAGTTTAGACAAAGCGAACTTAGACTCAAAATGACGCTCCCGCTGGATATTGTAGCAGCGTTGGTTTCTTACATATTCAACGACGTTTTTGGTCTCTTGGTTTGTACGCCTAGTTGGCCTGATGAGGCGTTTGTTCTCTGTGGGCTTCAGATAGTTTTCTGCCTCTATGCCTGGGAGGTGACCTTCCACGATCTTGTACAAGAAGGTTAATCTTTGCTGTTTTCTCCTTTCTTGCAGTGGAGGGAGGCCAAAGTCACGCAGCATTGTTGTTATGTTACGCAGCCTGGGTTGCGGGACTTGCAGTCGCGTTTGATGAACCTGGCTGCCCTGTCTCTCCTCCAGGGCCCCGGCTTACCCACATGGTAAGCTCTAGAGATATCTTCTTGACGCCAGCTGGGGATGGGGGAATGGGCGTTCAAGATGTCAATGATGCATTGGGTCGTTGTGTGGTCATCCTCCCGTTCTAGTTCCTGCACGTTGATGAATTTCAGACTTTTGTGCTTTGTTCAGTGGACTCTATTTTTCTATCTAATATTTGCAGTCTGTCTAAAACTCATCTCTGGTTTTTGGGAGCTCCAGAATATCGTCCCTGTTGTTAGAAACACAGTCTTTCAGTGTGTTTATTTCTGTGACGAAATGAGTCAGTTTTGTATCTAGAGATTTGAATTGCTCATCCAGGGTGTTCTTCACACTGTTGGTGTGCGCAACAAGCCCTTGCTGGAACTGCGCTAGTCGCCAGCTGCATGATGCTGGCTGGAGGCGGTACAACATTGTTGAGACATTTTCTTATTTCGAGCTCCTGTGATGTGATACATGAACGCAAAAACAGTTCAGATAGTGCACTTGCACCGCAACACTGAAGTGCAAAAGCATGACAGCATAAACCGGTTCGGCAGGTAACACAAAGTCTTGAATACCGCTGTTTCGCATTGCTCGTAAACGGGGTCCGAGAGAGAGAGAAAGAAATGAAATGAAATGAAATGTTTATTCACAAAAAGGCCCCATATGAACAAAGGATGCTAGCATTTTACACATAATATTCAATAACCACTGAATACAAAGTACATCATAAGATAAATGTAACCAGTTTGTATAATAGCAATCAAATTATTCATGACAAAATCGCTTCTCGCAACTGAAAAGCTTTATAAAGAAACAGAGCCACACCACGTACAGTCTTTTCATTTTCTGATGCCATTAATAATGTGCACAAAAGGGGGACCCCTCTGGCAGAATATGCACACACACATACAGAATATTTTTCTCACCCCCAAGCGCACGTTTATTGATCAGAAATGCACAATGATTTCATATTTAACATCCAAAACACGAACAAAGGCAATAAACTTGCTCTTATCTGAACATAATTTATACCACCCAATCTTCTCCCTTGTTTTATAAATTTCACAGCGGATCTATAGTACACATCAAACCCAGCAAACTCGTCTTCAGACGTCTCCACAAGACAAATAAAGTGAAAAGAAAAAACATGTTAGAAAATCACTAAATATAAACGTGGAACGTAAACCATTCACATTCCATGAAAGAAAAGAAATGGAGTTTTGATCTACACTATTAATGTGTTCGTTTGCCAGATGAAGAAACACCATTATCTACAGTCGTGAAACCATTATGTTTTATTTCATTTAATGAAGGTTACGTTCTGTTTCCCCCATGAGTTGTTGTTATCGTGTCAAGAGAAGCGTCATCGCCACATAATGCCCCGTCTGGCACTGACCCAACCTAACCTAACAAACCGGTTTTTTTTACATACAGATTCACGTGTATCGCGCGGGGTTACTATCATGTTGTGAAAGTTAGAGAGGCGGGAGGGACAGGTGTCAACCCCTTTCTTTTGTAGCCATATCAAAATTTACCTCAGTAAAATAAACGATTTTCGGAAGAAAAAAACTACGGGAGAGCACTTCGTGAAAATTAGAGTTGTTTACCCCCATTACTCGGTCAAATACCATAGCAAACAATGCAACAATGGCGTCGAAGCTTGAAACCGCAGGATGCGAGTCAGCGACTTGCAAACAGGTTTTTTTTAAAAGAAACGTTAGGGGTGGCCAGTGGCCACAAACTGATAAAACTTGCAAAATGTAACGTACAAATATAGATGACATCAATTTTTAGAATGACACTCGGTGTTCTAAGTGCTGTATGTCTGCTCAAACACACGAGTCTATAGGCTACGAGAGATGATGGTTGAGCGACTTCCCCTGTTTGACCGATTGAATTAGGCGAGATCATTCCCACACACCATGCAATTACTCCCTTTTATTATTTCCGAACAATTCCTATTTGTATCACTGCCGGGCGGACCAACTTCATCAGGGAGTCATGGGGATCAAGGCCATATTTGTTGCCATCGATAAACAGGTGGTCGTATACCATACGCACCTGTTTACGATCGGTTCTTGCCGTCTTCATGTGAGGATTTAACTTACGCCTGATCTCACGAACCGCCCGAGAGAAATCTTCACCCACAAATATGTTTGTACCTTTCAATTTCTGTTTGGATTTCAAAAGTTTTATTCTTTGCTTATAAAAGATACAACATGCAATGATAGGCGAGTCTG
>CM065688.1:28465660-28468160 GCA_017654935.2 Phymorhynchus buccinoides
TGTTTTATGTTATTGTGTGTCAAGATTCAAGATTGGTTTAATCCTTTAACCCCTATTGGTGGCGTGGGCTTAAACAACAGGCCATAATATACATAGACAGCACAACACTAGTGTGACCCGAGGAGGTGGCATGGCCGTCATCCTCAAGGCCACCCTAGCTGAACACTGTGCCATAACAACGGACTTCCCTTTCCCTCATCTATCTTTTGAACTGGCCCAGATAACCCTGACCCTCCCGGACCAACGTGTGACCTTCTGCCTCCTCTACAGACCACCACCCAACAAGAAAAACAAACTGACTGTACCACTCTTCTTTGACGAACTGCCCGGCTTCCTCGACTGTGTGTACTTTACAAATAACAGTGTTATTGTGACGTGGCGACTTCAACTTTCATGTAGATGACCCGTGTGCTGGATATGCCCAAAAGATGTGCCAACAGTTAGATTTATTTAGTCTTAAGCAAAGTGTTAGAGACGCAACTCATACATGTGGACATATTTTAGATTTAGTTATTCATAGACATGATGATAATGTTGTTCTTTCTACTGATGTATGCCATGATCTTGTTTCTGACCATTATGCTATTGTGTGTAAACTAGCCTTACAAAAACCCACGCGTAGTTCTAAATTTGTCTTTCGACGTCCGCTTAACAAAGTCAATCATGATAAATTAGCAAATGATATCGCGCAGTCCATAACGCCCACTATGTCAGTCTCTGAATTAAACAGCGAGCTCTCTGCTGTTTTAGACAAGCATGCGCCTGTGCCTGAAATCAAACTCCGTGACGGAAAGCCGAGTCCGTGGTATAACTCTATTGCCGTGGAATTGCGCGCGCTCAAAGTCGAACGCAGACGCGCTGAGCGACAGGAAAGAAAAACCAGGCTCACAGTACACAAAGACATCCACCGTGCTGCTATAGATAGGATAGCCCAATTAGTTGATTCTGCTAAGACCGCGTTCTACTCCTCGCTCGTTACTGGCTCGAATACGTGTAAACAGCTGTTTAACAACATTAACTCTCTGCTCGGCAAAACCAAACCAGCTGTTCTTCCAACCATTTCTGATGCAAGTCTATTACCTAACATGTTTGCTGATTTCTTTAGGAATAAAATTATAGCTATCCGTAATAGCTTTCAGTCTGTCCAGCAGTTGGACAATCCTGCCACCATTTTCGAAGGTATCCCTTTCCTAACTTTCACCCCTGTTTCCCAGGACTTTGTTAAACGACTTATACTACGGACCACGCCCAAAACCTGTGACTTAGACCCTATTCCCACCAAGTTTCTGTTTCAACACATCGATCTTGTTCTGCCAACTATAACCAATATAATGAACGAGTCACTCTCTTCTGGTATCTTTCCCTCGGAATTCAAGACTGCTATCGTAAAACCTCTGCTAAAAAAAAACCACCTTGACCCCAACGAACTGAAAAACTATCGACCCATCTCAAATCTCCCTTATCTTTCTAAACTTCTTGAAAGGCTTGTGCTTCATCAACTTTTCTCCCATCTGACCACCCACAATCTTCTCAGTCCTCATCAGTCAGCCTATAGGCCAGGGCACAGCACAGAGACAGTCCTGTTGCGAATTCTGAACGATTTACTTCTCTCTCTAGACGAAGACAAAGTTTCGGTTCTCCTACTCCTTGATCTTTCGGCTGCCTTCGATACAATCGATCATGACATGCTTATTTCTCGTCTCGAACAAAATTTTGGAATCACTGGAAATGTCCTCAAATGGTTTCGTTCCTATCTTCATGAAAGAAAACAAATAGTTGTAGTAAATGAAAACAAATCTTCTGAGTCAGTTCTTGATTTTGGCGTCCCACAAGGCTCCGTGTTAGGACCAATTTTGTTCATTCTTTATACCACCCCATTGACCCCCCTCATAGCGAAACACTCTGTCCGTCATGAAATGTATGCCGAATGATACTCAACTCAATCATCATGCTTCACCGCTAGCTCACGACCAGCTTATTCACACTCTTCAAGACTGTGTCACTGAAGTGAAAACATGGATGTCAAACAATAAGCTTAAGCTAAACGATGACAAGACTGAAGCACTTAGAGTGCTTCCCCCATCTGTTGACTCTAGCTCTCTGCCCTCCACCATTGCCCTTGGAGATTCCAACATCCATTTTTCTGAACATATTCGCAACCTTGGTGCTTTCTTGGATGAAGACCTTTCCATGCAACATCATATCACTAAGATCTGCCAGGCTGCATACATCGAACTCAGGCGAATCAGCTCTATACGCCCCTTTCTCACGACCGAGGCAACCAAAACGCTAGTCAGTTCATACATTTTGTCTAGATTAGATTACTGCAACTCCCTTCTACTTGGTTGCCCACAGGCGCTTCTCAAACCCTTACAACAACTTCAAAACTCTGCTGCTAGAATGGTCTTCAAAGCCAAGCGTCTTCAACACACATCACCTCTACTTAAAGAGTTACATTGGCTACCCGTTCAACAAAGAATAAACTACAAAGCTGCCTGTC
>CM065688.1:28473160-28475660 GCA_017654935.2 Phymorhynchus buccinoides
ACTTTTAATCTCTAAGCGCTTTACAGTTTCACTGTAACGATCCACATTAAAAACAAACCCTCAAACGTGCATGCACTGACATACTGTCCCTCCACCGTATCCCTCATACCTCCCCCCTTCTCTCTCTCTCTCTCTCTCTCTCTCTCTCTCTCTCTCTCACACACACACACACACACACACACACACACACACACACACACACACACACACACACACACACACACACACACACACACACACACACACACACACACACACACACACAAATATGTAGGCCTACATATGCGTACATTTTGCTAGTGTCTGTGTGTGTGCACTGTACATGCACGCGCGCGCACGTGTGCGTGAGTCAGCGCATATGTGTGTGTATGTGGCTGTGTGCGTGCGTGTAAGTGTGTGTGGCTTAATTCTAGCGCAAAATAAATATAAGTTGTGCTTAAAGACCCCCCACGTCACGTGTCACATTCCCTCTTATGCCAGGAAAAGTTCTTAAGATTTCTTACCAGCTATAAGAGGGAAAACACATGAAAACCGTGATTTTGATACGTGACGTACTGGGTCTTGAAAGAAATAAACAGAATGAGACAACACATACATAGTTAGGCATATTTAAATTGGTCACTTAAAAGCATTTCAGATGTTTGCCCATGATTGTGCGCATTTGCGTGAGTGTGTGTGTGTGTGTGTGTGTGTGTGTGTGTGTGTGTGTGTGTGTGTGTGTGTGTGTGTGTGTGTGTGTGTGTGTGTGTGTGTGTGTGTGTGTGTACAATGTGTGTGTGTCAGTGTCTGTGTGTGTACAATGTGTATGTGTGTGTCAGTGTCTGTGTTTGCCACACTGTGTATATTTTTCTTTAGGTTTTCTTCTTGCTTTGTATGGGGAAATCCTAGCTTGATGGCTATTGTAATATATCTTAATCCCAATTTTGCACTTCCCATATTTAAGTACATTACCCATGATTGTCATGTATGTACTTTGCAGATGGACTTAGATACTATTAATTCCAGAAGAATGTTTATATACTTTCTTTGCTAATGATAATGATGGGGGTAACGATGCTGGTGACGATTATCATGAGGATAATTAATACCAGTACTGTGATTGTTATTAGAGCTATTGGTGTTGCGGTTATTATTGTAGCAGCCCTTGCTGTTAAAATGTCATTCCCACCAATACTTTTATTATATGGCAGTGTGCATGCTTTTGTTTTTTGTTTGTGTCCATGAAATATGTGAAATGTAAAAAAACAATATTAAAAATAAATAATAATAAGAAGAAGACGAAGAAGAACAGATAAGTGTTGGACCTATTTATAATGAAATTGTTGTTTACAAATAAAACACGTCAAAAATAAGAGTTTGGAGCTTACCAGATTGTCATTCAAACAAGCAATAGGCGTATGTTTCTTTATTCCCATTTATGTGCATTTGTTATTATGGCTATTATTGCAGAACATGGGCAAGGAAGCATGGCAACATACTAGGTCATAGTGTAGGCCTATTGCACTGGTGACCAATACAGTATTGAAATGGTGTTTCGTGCATATGGCCTGAACACGTGTCTCCATGAAACCGATGCATTTGGGCATTATTATAATAAGCGTCTACTTAACTTTTGCTTACAGTTTTGCATGGGTCTTTTGTTGTTGTTGTTGTTGTTGTTACATCGATTTACTCCTGTGCTTAGCATGGGGAAAGTAAAGAGGAAGCGCAGGTTAAATAATAATAATAATAATAATAATAATAATAATAATAGTACATGTATATAGCGCTGTACCTCAGATGAGCCCAAAGCGCTTTACAATCAATTATTCATCAACAAATAGACAACAAAAACAGCATTCAAGAATGACACCAACCAGCAACAACGCATATACAAAGCATCTCTCTCTCTCTCTCTCTCTCTCTCTCTCTCTCTCTCTCTCTCTCTCTCTCTCTCTCTCTCTCTCTCTCTCTCTCTCTCTCTCTCTCACACACACACACACACACACACACACACACATTTGTCGACGCCGACTCTTTCATCCCCCATTCAGTAAGCCACAGCAACCGAGCCGCACGGACTGACCACATACACCAACACACATACACACAAACACCCTCACACACAACGTACGCACGCAGGCAGACACACACACACACGCACACGCACACGCGCACACACACACACACACACACACACACACACATGCGCGCACACACAGCCCAAAAACTTATACAATGTTTTTTTCTCTTGTAGATTCCTTCTAGTATATCCTACATAACATTTCACTGCTACCTCTTTATTTTCAGTATTTTGATGAATACGTCTGCTAGTTAAGAATACCACTGTAAAACTACTGTGTTGAGCGAGAACAGTGATACAAAGTACATTGGAAAGTAAGGCACAGTTATGCGCGATTATACAACGCCAAGACTACTGTCATTATTACACTTAGGGTCTACCCATTGCACCTATTCAACCGTCTTGCGCAAAAAATGATGCACTTTGGATTGATAATAA
>CM065688.1:28483160-28505660 GCA_017654935.2 Phymorhynchus buccinoides
CAGTGGCTACGACATTCTCCCTGACAACTGGGACGCTGTCCCAATGGAGCTCATGGACGAACCGTGGCTGAAAAGAGAATATGCTTGGCATGACAGGGACGAGTATGCGAACAGGTGACAGAATGGACGCGAGATCTCCAGTCACGCAAGGGCATAGACACAAACACATACTGGTATACGTACAAACAAACACACACGTATACGTTCATGTGCGTACATGCACACATAGACACTCATAAATGCACAAGTAATTTGAAAGAGCCATAGAACCAAGGAAGGCCTACATAAGTATGATGGTATGTGTATTTTTTGGACCTGAGTGATGCCAATACTATATCTATTCTTATATTACTATCGTCACCACCACGTTTTCTGCCGATTGCTTCTTCTGTCTAAGCGGGAACAAGAATTAGCTTGTAAGCCTATTTTTAGTATGCATTGATTCAGGAGTAATTTATAGGTTTTGCTATGCTTTACTTTTGATTGTTGCAATTCACATTTTTCACATATTACAGCTAGATTATATACATTTTTAGAATGTTACAGGTGGATATAAGTGTGTCTCGTTCTCTCTGTTAGTAGTCCCTGTATGTGTCTGTGCTTCTACGTGTGTCTGGATTTGTGAGTGCTAAGGAAGGAAGTGTAGGGTTGTAAAAACAACTTGTTGCATTGATTGGGCCATCCAAATATGTACGTATAAGTATAAGAATTTGATACGGAAAATCAAAGGTATACAAAACAAACAAGTTGATAATATGCACAGACGTTAATGTACACAATAGTATTTGTTACAGGGTCCATCGCAATCTTCCTGCTGACAAATACCCCACCTGGGACCGAGCCTTCACCGAAGAAAAAGTGCTGCTCTTCTACAATGCTGGCAGTGGCAACATCTTCACCAAGAAAAACCTGCAGGCCATTCAGGAGATCGAACAGCGCCTTTTCGACATACCCAAGTTCACAGAGTACTGTCAAGTCGAGCATGATGGCACGTGCTTACCATTTCAGTCTGTGCTCCGTTTCTTTGATGGTACCTACAGTTCTGTTAATCATGTTTTCAACGACCCTGACTTTGACAACATCGACGCTGTTCTCTATGCTGCGAGCACTTACAATGAAACCAAAGGGGCTTTTATTTATGCACTTGGGAAGAAAAATAAAGTGACCAGCACCTCTGTGACAAGCACGTTGACAAGAACCCTAGTTCCTCTGGGATGGCCATTGAATGATCACGATGAGGACGAGGACATGTTGGCGAAGGTGATGGATTACATGGCTGATGATATGGAGCCTATACTGAGTGATTCAGAAGATGTGTCAGCTTTCGAATTCACCTACTACAACTACTGGCTCATGTTCCGCGTGGGCAAGAGACAGGCCATGGCTGACATGGGGCTTGCGGCTGCTGCCATGATCTTCATTTTCTCCTTCATGTGGTTCCACACTCGTTCCCTGATGGTGACTGCTCTGGCTGTGATGAGCATCATCTGTAGCTTTGTGGAGGCCAACTTTGTGTATCGCGTCATACTAGATTTCAGATACTTTGGCTACTTCCATCTTTTGGCCATGTTTATCATCCTTGGCATTGGAGCGGATAACATCTTTGTATTCTGGGATGCCTGGCAGGCGACGGGTCTGAAGCAGTATCCTTCACTAGGTCATCGTCTGAATTATGCCTATCGTAGATCTGCTGTCACCATGCTGGTGACATCTCTGACCACCACAGGAGCTTTCCTGGCCAATGCCATATCTCCCCTACTGGCAACCAATTCGTTTGGCGTTTTCTCAGCTGTTCTTGTCATGATCAACTACATCTCAGTGGTCACGTTTTTACCCAGTGTGATTGTCTACTATCACTTGAACTACGAGGACAAGCCTCACCCTTGCTGCTGCTGCTGGAAGAAAGAGATGAAAAACAACGATGATGAAGAAGAAAATGCCAGGAACGGAAGTAATGATCAGCCAGTTTCAACCATCTCACACACCGAGGAAAGCCTTGTTGTCACTGCAAATGGTCAGGTACACATGAATGGTTCCATCGCCAAACTTCAGGATAATGATCCCCCATTTGGCACCAATGACTCCAGCAATTCTTTCCAGCCTTCAACCTCTATTGAAGATCCCAAGCCCAAGAAACCCGGCAAGCTGGTGATCTTTTTTCGTGACTACTACTTCAGGGTGGTGACCCACAGAATTCTCCGCTGGGTGATCATTGTGGCGATGCTGGGTTGTGTGGGTACCTTTGCCTACTTTGCTTTCAAGCTGGAGCCTGACAATGAGCAGGTAAATGTTATGCACACTCCTGTCTTTCGGACTGTAGTAATGAACGTTTTAATAGTCCAGCAAATATAATTTATAATGGAAGAAGAAAGAGGAAGAGGATAACGAACGAGACAGCAAGACTGTTATAGTCGATTCAAGTAAACAAAAAAAGACAATAAATTATCATACTGTAGCTTTCTCTGTTTGTCTGTCTGCCTGCTTCTCTCTGCCTTTCTCTCTGTGTCTTTTCGTCCTACTCTCTATATATCTTTCTCGTCCCTCTCTCCTTGTGTCTTTTTTTCTATCGTTTTCACAAGCGCTGTATTCGAAAGTAACAAAACTCATCTCTGAGTCCTTTCACCTGCCCCTTTATTATGGTTTCCTCTGCTTCACCTTTTTGTCTTTATTTGTCTTCTTGTTTTTGTTCCCCTTCCAATCACCAGGACATTAATATTGTCCATCCCATAAATATCAACAAATGTATACAGGTTAGAGCAACATTTGTTTGACCTTACATTGACCTCCCATTATATCTAAGATTGTTATTCCTTTACTCGTTTGCTAATTTGCTTCCACGTCTTGAAACCTTTGGGTTCATTGTTATTGGTTGCTACAGATGAAGTTCTTCCGAGACTACATTTCTTTCACCAAAGCCATAGAACACAACAACTATGGCTTTGTTCCAAACGACCGGGACGGAACAGTCAAAGTGCACTTGGTGTGGGGACTGAAGGAGAATGACCTGTCAGACTGTCACTTCTCTTCCATATTGTGCAAGGGCAAACATGGCGTTGATAATTCCTTCGATGCCAGCACCATAGCTGCTCAACAGTCTTTATTGGTGAGTTTGTTTTTAAAGCGGTCATCAGTGAGTTCATTTTTAACCCTCTAAGGCCAGCACCTAGAAATTATGCCACTAAAATTCAGCATTATTTTGAACAAATTAGAACCAAAATAATGACACAAATTATTTTGATCTTGCCATTATGTTTTTAATTTGAGCATAATCATATATGTGTAGATTAATTATTTAAAAACTTTCAAGTAAAAAAAAAAGCAATGTTACCAGAGGGCACCTTAAGCCCTTTGAAGCTGCAACATCTACCTAAAGGGTCAGAGAGAGAGAGAGAGAGAGAGAGAGAGAGAGAGAGAGAGAGAGAGAGAGAGAGAGAGAGAGAGAGAGAGAGAGAGAGAGAGAGAGAGAGAGAGAGAGAGAGAGAGAGAGAGAGAGAGAGAGAGAAAGAGGGAGGGAAGCAGACAGACAAAGCTAGAGAGAGACACAGAGAGACAAGCAGAGACAGAGAGAAAACGAGAAATGTTTGCATCATGGATAGGGTGGTTGTTGTTGTCGTAACCTGGCTTAAAAATTCCAAGGATCATCCCAAAAGTTCAAACACATGAACACTATGGTACAAATGCACCAGCTAGAAATGAGAACATTACGTGTGTGACCGTTTTTGATTACCCCGCCTCGTGGGCAGTCACACTCCGACTTCAGAGGATTTTGGACTTATGATGTTATGCTAAGAGCTTGCCATGGCTGAAGACAATCCCTGCATAACTATGCAGAACATAACAACATTTTGTTGTAGACCAATGGACATAAACTAGAACACCAAGGCTACATAAAAAGTATTGTTGATGCAGGGATTGTCCTTAGCCATGACAATCTCCTAGCAAAACATCGTCAGTCTAAAATCCTCCGAAGTCGGAATGTGGCTGCATATGTGGCAGGGTAATTAAAATCAGTCATGCATGTAATGTTTTCACCCCTAGCTGGTGCATTTGTGCCAAAGTGTTCAACTGTTTTTTTGCTGTTGGGATGATCCCTGGAGTCTTTAAGCCAGGGAACAAAACAACAACGTGCCTGTTAAAGTTCCAAAGTAAAATGTTTATTACTGGACGATTAATGACGTTTTGCAAAACAGCATGACAAAGAAGACAAAGAGAGGGTAGTGACTCGATTTCATTCATTGCCATTCTTAATATAGCCTAAAAGTCATTTCATTGGTTGCAATCCATTAAGGGACGGTACAGGAATACTTTTATACCAGATTGGTTTGCATGGGTTTGCTGAGTTGTGCACTGTGAATGTTTAAACACGATGTACGCGGTCGCAAACTCTCGTGTTGAACAGTTGTGAAAGGAAGCAATCGTCCAGTGTTGAATGAGTTAACTAACACATAAAAACACATTGTATTTGATGCGCTTGACAAAAGTCGGGCCCTAGTAGTGTCCCTGCTGGCAGTGGTCAGTGGACTCCCCACAAAGGCAGCCTGGTGATTGGTCCCGACAAGTCAAAAATCTGGTTTTGGTGCCTTTTGGGTGATTCTTTGTTAGAATGTCATCAGTAATAAGTTTTTATTAAATTATTGATAAGAAGGTTTTAAGTGTCCTTCTGCATGAAGTGTGACAGGGTGCCTGTACTGTCATAAAAACATAAAAATGCATTTTGTTCTGCAAATACTTAGATCTTCTTCACAAACATGATATAAATGAACCTCAATACTAGTAACATGGCCAAAATGCTACCACCATGCTCCAAAATGTGTTTATTATTCATAAATGCACACAATAACTACAATAAACCTCTATGATGTTATCACAAATACCCACAATTATATAAATATGTCATATGGCAAATGTGTCAAAGTCTGCCCTATGTGTCATATATGGCACGCATGTTTTCTTTAAAATACATTCATTTTGCCAAGTACATAGATGTAAATGAGCTTCTAGGCAACTAACATTGTCAAACGTAATGAAATAAATGTGTACATGTGAACAGAAACTGAAGTATATCTATATTTGATGTTACTACAAGAACCCCAAATGGCTAACATACACTATTATATTATTACATGACAAAGCTGCTTGCTTGCTGGATATGACACACATGGTTTTCATATTTTTTTTAGAACACACATTTAGAGAAAATATAAAATGGTATCATGTATTTGAGTCTTTTGACATCATTTGATCATGAAAACACATGATGCATCAAAAGATTGACTTTTCTTTCATTAGATTAGGATGGGTTTTGTTAGCAATGGTTTGGAATTGCTGGAACGTGGAGATCATCAAACATGAAGTGGTTAGTAAAACTCCATAAGCAGCATGGGAAGGCAAGGATATCAACTGATACCTAGTTTATTGTCTTGTGAACGGTACCTGATGGTCCCTATTGTAACTGCAGCTTTCTTTTCGTTTTCAGGAGAGGATAAATGATATGTATCTATGATACGTGTGGCCCTAGAGGGTTAAGACAGTTCTTTGTGGAGATTATTTTTGTAACGTATTCCTTTGTGCCGAGTTTGTTTTTAACCCTTTTGCCGCCAGCCATTTTTCAGCCAGAATATACCATTAAGCTTAACTGGGTATAGAAAAAAAGTATCTGCAATATTGTGAATTCCTTTATGACATGTCTAACATTAGGCCTATCCTTACCTCCCAAAATGAAGAGAATAGGGTCTTCAGATAGCAGACCCTGATTTGATGCCTTTTAGTGGCATGGGTGTTAAACCATTGTGGTGCATAAATGCGACATTGGCGGTGAAAGGGTTAAGGCAGTCTCTACTGGTGAATTTGTCCCTGAAGCAGAATTAAGTGGTGAGTGTATTTTAAAGCAGTCATCAGTGGTGAGTTTGTTTTTAAAGCAATCCTTAGTGGTGAGTTTATTCTTAGAGCAGTCTTTGGTGGTGACTTCTTCTAAAAACAATCCTTAGTGCTGAGTTTGCTTTTAAAGCAGTCGTCTTTAGTGGTGAGTTTGGTTTTAGACCAATCTTTGAAGGTGACTGTTTTAGAAGCAGTCTTTACTGCTGACTATTTTTAAAGTAGATTTTAGTGCTGTGTTTGTGCTTAAATCAGTCGTTAGTGATGGCTTTGTTTAAAAACAGTCTTAAGTGACAAGCTTGTTTTTAAGTATGCATTTAAGCTGTCTTTTGTGCTCGTGTTTTAAAAAAACCACACCAGTATTTCATGTGTTTGAAAGTAATTTTAAGTGCTGGCTTATTGTTTTAAAGCGGTCTTTGGCGGTGAGTTTGTAGATGCAATATTCTGAACAAACAGCTCATTGATGTTGAATTTGTTAGTTAGTAAGATTGCTCAGAAGTTAATGGAAAAGTTCAGCTAATTAATTAATGTACACGGAAATTCAATAAACTCTTGAGGTAATAGCTTTTGTCATTTGAGTACAGGAATATTTCTGTTGTTGTGTCATTTCAGTTCATAGTGATGAAAGACCAGCTTCAACACCTTAGTCCTTAAAACATGTTCATGCACATTTGTTGTATCACAAACGTCTGTTCTCTAGTCTGGTGGGATATTTGCAATGTGTTCAAGTGCTTTCTGGTTGCTAATTTATGCATGGATGCTTGTTTTCATTTTTTTGATATTTCATTTTTTTTTTTTACCAGAGTCTATGTGATACCCTGTTCAACTTTACGGAGCAGCAAATCTCTGACTACGCCATTCGACAAGACATGCTAACAGGGCAACTACAACTTGCCTGTTTTCCAAGAACTATGGAAACCTTCCTCACGGTCAATACTTTAGCTTCTTTTCATACGTTTCTGTGCATTTTGTGCTGTCATATAATCATCGTATATGATATTCCAACAGAATGCACGGCAGTGTATTTTATTGTGCTACATGTATATCAATGGCTGAGTGTAAAAGGGCTGAGTGTAAAAAAGCAATGCTTATCTCATTACCCTGTATAAATAAAAATTCGTTTCGTTTCGTTTCGTTTCAATTTCTACTTGATGTTTTTTATGTTCATTCTGTTACGTTGTGATCATAATGTAATTTATGACGTGTTACTTTGATTATCATAGCGTAATGTGGTATGACATGATGCGATGTTGATTGATGATTTTGTCATGCCTTGTTATGGTACATGTGACATTAGACACATGCTCAAGCATGGGAACACACACACAGACACATGCGCACACGCACACGCACACGCACGCACGCACGCGCACGCACACGCACACACACACACACACACATACACACACACACACACACACACACTTTCTGTCTCTATCCCTCTCCACACACACACACACACACACACACACACACACACACACACACACACACACACACACACACGCGCACACGCACACGCACACGCACGCACACGCACACGCACACACACACACACACACACACTCAAACATGTTCGAATTGAATCACACATGCATGTATGCAGAAAAGACACTAGCTATAGGCAATCAAAAAGAATCACTAGACTAAACTCCATCTAACGAGCCAAGCCTACATCCTCCCTGTCACATGTCTACTAGACATATAGTACACAAAGACCTCCCAAGTCTCGCCCATCTCACTCACCCATGCCCTAGTCACCCGTGGTATGGTGTGGTTTGGTATGATATTATTTCCATGCCCACTCACATCTGATTATAAAACTGATGGTGTCATTTTTGGTGACCTTGACGACCTTTTGACCCATGTTCTGAAAATAAAACCGATGACATCACTTTTGGTGACCTTTCAACCTACTGTCAAAATGAAAATAACCATGAGTAATGCGTTTCCTGAGCTCTGGCTCTGGCTGTCCCCACTGCTTCTTGGTCCCGATGAGCATGAGCGTACAGGGTCCATACTGACGCACATATGCATGCTACCACAAACACGTATGCATCTTAACACAAAACAAAAAATAGAAACTAACAAACATAAAAAAGCACAGACAAAAATAAATATGCACCTACCCCCCCCCCCCCCTTCCCCCAACAAAAACAACAAAAACAAACAAAACACAACCAACCAACAAAAAAGCAAACAACACCACAAAACAGCAGATACATAAGATACATTAAACGTAATGTTTTCAATGATATACCTTTTCATGGTTGCCTACACCATGTACTCCCAGTTAGAAAAAGAACATGCAATGATATGATTATATTTCATGTTCGTGTTCAGAGTGATGCAGTTTCGGATGCCGTTAGCGTCACCATGCCCTGGGACCAGTCACAAGTGTCAGCATTTATGACGGAATTGGACCAGTATTACGACACCAGTACCTTGATTGATCCTGCTTTCGACCGATACCTGGATGTGAGTTTTGCATTTCTTTTGGATATTTCATTATTTGCCTACCTCACTCAAACAGTTTGTGCTTTAGCTTTTATTTGTTTATCCTTTATTTGTTGATATCTTTGTCTCTGCATTCTATGATGGATTCAAAACTTAATGCACTGACGTAAATGAAAATGTTGTGAAAAGATCATGTACTATTTGAAAATAGTCTTTTCAATTTTGGATTTAATTAGAATACTCGAAAATGCAATATATTTTTAATGTTTTAGAATCGTTTTATTTGTTATCTGTTTACAGCCTGATTCACAAATTTGTAAGACGACTTCAGTTCAAAGTGATGGAGGGTTAGGATAGGCCTATTACATTTCAATCCTTTCAAATTTGGATTGTTCAACATAAACATTAGTGTATTCATTTTCATTGTACATGTTAACATGACTGTGATCAGCTGCTTTTAAACAAATGGAAGCACCTGACCTTGTAGTGCAAGTTTGCGCTTTGTTAGTGTTTTCCAGTTTGTGTCTTTTAGCAACCAACCACTACTTGTGATAGCCTTTTTTGTTTCATCTTATCATTTCCTGTTTTGAATAAAGACAGTGTTATGGTGTAAGGCATAATGTTAATTTGC
Source organism: Phymorhynchus buccinoides (assembly GCA_017654935.2). Lineage (NCBI taxonomy): Eukaryota > Metazoa > Mollusca > Gastropoda > Neogastropoda > Raphitomidae > Phymorhynchus > Phymorhynchus buccinoides. Next base: position 28,492,123 of record CM065688.1, read on the forward strand.
TCTCTCTCTCTCTCTCTCTCTCTCTCTCTCTCTCTCTCTCTCTCTCTCTCTCTCTCTCTCTCTCTCTCTCTCTCTCTCTCTCTCTCTCTCTCTCTCTCTCTCTCTCTCTCTCTCTCTCTCTCTCTCTCATTCAACCCATGTTTTTATCTGATGAGGACATAGACTTTATACTTTACTGTCCATCCTGATGATATGGAGGCTACATAGTTTAGAAAATATTATCAAACATGATTGGCTTCCTTACGTCTCGAGAGATGAAGGTGTAGCACTATAAAGAACATTTCCTGAAGTGGCTGAAGAGGCCAACCCTGAAGTTACTGGCAGTATCTTCCAGACTGGCTGCTGGCAAAGGAGTAGGCTGCTCTTGCAGAAGCATTGTTTGCTTTCCTCTGCATAGATACACATTTGACCTATTACTACAAATTATCTTTGAGTCTGTGAGTCCTTTTTATTCCAAAGGCATTCGATGTTAATCAATGACATGTGTTTAAAATGACACCTGGTGATGCTGGTTGTTCTCCAGATCCCAATGACCTACTGGATTTGGGACACGTTTAACCAGAACTACACAGCGGATTACCAAACATTTAACGATCTGATTGGAGAAGCAAACGGTACCTTCACCACGGGTATTCTCACCAACCCATGTAAGTTAGTATATGATAATTGTTGTCCTCGATAATTATTATAAGAAAAAGAGGAGAAGATGGAAGAAGAAGAAGAACTATAGGGAGGAAGAGAGGATGGAGGAGTTGGAAGATAATATTAGCGTGAGATGCCAATGTATTATTCTGGCATTTTCTGTTGCACTGTAAGACCATAGATGGCACCAAAATAGTGTTAATAATTGCCTTTTGTGTAATGTGGGGGCATTCCTATCAAAAGTGCCAATATGAGTTTTTGTGAATTACTTGCTCTGAAACCAGGGCAAGGTGGGGGGTGGGGCGGGGGGAGGTTGTGGGGCATTTATACTGATTCTTACTGCTGCAACTATGGATATTAGTTGGCCTTTGGGGTCCCACCCCAAATCTTAACTATACTATAGTCCTCTTGGCTAAGGGAGTGGGTACGTATATTAGACAAGGTATCTCCACTGTAAACAAATTCCAGCCGACCTCTCTGGGACAGTAACAGCCCCTCAGTTATTGACAACTGACTTGGCAAACACACATATACTAATTGTACATTGTAATACATGTATAACTACTTTGGGAACAGCCATCACCACGGGCAACAGAATTCAGTACCTGGCCATTGCAATCAACACCACACTCAGCATGCGCTCACTGGGATACGAGGAGGGCATCCCCATTAGAAGCCGCTGGGAGGACTTCATGGCCGAACAGGTAAGCATAAGTCTCCAGCTGGGTCAAGTAAAGTCCAGTCATATAAAAGTTATGTTTTATGATGATAAAGAAAGCAGATGTCACGTTTTCTTTTTTTATATGCTTTTCTCTTAAATTAAAATACAACCAGAAATAGGAACAAACATGCGGAAAAAAATATAATAAGAACAAAATGCAATCAGACTAATCAACCGAAATATCTCTAGTCGTAGTGGAAAAATCACATGGAAAAAGTGAGAGCTAGAGAGAGAGAGGGAGAGAGAGAGAGAGAGAGAGAGAGAGAGAGAGAGAGAGAGAGAGAGAGAGAGAGAGAGAGAGAGAGAGAGAGAGGGGGGGTTGTTTTTTCATATTTTGAATGTTTACAAAAAGGTATATTTGCAACATTTCTGGTATAAAGCCAAACCCAAAGTACCAAAGGACAAGCTACAAATGGCCACGCTGTGGTCATGCAGTTTTTAGTTGGCTCATGGAATAACAGAAACTCCGGTAAACGAAAAAACAAACAAACAACTGAATTGCATCAAATTTCTGCCTTGACTAACTCTGAACTGGCTAGATAGAATGTGTTAATATTTCAATAAGCGAAATATATTTTTGTAACAATTGCTACGTGAATTTGAAATGAACATGGCAACCAGGTTACCCAAATGACGTTTGTACAGTTTTCATTTTTTTTCACATAACAGCAGAAGCAGAAATGACTGCAGAACGCTATTCTGTGGACTATTTTGTCCTTACTCTTGGCCCAGATCTCATCAGAGTATAGTTAATTTTAAAAAAATGATTTTAAAGTGTATTGATTTTAATTTAAATACAGCAAAGTAATCTTTAATATATTCTTGTTTTAATCCTTACATTGCCGCACTTCGCATAAACATTATACGAAATATTTGCACGTGCAATTTGCTACATTTAACAATTTGGACACTTCCGAATGCGGGAATAAGCATCGCAGAGGGAGGAGAGGTGCTTGGAGAGGAATCCTCTCATGTTTGCTCTTAAAGGTAAACGTAAGCGATCTCTAGTTTTTATTTTCCCTTTTATGCATTCATCAAACTTTAATACAGAGGATGTGCCAAAATGACTCGTTATTTTACATTGATTTGTTCATTTCATTTCATTGATTTTATTTACAATTGGTGCCTTTAGACAAAATGATAAAAGTAAAATAATGTAATCTGTTACACCACACTTGATTACTGATACGTGTTCACCCATTCCTCACCTGAACAATACTCAGTCAGTGAAAACAAACTGCCAACACACCACTGCAAATTCAGTTTGACGAAGAGCTATGCTCGAAACGGTTGCTCATCCAATCACCTCCTAGGATCCTTCTTTCTCCATCACAGGTCAATGTAACCTTTACTTGATAATTCTTAAGAAATGTACTCAATTATCTGCCTGCATTAACGTCGTTGATAAAGAGAAATTTGACACAAGGTTAGCAACTTAAGATTGTGCAAAGGTTTATTTCAACTATTTTTCAGGAAATTTGCAGGAATCTTAAAACCCTTTCAACGCCAGCCATTTTTCAGCCAAAACTTTCCATAAAACTTACCTGGGTAGAGAAAAGATTATGTCTGCAATATTGGGGATTCCTCTCTGACATGCATAAAATAGGGTCTGCCCTTACCTCCCAAAATTAAGCACATAAGGTCACTGGATACCAGACCCTCATTTGATGCATTTTAGTGACATGGGTGTCAAATCATTGTGGTGCCAAGAGGCGACAGTGGCGATGAAAGGGTTAAATGTATTTGACTATTTTACAGTAGAAGAGGAAGAAGAAGAAGAAGAAGAAGATGAAGAAGAAGAAGAAGAAGAAGAAGAAGAAGAAGAAGAAGAAGAAGAGAGAAGAAGAAGAAGGGAAAAAAGAAGAAGGGAAAAAAGAAGACAAAGAAGAAGACGACTAAAAAGAAGAAGAATCAGCAGCAATCAAATAGCAGCAATCATCATTATGGATGGGAATTGCCTGCCGAACAACAAATTTCTGCCGAAATGACATTGCTTTTCCGCCGAAAAAAAGTATGTCCACCCCCCAAAAAAAATCTGCCCAAACTCTGTCTAGCTCTCTCTCTTTCTTTCTTATGCCTGTCTCTGTGATTCTTCTTCTTCTTCTTCTTCTTCTTCTTCTTCTTCTTCTTCTTCTTCTTCTTCTTCTTCTTCTTCTTCTTCTTCTCTATTATAGAGATAGTGATTCCCCGAGGTTCCAATACTCATGGCCATTGGCGATCCTAAAGGTAGAAAAGGTAGTATTGGTGTTGATGATGATGATGATGATGATGATGATGATGTCTGCAGTTGGACCAGATGCCGGCAGAGATGCAGAGTGGATTTCAGTTCACAGAATTTTCCTGGCACTGGTTGGAGGTACAGAAGGTATGTTACCAACAGTCGGGATACCTATAGCTACATTGTCATAAACCCTGAATTTAGCCCGTATGTTTGAAGGACTATTCAGAGTAATATGAAAGTGAAACAGAATTCTTAAATGAAATAAATGAAATACAAAATCCCTTCAGAAGTTTTTGCACAAACATGAAGCAGAAATAGGTTTTAAAAAACCCAGACACAAAATAATTAACATAGAATTAGAATGTAACAACTTTGACAGAGGAAACAACGCTAAAAGACAAACAGATGCAGACAGATGTACTGATGGAAACAACTGGAAGACAAGCCGAAAAGTTGTTTATAGCTTTACACCGACAGGCTTCCTACATAATACTAAACAGACAATAACAATAATTGAGAACATTTCCATATAACCTAAGGATTTATTGCACACGTTCATTTCTAGCAGAAGATATAGAGATTTGAATGAAGGATTCCAGGTTTCAAAATTGATTTGCACAATCACTTTATAGAAAAAAATATTCAATCTTGTGTGTCCTCCACTTGCCCAAATGCAGACATGACACCACTCCCTCATTATATCAACTAGTCTTGTCATTTGGGGTCCCATGTGGGGATACGGGGGGTCATTTGTACAAATAGTTCCCCCACCTTCTGCAAGTACTGTGCTTGTAACTTCCTCTAATTTGCCACTATCTTTGACTTTGCCTTTTCCCTTTGCTTACTGTCATCTACTATCTTTCTGCCTAACCAGTCTATTCTCCTGCCTTTTTCCGTAAACTTTTACAAAGATTTTCTCCAGCCGAAGACGGACATGCTAGGCCTAATTATGTCTTAATTAGGCGCATAATGGCAGCATGACGCATCTGTGCTCATAATTGACAGGAAACTGAGTGATCGATGAAGAAGAAAACGTCATTCGGGGTATATGCATCCGGTATGGCTAGCCACCTTTACAGCAGAAACTCGAACAATGAGTTGACATCATCTGAAGGGGAGCAAGTTGCTCTAAGGTGGCTACCAAAGACGGGTCCCACACACGTGTGATTTCATTCAGATCTGGTAAACGTCTGGCGGGTGATTTGTGACTGCTGCAGGAACGCGTTCACGTCACTGGATTGAGTGGCTCTGGTGTTATTGTCCTGGAAAATGGCGGCTTGCCCATGACTTGCAATGCTGGCTGTACAAGAGGTCTTGTGACTGTCTGCAACTCTATAGTATTAGACAGGGGTTCTATAGTTCATCCTCATCCATCATGGTCTGTGATAGACCAACTACCATAGTAATATCATACATGACGACGGCATCATGGTAGCGCTATGTTCTCCGTTTCTAGACGCGAACGTGGCCACCGTGGAATGATGTGGCAAAGCAAAGTTAATGGCTAAAAAGGTCTGGTACCTACTGACGCCTTGTTCACACCAGATCAAAATTCGTTTGCAATTCGTTATGTGGACAAAATGCTCATAGTCAGGAAACATGTTACAACCTTGAATTGAAAACGTTTCTTTCTGGAATTCCCCAAGGTATATTGGAAGATACCACAGCACTATTCTTTCACACATTGAAATCACAATCTTAAAATCAAAATCTTCTTCGTGAACGTCGTTAGATGGGCACCCCAGCAGCCAAAACGAAGGCAGCAGTGCGCTGCGAGTCCCATAGGCTCTCGTAGAGCTTCTGGGTGAATAAGACGGGGTTTGCCAGGTGCTCTCGCTCAGTTGGTTGAAGAGTGGGCAGACTTGAAGCTAGTTTGTTTGTCAGTGCCAGATGGGTACTTTCCGTACTGGCCCAAACGGAGTTTTGTGTACAGGTGGTAGTTCCAACAGTTGTGACCAATTCACAGCCTGATAATGCAGACCTGGCGAGTTAGATGGTAGTGTGAGTCTGCCTTGCTGTGTTTTGGGTGTCGTTGAGCCCACTTCTTCTGCTGCATGGTCTTGATAGTCTTGACCTCTGAGAAACTGGTAGACTGTACGTCCACCTGCTCTTTTGAGGAGCCCTCCTTAGCTAGGGTAAATCTGAATGATAATTTGGTTATTTTTCATTATATGGGCGAATATCTTAAAGCAATATTTTTGGGCACCTATACAATGTTTTGCAGGTGGTGTCTGACAACGCCATTCAGGGCATAGCCATTGGTCTGGGCCTGTCCTTCCCTGTCCTGGTGCTGGCCACGGGCAACGTCATCATCGGCCTCCTGGCCTCCATGTCCATCGGCTGCGTCACTGCCTGCGTCATTGGCGTCATCCCATTGGCTGGATGGAAGCTAGGGGTGAGTGTTTGTCAGTGTGTGTGTGTGTATGTGTGTTGATCTTGAATGTCCTTGTCCTTGTTATTAGGTCTAAGTAGACCTAATAAAACAAAACTAGTTAGATTGTACTAACAAGCAAATGGTTTTTCCTGCCAAAGAGTGTTTATGTGATTATACAGGTCCTGGTATCTTTCAATACAAGCCTGCTGGTCGGCCTGGCTGTGGACGTTGTTATCCACCTAGTACCTGGCAGAAGGCTACGACATGTCTCATGATGATGATGATGATGATGATGACGGTGGTGGTGCTGGTGATGATGGTGGTGTAAATGATGGGGGTGGTGGTGATGATGATGATGATGATGAAGGTGATGATGATGTTGATGATGAAGATGATGATGATGATGATGATGATGATATCACCACAGGTTCTGGTGTCCTTCAACATGTGTCTGCTGGTGGGTCTGGCCGTGGACTTTGTGGTCCACCTGGCGGAAGCCTACCACGAGTCGCCGAGCCCTGACCGCAAGGGCAAGGTGCAGGACACGCTGGAGAGGATGGGCACCTCTGTCTTTGCCGGGGCCTGTACTACCATAGGGGCGTCCTTCTTCATGCTGTTTGCCAAGATTCAGTTCTTCTTCCAGGTTAGGTTGCAGACACTCATGTACAAGGGTCTCACAATACGTTTCTGGATGTAAAGAACTGAGAGGACGTACACTTCTTCTTGTGGGTCTACATTATAGAGGTATCTTTCCTAAGCACACATACATTTGATCATCATTTCGAAGCAAACAGCTATACTGCCAGACCAGGTTGACTAAGGTATGTTAAAATAGAGCCTTCGGCAAACCCTCAAGCATTTTCAACTTTATGGAATTATGTCCCCTGTTACTGGTACTTTGCATACGATAATAGGATATAGTCAAAGAGGATTAAATCAGAGAAATAAGTATGAGGGAGACCAAATGAACTCTGTTATCTTGCCAAATGCCCAAAGTAGTTGCAGCAGTGTGGTCACTTGCGTTGTCATGATAAAGACTAGATGACCTCAGACACCAGTGCATGGAAACATGTCCAAAGCGCCTTTGGGTCAACATGTGTTTATGTTGTAATCTGCAGTGATGGCTCTTCTCCATAGAAAGGAACTGAGGCCATTATGACAATCGCTAGAGAAGAAACATGGCGACTAATTGTTTGGGATTTTCAGTAATCCGTTTGTTTGTGGAATTGTACCCTTGGGCCTCATCTTGAAACACCTAAATGATGATTGGTTACTTAGGTTTCTGGATCAATCTGATACACACATATTCCATTAGCATTTATGATGTCCCAGTTGCCACCTGACATCCATCCACTAAACTTGATGTAGTGTTTGGGTGCATCATTCAACCCTACCTCTCCTCCGACCTTCAGTAAGCTGATGGGGCACCAAACGGTCATAACGGTTCTAAAGACCCAGGTGTTCATGTAACATTTTATCAAGGCTTCCCGATATTATGCCTATTGTGTTCTATATCTCGTCAGCACTTATTCAAAAAATATTTTCAACAAGCGACTTCACACTGGTTACGGGTTTGACAGTTACAACGATCCCTTGACGATTGTAACGGTCACTCTCTTCTAACGTCCGTCTGCCAAAGTGGAAATCCTTGAGCCAGTTGTGGACTGTTGTTGGTATTAGAGCAAAGTCTTAAAAAAACAATTCACAGTGTGTGATACCTTTGTTTCAATGTCTTTCCCTGAGCATAAGTGTACAATATCATCTGTAAAATATCTCGGATTGAAAGAGATTCTCTCAGCTTGTGATCAGTGTTCACTTTGGCGGACATTTTGCTTTGCGCAACGATTTTGGTCAGGTGCAAAATAATGAAATTTTGCAACATACGTATCATGCCAATGGTCTATCTCATGACATCATTTGCATTTCTGTGATGTCAACAGAATCTTCACATCCAGAAACGTATCGAGAACCCCTCGTAGTAATATTGTTTGCATTCTTTTTGCTCTCAGTCTCAGTTTATATTCGTGTGCTTATCTGTTTTGTTTGTTTTAGTTTTATCTCTGTACCCTTTTAAAATCTATTTTCTATCAATCTTACTCTCTATTGCTCTACATCTGTCCGACTGATTGTCGGTATCTGTCTCATTCTGTATCTATTTTTTCTTATGTCCTCTCTTGCTTTTCTCTCATTTCGCGTCTGTTTGCTCTATCCTGCTTTTGTATGTTTGGTTCTTTCCTCGTTTTGGTTTGTTTTTCAAGTACACATCGGAAGATTATCTGGGCTTAAAATCTTAATTTCTGTAAAATTATGTCTCTTCGTCTGGCTTCTCTACCTTCTGCTCTATATAACAGTACTATAACCTTGAAGTCTCTTATAAAATTTTCTTTTTCTTTACTGTTTCTAAAACGTTAATGTCTATATATAACAAATCCACTGGGAGCCAGCGTGGGCCAACTGATTCAATACTGCAGATGATGAAATGATTCTATAACAGAATGATATGTTACGTTGTGACAAAATAATAATAATAATAATAATAATAATAATAATAATAATAATAAAAAAAATAATAATAATAATAATAGTAGTAGTACATGTATATAGCACTTTACCTCAAATAAGACCAAAGCGCTTTACAATCGAATATTCATCAAGTAGACAACAAAAATAGTGCTTAAGAATGACACAAACCAACAACAACGCATATACAAAGCAATTCACACACACACACACACACACACACGTACACACACACACACACACACACACACACACACACACACACACACACACACACACACACACACACCGACTCATTATTCATCTTTCATTTAGTAAGCCATAGCAACTGGGTTGCACGGACTGACCACATACACCAACACACATACACAAACGTTAGAGGATACACGTACAAGTACGCTCACACACAACGTACGCACGCAGACAGACAGACAGACACACATACATACAGACACACACATACACACACACACATACACGCCTGCACACACAACACACAAAACCAAAACACACACAAGCACACACGCACGCATGTACACACACATATATATGCAAAGAACGCGCGACCAATTTAACTCACTTCAAATAGAATGACCAACGTCTTCGAAATGTTGCAGACGACTTTTAATTGACATATTTAAATATGAATTTATATTGTCCGGTCTTCCACACGGACCGTAATACCTTGTCCGGACTCTCAGATGGACCGCAATAAAACCATATGAATTTATCTTGTCCAGACTCTCACACGGACTGTAATACCTTGTTTGGACTTTCACATGGACCGTAAATAAACCCAAACACTAGAGCGTTCAGACGTTAGACCACCAGCCGCGCTGCAGCATATTCGGGTCTAGTGACCGTGACCTTTGATCTATGACCTTGATTATCGATCTTGGTCTAGATACCCTTAGTACCTATTTGCAAGCAACATTTAAGTGTCCTAGATCCCTGCGTTCAAACGTTATCGTGCCAGGTGCTCAGCAGCATTTTTGGGTTCAGTGACCTTGACCTTTGACCTATGGCCGAGATATTCTTAGTACCTAACCGCAGGCAAAATGTGAAGCGTCCTTCTTTTTTAAAAACTATTTTATAAACAGACAAGGCATCACATCACTTTCTCTACACTTTACTATGTATAAACAGACAATACAACACATCACTTTCTCTACTCTTTACTCTTTTTCTTTTTTTGTCTTTTTTTTCACTGTTCTCTCTCTCTTTACTTCTACACAGCACACATGGTACACTGTTCTCTCACTCTTCTTTTTAAAAAACAACATTACTGAGCATGAACAGCTGACCCTGGACTGTCTGCGCTCTTTTTTATAGCAACTTTCGTATCTGTGCCTCTTGATTAAATACAAATTCGTAGGGTAATACAGACTTTGTCTTTTTAACCCTTTCGCCGCCAGCCATTCTTCAGCGAAACTAATTTCCATTAAACTTACCTTGGTAGAGAAAATAATCTGTCAGTAATATTGGGGATTTCTCTTTAAAGAGATATTTAAAGTAAGGTGTATCCTTACCTCCCAGAATACATAGGGTCTTTGAATAACACACCCTGATTTGATGCCTTTTAGTGACAATGGTTGTTAAATAATTGTGGTGCAAAAATGCGACGTTGGCGGTGAAAGGGTTAATTTTGCTAATACACATTTTGCCTACAAGAATGACATTGTTAATCCAATAGTAGTTATTTAATGTGTTTTTCCTTTCAAACACAAACAGTAGGCCTACGTCAATTACTAGTACGGTTACTTTCAAGCCGATCTTTGAGCAGATTAAGTTTAAACGTGAGCGTCCTAGATCCCTCCGTTCAATCATTATCATGCCAGGTGCTCGGCAGCATTTTTGGCGACAGTGACCTTAACCTTTGACCTATTACCTTCGTTTTTAAACGTGTCCTAGATATTTTTAGTACCTATCTGCACTCACAATTTGAGCGTCCTAGGTCCTTCCGATGTTATGCCAGGTGTTAGGCAGCATTTTCGGCTCCAATGACCTTGACCTTTGACCTATGACCTTCATTTTGGAACTTAGTCTAGATATTATTAGTACCTACCCGCTTGCAACATTTGAGTGTCCTAGATCCCTCCGTACAAACGTTAACGTGTTAACATAGTCAGTCAGGAACAGAATCCCCTGAAAACATTACCAACTTCGCTCTCTTCGTTCGCGGCTGGTAATAACTATATCAAGACCGAACAGCTATACCTTCGGAAAAAACAACAAATCAACAATACGAAACTACAATACATTTATTCCTTAACAGCGCGTAACAAATTCCAACGTTTAATCCAAATCCTAACCGCATAGAATACTCCCTACTCACTCACCCCAACTGGCCAGTGGAAATCGCTGGGTTAACTGCTCATACAGTCAGCACAACCTCCTGGTGATGTGGCGGAGTGGCTATGTATAATCGAGCAGCCCAGTCAAAGAGGTACGCTTCGGCTGATCTCCTTTCCCCGGTCTACCCTCCATCAAGGTCCCGTGAAGGTCCTCCGACCGGTTTTTCCTCTCCTCGTCAAGCAAGAAGCGAATTTTGCTTCGCCTTGGGTGGGACAACGAAGTCCAAGTAGCAGTCTGCGACAATAGGCTAACTTTTCCAGCGGGTATATCTTCTCTAGTTCTCTGTTGACCAGTCAAAAGCGAACTGACTAAACTTGCAATCTCAAAAACTTCATTGATTCTCAAACATGTGTGAGAAAGGCCTTGACATTCGCACGGATTTTACGTTTCTCTCGATTCCTTTCCTCGAAGCAGTCTTGCCAGCTTCTTAATTAAAAATTCCGCCGCTGTGGAAGTCGAAAACTAGAAATGAATGAATGAATCTTTAATCTGATATCTTTTCACACTAAAAACTAGGAGTCTGTCACAAGGTAGGCAAAACTTGTGATAAGAACAAACATTAATTCATATTCATTTTCTGTTTCAGTTTGGAATCTTCATGATCAGCGCTATCGGCTTCTCCTTCGTCTTCTCCATGGGGCTCTTCATCCCAGTCATGGCCATCATTGGACCGGAAGGGGACACGGGAGACCTGCGCGTGCTCTTCAGGAAGTGCTGCGCCCTCTGCCGACCCAAGAAGACGGAAGGGAACCCCCCACCACCGTCCTCTCGTCCACAGTCTTCCCACCCACCATATTCTCCCCAAAATGTCGTCAATCCAGTCTAGAATGATGCCTCCTATTGGTTCGGTATGCTTCTGAAACAATTGATGGACTGATTTTTTTTTTTGAAGAGCTACAACCCAATGTAAATGTAAATATGCCTCCTACTGGCATCTGAAATAACTGACGGGTGGCTGTTTTTCATTTGAGGTGACATTTGCAAAGTGTATTTTGGCTTGTACGTAAGAGAGAGGAGATTTGTTTCGAATGTAAATGCATTTTTATACTGCATTGGTTTTATTGTTGTTAAATATATACTTCAGCAATGCCTCCTGGCACAATATGGTACTGAAACAAATGATGGACGGCCTGCTTGTTCTTTTCAAGAATTTCATTCGACTTCAAATGTCGTTTGTAAAGTGTAAGTTGCTCTGCATGAGTGAGGAGATTATATCAGTTGGAGACGAAGGCCTCAAATAGTTTTTTTTTCTTTTCGTTTTGTTTTGGTGAAGATGTATATATCGAGTTGTGATATATAAGTTAAATGTATTATGATCGCACTTTATTGTCAATGCTGTATTGATATTACCTTGCTTTTTAAGAAAACCAACAACCTTTTTTGCTTTATTGTTTTGAAAACACGTTGTCCTAAGATAAGAATGAAGGACTGACTAATGGAAACAAGTTATGTGCTAACGAGTCCAAAACAAAACAAACAACTCTGGAGACTTTTGGTGTGTGCTCATGGATTGGACTAGAAAAATATCCCTATCCTGGTTTTGGTGTTTGCGAGGTCATGGGGATATATGAAATAATAAGAAAACACAGTAAGTAATAATCAAATGGGCCATCATAAATCGTGTCAAAATGTAGTGCGTGTAACCTGTGCTAAAATATGTAAACATTTTATGCGATTAAAAAAAAGATTAAAATTACCTTCAGGTAAAACAAGCGCGAAATCGCAATAGTTTGTGGCACGCGGTCTATTTTTACCACTCCAATCATGAGTCACCTCCGCTGGCTTATCAATAATTTTAATATGTAAACCAGAATGTTATCTCTGCACCATTTCGTAACTTTTTATATCTTTTGGAAAACATTTAAAACAAGTATCCTACTTATGCTCATCAAAGGAAGCACCGCATACTCGTCGTGTCTGTTGTAGTGTCTGTATTACGTATGTTTATTATTTTGTACGCTTTTAAAATACATCATTTTAAAGAGCGGCCAGAAGTGTAGCCTCGATTTGAAGTGCGACAATTTTGTCAAAATGTGCGACAATTTTGGAACGACAGACCGACCGACCGACAAAGTGAGTTATAGGTTTGTGGCTTGAGCCACAAACAAAAAAGGGTCAAGGAGTTTAAATTATATTTCGCCAGTCGAGTACGGGATTTTGTTTTGTTATCTTATGCTATCATTGGAAGTTTATTATTATGTCTGTGCCACATTGTTCTTTTACTGCTTACAATTTGCTAAGTTGTAGTGTATTCAACCCCCCCCCCCCCCCCCACCCCCGACACCACACACACATACCCGCCCATCTTTTTTCGATTTGCATTTCACAGATAAGCAATATTTTGATGTACTCGGAAAAGGGATAAGATTATGATCATCCTAGGGGCATTGTCATGAAACTGAAAGAACCAGACTTTGAGATTGAGAGTCTTTAAACATGGGGGAGGGGGGTTTGCCCTTTGTGATGCTTGCTAAGCATGAAAACAAATCTGCGAAAACCTGGCATTGTGTTTAATTAGACCTTGTACACAGAAGCAAAGCATATATAATTATATTTTATAGACGCGCGCGCGTATGAGTGCGTGTGTGTGTGTGCGCGTGTGTGTGCGCGTGTGTGTGCGTGTGTGTGTGCGTGTGTGTGTGTGTGTGTGTGCGTGTGTGTGCGTGTGTGTGTGTGCGCGCGCGCGCGCGCGCGCGTGTGTGTGT
>CM065688.1:28513160-28540660 GCA_017654935.2 Phymorhynchus buccinoides
TGTATATGTATGTATGCATGTGTGTTTCAAAAAAGATAAAATACGTATGCATATTATGGGTGGTATAATAACATTCTTCGGCCCCGCTGGTAGCTGTTCCCGGATACAAAGAAGTGAAAAGCCCATGACAGGGGGAGACCCCACATTTCACCCTCTGGGTCTGCACTATCGCAGTCAAAAAAGTCGCTCAGTCAAATAAATCGCCCGCTACTATGAGAGTGTGTATTTGCGACAACCAGAAATTACACTTTTTCTGTACTTGAACCATTTACCTAACCCTAACCCTAACCCTATCCCTAACCCTACTAGAAAAAAAGTGAAATTTGTGGTTCATGCTCAATGTCGCAAAATGTCGCAAATACACACTCTCATAGTAGCCGGGCGATTTATTTGACTGAGCGACTTTTTTGGCTGCGACATGCACGACCCGAGTTTGAATCCCAGCAGGACTCTAGTGTGCACTGAAATACAGACCTTGTATTGCGCTCCCATATTATAATTTCATTCCTTGTCACTTTTGTTATGTTTTGTTTTGTTTGTCTGTGTACATTGTGTTGTTATTGCACCCGTCAAGATATACATGCGTAATGTAAACGGTGTAGAGTGGCACAGTGGTAGCGCGTTCGCTTCGTGTCAAGTAAACCCGAGTTCGAACCTGGGTACAGGGGATTTTTTCCTCTCACTTTGCACTAGGCCTTACGGTCTGAACGTGGAGTCTTTCGGATGAGACGATAAACCGAGGTTCCGTGTGCCCATGCACTGACTTAGCATACGCTAAACCCAGTGGCAACGAAAAAGTTGTCATTTGGTCAAAATTTACCCCCCCCCCCCCCCCTTTCCTTCCTCATCAGTCACACATAAATCGCATGCCAAAAATAAATAGGGTGGCGCGCCTCTGGCTGCGACGCGCTCTCCAGGTGGGAGCAACCCGAATTTCACAGAGACGCCTCTGTGACTATAAAGTACCTCATACCTAATAATAAGGCCCACTATAAGCTTTAAGCTGGTTGTCGCTCTTCTTGTGTTATATATTGTTAACAAATTGCCGTTGAATAAATGTGTGTAATAGACCGAATACAAACAAGGTGGAAGAAAAAGAAAGAAACAACGAATGAATAAATTAATGAATGAATGAATGACCCATATCCTAAAAAATACAAATGAATGATTGAATAAATCAATACATTACCAAATGAATAACATCTTGAATGAAATAATGGGAGAGGAAACATTATACCTGTAAAAGAAGAAAGAAAGAAAGAAAGAAAGAAAGAAAGAAAGAAAACCAAAGAAATAACGAATGCATCATACAGACCCTCTTTAAAGCAGAACATCGTGACATCTATGCACAACCTTGAAAGTGTAGAATATAATAATGTCTACTATGCAAGCAGCGGAAAGATCTGCAGCGCGTCAATGCATACGCGCGCAAATGCGCACACTGGCACACATGCAAGCACACACATGCACACACACACACACACACACACACACACACACGCACACGCACGCACGCACGCACACACACACACACACACACACACACACACACACACACACACACACACACACACACACACACACAAGCATGTGCGCATACGCACATGGAAGCATGCATACGCGTACACAGCTGTGCCGACACGCCGCGTCCTGCCGTTCCTCGCTTAAACGGGTGCATCCCATAAGCGCGCGTTTTACCTACTGTCTAAAAGAGCGCGTCCAAAAAATGAAGCTAGAAAGAGCGCAATATTTTGTCCAATAAGCGCGCATCTTTGGAACCTAAGAAAGATTGAGGATGTCAAAAAGAGCGCGTTGTAATATGTGATGTGAAACCCTAAACCTATCCCTAACCCTAACCATATCCCTAACCCTATCCCTACGTGGTGATGTGTTGAATCGTGGACATATCGAAAGTTTCTTTCTCCAAAACAGCAAGAAGACTGAAGTTTAGCAAACAGACGAGTGCAAATGGTAAATGTCTGGTGAGAACGATTTCACCTATGCGCGCTTATTAGCACGAAAACCACACATTCACGTGCGCTCTTTTTGGCATGAACACGCGCTCTTATTAGCATGCAAAATGCGCTCTTTTAGGCGCGCGCTTATTAGCGGTGCGCTCTTTTCGACTACTCCGGCTTAAGCCACGTGACGAGGAGTCATTGATGACTGGTGCTCAGTTGACCGTAGGAACCCCCCTTCAGCTGTTGGCTGGTGGGTCTGCCCACCCTTTGTTTTTATTAGTCCCCGAGCCGAAGGTTCGGGGAGCTATTGTTTCTGTCTGATCCGTCCGTGCCTCCGGCGTGCCTCCGTCCGTACGTCCGTCCGGATATTCGTCCGTTTTTCTCAAAAACTATTCAGTCTATCATCATCAAGTTTGGTATACTAGTTTGCCCAGATGCAAGCTATCCACTGATGTATTTAGTTTTACATTAAGGTCAAGGTCGCGCCAGTTACGGGGTTCAAACCCCAAAACACATAATCGCTAATATCTCGCGAAGTTTTGCATGCATTTCAATGCAGTTTTTTTCGCAACATTTCTTGATGAATGGTCTATAACACAGTTGTCATTAATTTTTCTGTGCGCTCGTGTGCGCATGATCGCGCGCGCAAATAAAATACAGCTTCATGTTTGGTAAGAAAGGCACAAACGGAAAAATGGAATTAACCGAAACATTTACCGGCCTTTTTGATGCTGTTTTAAAAATCAGTGATAAATTGTGGACGAATAATAAAGTGTGTGTGTGTGTGCGCGCGTGTGTGTGGTACAAAAACGGTGAGATTTCAAGTAAGAAGGTGGTAGAGTGATTAAGGCGCTCGTCTGCCTGTGTGGACTGATGTCCAACGTGAGGCCTGGCCTGGCCCTTTCTCCCCAGTCTGAACGGGGAGCGGACTGGGCGCCTGAATACCAATCCCACCACGGACCCCAAGTTGATGATGGTCATTGCTATGGGTTTTTTGCCTTTCCCCTTCCATGTCCCTTCACTGGTCGATAGGGGATACCATCCCTCAGATATGCTAAGAAATCACGAAACAGTTGCTTAGATTAAGAAATAATAATTTGGAAACACAGGAATAATAATATTGACCAGGGCCTGTATTCACGTTGAGATAGCATGAGACTTAGCATCATGCTAACTTAGAAGCTCTTCCAAAAGTCCTATTAAATCCTATAGGACATTGGAAGAGCTTCTAAGTTAGCATCATGCTAAGTCTCATGCTATCTCAACGTGAATACAGGCTAAAAAGAAAAGACTAGCCGATACTTTTTGTAAAGTTATCAGCACCTTCTGGAAAAAGAAGTAATTGTCGAATATACGTGAAGACCTCAAGATCACAGCTGAAAAAAAGGGGGAAATCATAAATTTGACAAAACTTGACATTGACAGTTGAGGTTGTTAAAATAAGAGAACAATAGATTGATTTTATTTGGGCCATATTTTTCAGCCAGAGTAGGTGTCTACGCCACTTCTTATAATCTGCCCTTGTACATATTATGACCATCTGTTTATCTGTTTATTGATTCCCCTGTTAAAAGCTGACTAAAACAAAAAGAACGATGAAGAAGAAAAAAGCATGAACGGATTTTAATTAATATTTTTGGCATTTTAGCATTTGTATTATATATTAAAAAAACACCTAACAACAGCAAACTAACCAACCATGCAACCAAGCAAAAAACAAGCACGCATCCAAACACACACTCGCACGTATGTACACACACATACAGAGAGAGAGAGAGAGAGAGAGAGAGAGAGAGAGAGAGAGAGAGAGAGAGAGAGAGAGAGAGAGAGAGAGAGAGAGAGAGAGAGAGAGAGAGAGAGAGAGAGAGAGAGAGAGAGAGAGAGAGAGAGAGAGGGATACAAAGAGAGAGAGGGATACAAAGAGAGAGAGAGACAGATAGAGATAGAGAGAGAGAGAGAGAGAGAGAGAGAGACAGACAGACAGACAGACAGACAGACAAAGACAGAGAGAGAGAGAGAGAGAGAGAGGGGGGGGATATATATATATATATATATATATATATATATATATAGGGAGATAGAGAGATTGAAACAACCCGTTCTAAATTGTAACACACATATAACATCTTTATTTCTATGCGGCGATTCTTTATTTGAAACAAAGAATGACACGGAACCAATAGAAAAGCACATAGAGTTCACCGAGGAAGCCGGGCTTTTTGCTGATGCTCTGTGTTATATTTCTAGTATGCCCACTAATTATTATGAAAGGAAACAGATCCTCCGCAACACATCAGCAAAGAGAAATTCTCTGAACTCAGCGAAGCTCTGAAGTGAAGTTCAGTTGTTCAATTTGATTGTTCTGCCTAATTTTGCTATTCGATCACCATCTCCCCTTTCGTATCTAATTATAATGTTAGTAAAGTTAAAGTTCTTTGTTATAGAGAACCGATTTTCATGTACGACACTTTATTTATTTTTTAAAAATCGCATATTGTTTAATGAAGAGTAGTCGTAGGAAAAAAAATCAGAAATGAATCTACCGAATAGTGCAACCCTTTCAACTTGACAATCAATTATTGATTTGATCAATTGATTTTTGTTTATCTTTGTAGATAACGTACCAGGCCATACTGTTCTTAAGCAATGCACTAAGCTAAGCCTACCACAAACACGTGTAACATTAAATCATTTTCATTGTGGTCAGTCCATGGTTGATGTTCCACAAAGGTCATCCGAAGTATCACCAGGCTATAATTATGGGCCTTTGGGTGGGTTTTTCTGTCTACATTAAACCATTTCCAGTAAAGCCAAGTTTAGAGTATAGGGTAAGACGGGGTAAAAAGCCCATGGGCGGGTAAGAAACCCATGCCAATTATCTCATGAAATGAAGCACATTTCAGTCACATTTTGCCCATGAGACGAGTGTTATTCGTCTCATGGGCAAAATGTGACTGAAATTTGCTTCATTTTATGAGATAATTGGCATGGGCTTCTTACCCGCCTATGGGCTTTTTACCCCGTCTTCACCTACCTATACTAAAGCTGTGTGGTCTCCATCATTAAGAAAATAATTCGTCTATAGAATGGAGGGGAGAATCTTTGCGATATTGTTAATGTTTTATGTGGTGTTATCATTATTACTGTGATGTCAGTATTATTTGTGATTATTACTTTCAGCCTCTAAAGGGGACCATTGGATGCTCAGTGTACTTGTTCAGGTGTGTGTGTGTGTGTGTGTGTGTGTGTGTGTGTGTGTGTGTGTGTGTGTGTGTGTGTGTGTGTGTGTGTGTGTGTGTGATAACTATGTTTTATGTCAATTACACGTGCTTTTATGTTATTTTACAAATTGTCTCTTCTGCTAGGTTATAACAATGTCTTATTTTGTCTTCATTTTCATGTGCATGCCGAAACACGAAAACACATTCTATCATCATCAATCATCAATCAGTTTTTCAATAACTAAAGTTACAGCAAAGTCCCATATGGCCTTTGGCCGAGAGGACGTAAAGCATTACTATTCTCTTCTAATCAGTTAAATTAAGTAATGATGGTTGGTTGATGGTTCGTCCCACACCACGTGCTCTGTGTAGCCGAGCAGACGTTAAACCTAACTTTCGTTCGATGGAGACATACAAGATCTTAAGGTCTCTGTACACGTGAATATTTTTTTCACTCTTTCACCATGGCAACACAGTGATGCGCAAGTCATATTATGACTGGCCTATGGGGACTGGTGCTATGGGGAAAGAGTGGACATTGCTCAGGAGTACAGAGACTTTTACATGGTTGTTATATGATCCCAAAACTACAAGCACACGTTTTCCATCAACAACAAAAAATGATCTGTCTTGATATCGGTTGCCTTTATCGGGGCAGTGGGTTGATGCCTCGTGCCTCCATACGGGGAGCTGGACGCCCCCGCTCCCTCCACGAGTCTCTCCCCGTGGGGATACCGGGGGGGTCTTTCGCAAAAATAGTTACCCCACCTTCTGGAAGTTCTGTGCTTGTAACTTCTTCTAATCTGCCACTCTCTTTGACTCTGCCTTTTTCCTTTGCTTTCTATCATCTACTATCTATCTGACTTATTGGCTCATTCTCCTGCCTTTTTTTCTAAAAAAAAAATCTTCCAAATCATTTTTCTCCTTTGAGTTCCTCCGAAATCGGAATGTGTCGGCTGTACGCAGCGTGGAGACCAGTGAAAGCTGAAAGCGGACGCATACGTACTTTACCCATTATGGCCTTTTGGCCTGGGAACGCAGAAGAAGAAGATGAAGAAGGTTGTCTTTATAAGAACATTGCAAACAATGCAGGCTACTTTTCAGGACAGTGAGAAGCTAGGTCGAAAGCCTTTTCCTGATTAAAAAAAAAGGTTATGAATACATTAAAAAAAAATTAAAAAAAATTGGTAGATAAGAAAAACCATTAAGAACAATCGGGCTTGTTACATTACTATCTATGCTGAGGAGGTTATGTTTTTGTCTCTGTCTGTGTGTCTGTTTAATATTGTTTAAAACGTGAACAGATTTTAAGTAAGGAATTGTTGTAGAGACGTAGGGGGGTCACCCAAATAGTTGGGTCCTGATTTCAGAAATTCGTAACCCTCTGGGCATTTGGGGGTATAATTTGGCATGGGGCATTTTGGTGAAGTTCAAGGTGTCCTTTAAATAGAATTCTGCCCATGCAACTCAAAGTTCGCCCTTTTTTGGTTTTTAAAAACGGTTAAGCAAAATGGCCACCAATGAATACGGAAAACTCTGCACATGCCTCGTTTTTCTTTACATTTTTGGGCAGTAGGGCCTAATTGCATCCTATGCTATGAAATGTAATATGCATTGAGTCTAAAGGAACCCCCCACCCATCCTGTGCGGATACCGGGGGATCTTTCAATATAAATAATTTCCCCACGTTCTGGAAGTTCTGTGCTAGCAAAGTTCTCTAATCCATCTAATTTCCATTTTTTCTAATCCATCTACCTTTCTCTAATCCATCTCTCTTTGACTCTGCCTTTTCCTTTGCTTACTTTCTATATTGGCCCATTTTCCTGTTTACAAAAAAAATCTTCCAAATAATGTTCTCCTTTGAGCTCAAAAGGGCTTACGTAGCAGTGCGCCCCCGTCTCTATGTGTCCCCGTCACTCTGTGTCCCTAGTTTTGTTTGTATGTGTCCCTCATCTATATGTGTCCCCGTCTCTCTATGTCCCTTTCTGTATGCGTCCTCGTCTTATACGAGACCTGATCCTAAATCCGCGGGGAAACATAGAGACGGGGACACTTAGAGACAGGGACACATAGAGATGGGGGCACATAGAGATGGGGGCACATAGAGACGGGGACACATAATGAAGGGGGCGCATAGATTCGGGGACACTTAGAGACAGGGACATTTAGAGACAGGGACACATTGAGATGGGGGCACATAGAGACGGGGACACTTAGAGACAGGACACTTAGAGACAGGGACACATAGAGATGGGGGCACATAGAGACGGGGACACATAATGAAGGGGGCGCATAGATTCGGGGACACTTAGAGACAGGGACACATTGAGATGGGGGCACATAGAGACGGGGACACTTAGAGACAGGGACACTTAGAGACAGGGACACATAGAGATGGGGGCACATAGAGACGGGGACACATAATGAAGGGGGCGCATAGATTCGGGGACACTTAGAGACAGGGACACATTGAGATGGGGGCACATAGAGACGGGGACACATAGAGATGGTGGCACATAGAGACGGGGACACATAGAGACAGGGACACTTAGAGACAGGGACACATTGAGATGGGGGCACATAGAGACGGGGACACATAGAGATGGGGGCACATAGAGACGGGGACACATAGAGACAGGGACACATAGAGATGGGGGCACATAGAGACGGGGACACATAGAGACGGGGACACTTAGAGACAGGGACACTTAGAGACAGAGACACATAGAGACGGGGACACATAGAGATGGGGACACATAGAGACGGGGACACATAGAGATGGGTGAATCTTGATGAACATTAGCAGTGAAACGATGCCATAGGTGAACATTTAAACTGTAGTGCTTCGTTCCTTTATCATTATAACTGCTTTATTTCTTGCTGTTCCGTTCACGGCATTCTTGAATGCGTAACTCTTCCTCCTGAAACAGACAGAAATAAAAGACATTAAAATATTATAATTATACATTAATATTAACGAATAATTGATATTGTTATAATATTAAGTTCTGTATTAATTCCAAACTTGAAATAATCCAAATCAGCAACACCGTAATAGGAATGAAAAGCAACTTTTCGTTTCTGCAAAACCTTTAACGAGCCAAAACGTTGTCAAACAATATCTTTCAAGCCCCCCCCCCCCCTCTTTGGGAACATCGGGGAGAGGGGGGTGGGAGTCTTTAGCACATATAGTTCTTCCACCGTCTGGAAGTTCTGTGCTTGTAACTTCCCCTACTCTGTCACTCTTTCAGTGATTCTGCCTTTTCCTGGTCCATTCTCCTGCCTTTGTTCCAGACATTCTTGCAAATATTTTCTCCAGCCGAAGACGGACATGCTGGGTGTATTTCTTAGTTTAATTAATAAGTTAGGCGCATAATGGGAGCATGACGTATCTGCGCTCACAATGACAGGCAACTGTCTGGGCGATAGACAAAGAAAGAAAAGAATCGAAGGTGCTCACCATCCTATTCATCAATGATCATGGTAAAAGTTCAAACATGCACTCAAAACTAAGAAGGACGTGTTTAAAAATTAAAAAAATCCAACATGAACGATTACACACAAATACATTACAATAATTATAGTCCTCAATGATTATTAATGAAATTCAAACGTACAGTCATAAATAAGATGGAAACTTTTGTTTTTTAAATTATGAACGATTTTACACAAAATGTAAGACCTACAAATGAGTGAAGGATAAGAAGAAACGAACAAACGGAGGGAGAGACAAGAAAGGAAGGACAATAACATGGAAAATATAGCCTAATTCGCAATCACCAGTATCTCGCGTAGCCTATCTC
The DNA here is from genome assembly GCA_017654935.2 of Phymorhynchus buccinoides. Lineage (NCBI taxonomy): Eukaryota > Metazoa > Mollusca > Gastropoda > Neogastropoda > Raphitomidae > Phymorhynchus > Phymorhynchus buccinoides. The sequence continues at coordinate 28,522,146 of CM065688.1, forward strand.
TTCCCAACACACGGGTTGTCTCATATTTGTCTGTTTGTTTAATAACGTTTTGATTGCCTTCTACAATATAAAAGCATTGCTGTGTATAAGAAGGTTTATATACCCAGATAGGCATAATATCCTAAATCTTCATTGCGTAATCAACATAAAATTTCGTGACGAATATTGGGTTTTTTTCTGAAATAAATAAGTACAAGTAAACTGGAGCCAAAAAGTTAAGCAACCTTTTGCAAAACAAGGCATTTTGCAATCTCTGAGTGATTGGCACAGATCATTTTGTAAATCAATACAAAATTAGCCTATCCAGACCTGCACTACTATTTTCACTTTGTTTACATGCCCATTTCATTATGGGTAACGCCCACACCAGTGTTAGAGGTTGCTTAACTTTTTGGCTCCAGTTTATAAAGGAGGTTAGGCGACTGCTGCCTCTGAAATTTGCCCCACATGGCCGAAAGGCCTCAGAGGGCGTAAAACCCTATTTCGTCGTGCTGCCTCTGGAATTAACTCACATTATATGATACACATCTGTATTATTAGACATTCGGGACTTTCCTGGTGTTGCACTGCCTCCGGGCATTGCCTCCAGGATCGTTCCCACCATCTTTATATCTACTAGGTGTCTGTTCCAGACCGGAGGACGTTAATAAGATTTTCATTCCCTGCTGCCTTTGAGAAGAGGCAGCGGCCTATATAATGGTTGTGAAGATCACTTTCTCTTGGAGGCACTCTGGTCTCTTCGCGGTGCCACAGCCGATGAGGTTTAACCGAGGCGTGGTCACCGCTACAGCTATCTGTATTAATTTTAAAAAATCGGGACTTTACTGGTTTCGTACTGCCTCCGGGCATTGCCTCCAGTATTGTTCCCACCATATTTGTATTTACAAATGTCCCATATGTGTCTGATTCAGACCAAGAGGACGTAAAACTCAATTTTCTCTCTCTCTCTCTCTCTCTCTCTCTCTCTCTCTCTCTCTCTCTCTCTCTCTCTCTCTCTCTCTCTCTCTCTCTCTCTCTCTCTCTCTCTCTCTCTCTCTCTCTCTTTCTCTCTCTCTCTCTCTCTCTCTCTTGGAGATAACAGCCTCTAGAAGCATGTCAAAAAAAGAAAAAAAGGTGGTAGGGGCCTACTCAGCTCTGTTCTGTTGTTGTACTTGGTCTTTTACAACTCCCTGACAACGGAAAAAGCGAAGATAGATATTGTATAAGAGCTAGGCCGCAACACGCAGTTAGGTTACAACCAAGAACAGCAATGTTGTTTCTGGAGGTTTAACCCTTTCACCGCCAGCCATATTTCAGCCAAAAGTTTTCCATTAAATTTACCTGGGTAGAGAACAAAATCCATCTGCAGTATTGGGGATTCTTCTGTTACATATATAAAATAAAGTCTATCCTTACTTCCCAAAACTAAGACAATAGGGTCTTTGGATAACAGACCCCAATTTGATGCCTTTTAGTGACATAGGTGTTAAATCACTGTGGTGCTAAAATGCGACTTTGGCGGAGAAAGGGTTAATGTCACCATGAAGGAAATGCCATAAACGCCCTGGCTTCACCACTTTCAACGGATGTCAGAACTGCTGTTTGGTTCTCTCCAAGCTGTTCACTACAGCAATGATCGTAATGGCGCAGCAGGCAAGCTACGGACGCTAGTTACATGGTCCCCATTAGGGACTATAGGCCTGCTGTAAGAGGGAGAATGAAACTGATGCGAGCTATAAGCATTGCAAAATGGCTCACGTGCAAGAGCAATTGAAATGTGTTTTATTTTCCAGCTAAGTGTTTCGAGAAGGGCATTGACTTTCAAACCAAGTGCCATAGTCTCGGTAGTCGATGAATCAATTGGTCTGAGAATAAAACTTTCGAAACAAGCGCCATTGCGTTAGTTTCTCTAGGCTAAGAATTGTTTTGTCATTTGGCATAATATATTCTTGTCACAGAGACTTGTTGCCGTGAAAAATTCGGGCTGCTCCCACGTGGAGAGCGCGTCGCCGCAAGCGCAGCGTCACCCATTTTTTTGTGTGGAGTGGGAAGAGAAGAGGGAGCGGACTTGGGAAACCTACCTATCCATTTGGTCATACCAGGCAGCGGGATTTCTCCATACTCTTACCGACTTTCAACTGCCATGGGATTTTTACGAGCGGGTCAGAGTTGCTTTAAGTCCCCATCCGAAAGACTCGACATTCAGTTCGATTTTCCCGTGGGACTAGAAAGGGTGAGGCCGGGATTTGAACCCGGGTCACTCACGCATAGAAATTGGCAGGCAAACGTCTTAACCACTACCTTTGCGCCTTTACTTGTTGGTAAGTTGGTCTTGGGACTAGTCACGCCACGGCTGTCAATTTACCGTTAATCCTTCCGAGCCAAAGAGTAAGGGTGTACCTTGGGCGTGGCATCTCCACAATTAATTACAGTCCACATTTCCGGAACATTTCCAGAATTATTGTTCTTTTATTTGTGACCCAGCACCACGAAAGGGACATTAAGTCGCTGGGCTAGTTTCTCACAACAGGCTAGCAAAGTCAAAAATCTCACTTTTATTAAATTTTGAGTTCTGGGTATTTTCGTGCCCTCTAACATCTTATCTTTCATATTTACGAAGGACAATCTTTACTACGGTCTCTAAATGGTCTTATAAGTGTTTTAAAACGAGTAGGTCAATACATTTTCTTCAGCAAGGCTAGATTTTAGACTGTGTTTTCTCAAAATAGCCGACGCTCACCCTACCAACTTTAAATGCTCATAACTCTGGAACGGAAAAAGATACAAGAATGGTTCTTGTATCATTAGAAAGAGAATTGTCTGAAGTTTTCAAATGTACAATGTTCTCAGAATGATCAATTTGACACTTAATGTCCCTTTCACACTTAATGTCCCATGGGTCACATTTGCGATCCCCTTAAAGTTATTTTTTAGAGTATTTATTGTTCTTTGAAACAGTTCTTCCCCTATTGTTTTGAGGCGACCACCAAGGGATGTAAGCTTAATGTTTTCACCGGATCAGTGTGATGTGTTCCGTCTCCATGTGTCCCTGTCTCCATGTGTCCCCGTCTCTATGTGTTCCCATCTCTATATGTCCCCGTCTCTATGTGTCCCCATCTCTATGTGTCCCTGTCTCCATGTGTCCCCGTCTCTATGTGTCCCCATCTCTATGTGTCCCCGTCTCTATATGTCCTCGTCTCTGTGTCCCCATCTCTATATGTCCTCGTCTCTGTGTCCCTGTCTCGATATGTCCCGTCTCTATGTGTCCCCGGGCCCGTCTCTATGTCCCTGTCTCGATATGTCCCGTCTATATGTGTCCCCGGGCCCGTCTCGATATGTCCCGTCTATATGTGTCCCCGGGCCCGTCTCTATATGTCCCCGTCTCTGTGTCCCTGTCTCGACATGTCCCGTCTATATGTGTCCCCGGGCCCGTCTCTATATGTCCCCGTCTCTGTGTCCCTGTCTCGATATGTCCCGTCTCTATGTGTCCCCGTCTCTATGTGTCCCCGTCTCTATATGTCCCCGTCTCTATATGTCCCCGTCTCTGTGTCCCTGTCTCGATATGTCCCGTCTCTATGTGTCCCCGTCTTTATACGTCCCCGCCTCTATGCGTCCCCATCTCTATGTGTCCCTGTTTCCATATGTCCCTGTCTCTATGTGTTCCTGTCTCTATATGTCCCTGTCTCTATATGTCCCCGTCTCTGTGTGTCCCCGTCTCTATGAGTCCCCATCTCTACGTGTGCCCGTCTCTATAATCCCCGTCTCTACATATCCCTGTCTCTATGTGTCCCCGTCTCTACATGTGCCCGTCTCTATATGTCCCCGTCTCTGTATGTCCCCGTCTCTATGTGTCCCCGTCTCTATATGTCCCCGTCTCTGTATGTCCCCGTCTCTATGTGTCCCCGTCTCTATATGTCCCCGTCTCTATATGTCCCTGTCTCTATGTGTCCCCGTCTCTATGTGTCCCCATCTCTATATGTTCCAGTCTCTATGTGTCCCTGTCTCTAGTATGTCCCCATCTCTATAATCCCCGTCTCTATATATCCCCGTCTCTATGTGTCCCCATCTCTATATGTCCCATTCTCTACGTGTCCCCGTCTCTATATGTCCCCGTCTCTATATGTCCCCGTCTCTATGAGTCCCCATCTCTATGTGTCCCAGTCTCTATATGTCCCCGTCTCTATATGTCCCCGTCTCTATATGTCCCTGTCTCTATGTGTCCCCGTCTCTATGTGTCCCCATCTCTATATGTACCCGTCTCTATGTGTCCCCGTCTCTATGTGTCCCCGTCTCTATGTGTCCCCGTCTCTATATGTCTCCGTCTCTATGTGTCCCCGTCTCTATATGTCCCCGTCTCTATATGTCCCCGTCTCTGTGTGTCCCCGTCTCTATATGTCCCCGTCTGTATGTGTTCCTGTCTCTATTTCTCCCCGTCTCTTTGTGTTCCCGTCTCTTTGTATCCACGTCTCTATATGTCCCTGTCTCTATGTGTCCCCGCTGATTTAGGGTTAGGGTTAAGGTTAGGGATAGGTTTAGGAGTTTAGGTTAGTGCTTGGGTTAAGCATAGGGTCAGGGTCACAATAAACAAAGAGACGGAGAGATATAAGACGGGGACTCATAGAGACGAAATTAGGGACACATAGAGACGAAATTGGGGACACATAGAGACGAAATTAGGGACACATAGAGACGAAATTGGGGACACATAGAGACGGGGGCACAATGCTTCGTAACAGTTTTCACCTGTTTACTTGGCAAAGCTTTCAGCCATTGCAAAATGCTTCTCCCATTTCCATCATAGCTATCGATCACACACTACATGTACATAGACTAGGGCCGGCACGTGTCTTCGGTTTTGCTCGAAATCATTACATTAGCCTGTCTCTATCACCTTTTATTTCCTTGTCAGAGAGATTATGATTTATTCATAAAGGTATTGATTGCTTGAAATGTCCCATTAGAGGCCTGTGTGCCTGTATCAGATCGGAGGACGTACAACTCATTTTGAACCTCCAGTGGAATCCAAAATAAGGTCTTAAATGGGAGGGAGTTGTATAAGGGAGGTCATTATGATACTTACAAAGAAGGGCAATGTCTCAGAGAAGTAGGTCTAAAGTGGGAGGGAGTCTTATAACGGGGGGGGGGGGGGGGGGGGGGGGTAAGGGAGGTTTCACTGTACTGACTCAGGCCTACCTCCGCGAGACCGGCGATCAGCTTCAGCACGTAGAGGTCCGGGAGACAGTCGGTGACGTCATTCTCCCGATGACGTATTATCTGCGACAGGCTGACGGGCGCGAAGGAGGCGCGTTTGCCGGTCCCCGCTCCGCCCCAACCCAGCGTCTGAGCCCATTGCGCGTGCACTGCGCACCACGTGACAGCCAGGACCAATAGGAAGGCGACCTGATGGAATCTGCTCATCTGGCACGAAAAGTAAATTTGATGTTAGAGAAGATGTACGCAGAGTGTAAGAGCTTGTTTGCACGCCCACGCCCACACGCATGCACGCACACACGCATGCATGCACACACGCACGCACACGCACGCGCACACGCACACGCACGCACACGCACACACACACACACACACACACAGTCGCACACAATTGATCGCAAAGAAACAAGTAAAGAAGCATCCAAGCAGAAAAAAGAGCAAAAACATGAGGTCCCTCGCGTCGTAGCAAAGCATCACTGAACCCTCTTATTTAGGGGAGAACGGGGCTGGTTCGCCTATTTTTCAGCTTTTCTTATTATAAATGGCAAGCTAACTGAAGTAGAAGCTCCATTTTTAGACCAATAGCTCTTTGCCAGCTAGCTCAATGTATAGACAACATTACGCATATAGAAAACTCATTTAAAGCATAAAAGGTTTTTGTTCTGCATGTTGCTCGAAGGACACCCACCCTTATGTAAGCATACCTGCCCCAAGGCGGGGCAAGTCCACCTACAGGCTGGGGCAAGCCTAGAAATACTTAATAACTTACTAAAAACCCATAATCACACAGCATCTTCAATTACAAAAAATATCAAAAATAACATTTGCTGTCAACTTTTCTCAACACTGTTGCACACCCTCAAAACTTACAGGGGACGCGGCGGGAGGATAGCACGTGGCTCTAAATGATTTCAGAGCAAAGCGCTTAGCAATAAAAACAAAATGAGGGACACGCCCTGGGGGCGGACCAGCCCTGGTCTCCCCTACTCGCGTAAACAAACGGAGAGACCAACAAGGCTGAACCCTTGTGGGTGCAAAGTTCCCTCCCGTGCTTAGCTATGCGAGGTCAAAGTCGTGCACGGACGGACGCATGGACGGACGAAACTACAGCAAGTTCCCACTGTTTCTCTCGGGAACTAAAAGGGCCGCTACACTGTTTCAACCCGATTGAACCCAAATGCGATCCGATTGTGACGATGTCTGTGAGTCATGATTCACGTGAAATACTTCCGTCTAAAAATAATTCTACTGTTTTTCGTTCACGATACTCACGTAGACCGCAATACACGAATCAAATAAAATGTTCGATACAAAGATACAGATATTCGGCTGCTTTGGCTGTTGGGATGATCCCTGGAGTCTTTACGCCAAGGTAAGACAACAACAACGACAATAACATTCAGGTATTTGACGAGTTATTTACACCAAATGTGGTCAGAATGTTGTTAAAAGTCCATATTCAAAGCTGACTGAGTTACTGTTTCAAAATTGTAAAAATAAAATAAGTGTGAGTAAAAATAAATATAAAAATAAACAGAAAATGGCATGCGTCGAAATTAATAGCTGGTTTCCCGGTGATATTTTCAAGACTGTAGCTATGTAGGACTTAACATTGTGGCTTTCTGCGTTAAAAGAACATATCTGGAACATAAAACAAAGACTGGATGTCTACCCTATACCGAACTGACGATCTAAAGGAGAAAAAGAAGAAAAGAAAGAAAGAAAGAAAGAAAGAAAGAAGAAAGAAAGAACAGAACAAGATCGAAGAACGGAAGAAAGAAAGAAAGAAAACCAAAGAAAGAAAAAAAGAAAGAAAAATAGAAAACCAAAGAAATAACGAATGCATCATACAGACCCTCTTTAAAGCAGAACATCGTGACATCTATGCACAACCTTGAAAGTGTAGAATATAATAATGTCTACTATGCAAGCAGCGGAAAGATAGAACGATCTAAAGGAGAAAAAGAAGAAGAAAATAAATAAATAAAGAAAGAAAGAAAGAAAGAAAGAAAGAAAGAAAGAAAGAAAGAAAGAAAGAAAGAAAACCAAAGAAATAACGAATGCATCATACAGACCCTCTTTAAAGCAGAACATCGTGACATCTATGCACAACCTTGAAAGTGTAGAATATAATAATGTCTACTATGCAAGCAGCGGAAAGATAGAACGATCTAAAGGAGAAAAAGAAGAAGAAAATAAAGAAAGAAAGAAAGAAAGAAAAAGGAACGAATTGTGCAGACCGCCTATCAAGCAGAACATCGTCATATTAACCCTTTTGTCGCCAGCCATTTTTCAGCAAAAACAATTCCATTAAACTTACCAGGGTAAAGAAAAAAATATGTCTGTAATATTGGGGATTCTTCTGTGACATATTTAAAGTAAGGCCTATCCTTACCTCCCAAAATTAAGAAAATAGGGTCTTCGGATAACAGACCCTGATTGGATGTCTTTTAGTGACATGGGTGTTAAATCATTGTAGTGCAAAAATGCGACGTTGGCGGTGAAAGGGTTAATGTACACCTTTAGGCTAATTGTACAGAATGTAGGACTATTATACATGAAGCTAACATTAGAATGAAAGAACGACGGAAAGAAAGAAAGAAAGAAAGAAAGAAAGAAAGAAAGAAAGAAAGAAAAAGAAAGAAAGACGGACAATACTTTAAACAAGAGAATAGTGACACAGGTGGATGAAAAGATGGACAATCTTCATGCGACTGGGGAAAAAGAAAGAAAAACAGAGAGAACGGAAGAAAGAAAATGAGAAAGAAAGAATGAATGACATAATGAGAAATTAAACGGATGAGAGAGAGAGAGAGAGAGAGAGAGAGAGAGAGAGAGAGAGAGAGAGAGAGAGAGAGAGAGAGAGAGAGAGAGAGAGAGAGAGAGAGAGAGAGAGAGAGAGAGAGAGAGAGACGCTTCAGACGCTTCAGACATTGTTTTATTGACAATGGCACAAATACAGCCTTTATGTCAATGTGGTGAACTGTTTCTTGCAGCGCCGAGGTTAAGGAACATAAATCATGAAACTCAAAAAAGCAATAATAAAAATGAAAACCAACTTATTAAGAAAAGTGAACAAACGGATTAAACATGCATGTACCAATAATTCAGAAAAGAAAAAAAATACAATAGCAAGCCGAAACCAGACATGAAAACAAACAAACAAACAAACAACGAAACATTTATGTAACATACACAAGATTCTCAAGCTCATATAACACGAGATATGACATAATGAGCACACATTACTTTCATACATCACAAATAAGCATTCTCTTTTTTCTAACATTAAATGCTACTGCAACATATTTGGCTAGCGAAACAGTAGTGTTTTCATTATCAGAAGATAATAAGCTGCACAGACCATGATTGTTATAAATAAATTTGTTAGAAAGGAGAGAGAGAGAGAGAGAGAGAGAGAGAGAGAGAGAGAGAGAGAGAGAGAGAGAGAGAGAGAGAGAGAGAGAGAGAGAGAGAGAGAGAGAGAGAGAGAGAGAGAGAGAGAGAGAGAGAGACATATAGACATACAGACATACAGACAGAGAGAAACATACACAGGAACAGACAGTAACAAAGAAAACAACAACCGGACAGACAGACAATTATCCATGCCGTGAAATCAAGAGAGAAAGGGCGCTCTATGAATGTTAGTTATTATTATTATTATTATTATCATTATTATTATTATTGTTATTATTATTATTATTATTAGTAGTAGTAGTATTATCAAAGATATTCTAAAAGGGTAAGATGCATTACTTAAAAGCTCGGCGAAGCGGGATGATAGACTTATCGTTAGTGGGGACGTGTACACTATTCACAGTGGAGGCTATCCAAAAACTCGGACTGGAACTTGAACGGAGAATTCAACTGGCCTATCGATGTGTAAAATGTGTCACGTTTCAAAGGGACATAACCAGTGTTTCTGTCCTCACTACTCATATAGGGAAAAGAGACCGGATGTTTATCTTCCCCTGTACAGTCTTTGTTATTACTTACAGCCCTTGGTAATATCATCAAGCAGAGAGTAAACTTCTTTTGGTTTAAATGATTTTTTTATTGTCAAGCAAAACATATACACCAAATAAAATGAACATGAATGACGGCAGCAACAAGCTTAAAGCTTATAGTGTGCCTACTCAAAATAAGTCACAGATATGGCGGCTGGCAATCACAGACTGAAAAATCACACATTTAAGAAAAATAAACAAAGGTTAATTTTGAACATTAGAAGCATAACAAAGAAACCAAATAGAAAAACATTCATCTTCTTTGATAACAGAAACAATTTAAACATAAGAGAAAATACAACTTCATGAAGGGCTAGAAAAGAAAATGATAAAGAAAACTTCTTTTAAATGTATCACCAGCAACGCAACCGGTATTATTAGATTTGTGAAAAATACTGGTATACTACAGGTACAGGAATCCGTACCGATACCCAGCTCTAGTACCCTCAATTAGGCCTGCAATGATCTATCGTTTTTTAATTATTGACCCCCCCCCCCCCCCCCCCCCTTTATTTCACAAGGGAAACAAAAGCAAATAAGAGACAACATGCAAATAAATACGTAAAGAAGACAAACAAACAGACCCATTTTCTATCTTTGTTCCTCTTCTGGAATCCAGTTAATGTAAGCTGTGTGCGCGCGTGCGTGTGCGTGCGTGTGTGTGTGTGTGTGTGCGTGTGCGCGCGCGCGTGTGTGTAACTGTGCATTTGTGTTTCCTTTTTCAAGATCCAGACAATTTTAGAACAATTGTTCGCAACAACAAAATACGTCAAACTAAACTTGATGTCATTGGAACGCATTTGAACAAGTACAGGACACTCCACATGGGGTGGGGGTGGGGGGGGGGGGGTGTGGGTTATGATGGTCAGCGTATCCGAGGAGAGTTTGTGTTTTAAGGGTCGAATTATCCGAGGTCGAATTATCCGAGGTGATTTTACAGAGATAATGAAGGCGACCAAGCCTTAGGGTCGATTAATCCGAAGTGTCGAATTATCCGAGGTCGACTTATCCGGAGTCGACTATATGAAGATTATGGTATATAATCTACCTCATCAATGAGGATCAAATACATGCTTCTCCTTGCAAGATGAAAGTGAAGCGTAACTAGGCCTATATGTAAACAATATTCACGTCGAAAATTTAAAAACAAAATGTTCCAGTTGCTTAATTTAATGTGTGTGTGTGTGTGTGTGTGTGCGTGTGTGTGTGGGTGTGTGTGCGTGTGCGTGTGCGTGCGTGCGTGCGTGCGTATGTGTTCGTTCTTTAGTTTTACACCTGTTCACCCGCAAGTGAATAAAAAGTTACACTAATGTCTTTACTCGATAATTGATTAATTAAATGTTTGATCTCCAATGTCATTTCAAGGCGTATGTTAACTTGATAGCTTGTAATGCTGATTTCGAATCTACAGAAAGTAATATTTTACAAGCATTGATAAGTAATTCTGCAGTATAGTGTAATGCCATTAAAATAGCTAACACTTCTGCAGTAAAAATGGAATAATATTTACCTATATAATATTGTTTCTCTATTTTTAAAGAGGGTATTACAAATGCTGCTCCTGTATTCCCATTCTGAAGAACAGACCCATCTGTGTATATATCTTAATGCATCCATTATAACAATTTTTTAACATGTTCGGAGATTGACTTTTGTTAACATCTGTATGATCAATATCAAAAGCAGGTTTAATTTGTTCCCAAGGCGGTACTGGCGAAAAAGATGGCTTAGCTGCAATTTCTTTATTTTTTAATTCTTTACAATTAATAATATCTGAGACAAAGGAATTAATTGGTTGCAAAGAGTGAATTGTTTTAGCTCTTTTAACAAAATCATGTTCAGTATCTATCTTAACTTCGTCTTTACAAAATGTGTCATATATGCAGATGATTTTAGTACAAATTTTGCAGCAGACATCTTTCTATATTCATCAAGAGGTAGAACACTTGCTTCTTTATATGACCCTAGATTAGAAGCATGAGTTGGTACCCCAAGTGTCAATTTAAAAGCTTTACAATCGATACATTGTAATGTGTTTAACAAATATTTTGGAGCACTAAAGAAAATTTCCTGAGCATAAATTAATCGAGATCGTACAAGAGAATTAGCAAGACATAGAAGCGCTTTTGTATCTTGTCCCCAACGCTGTTTACTTATAATGGTGAGAAAATGTAAGCCTTTCTTGCTTTGTTTAAAATGTAATCTATATGTTGATTCCAAGTACGTTTTGATGAAAGGAAAACACCCAGAAACTTCACACTCTGCGTATAATTGATTACTGTGCCATTGATGGTAAAAACTGGAAGTTTTTCTGGGCTGCATCCCGAATTAAAAAGTACAATGTTACCTTCATCCACATGCAGATATTGTCTGCGTACTGAGCTAAGACTGTGTCTTTAGATAGATTATTTGGTAGATCTGCTATCTATATTAAACAAGATAGGTGAAATAACAGTTTTGTGGAAGACCCATCTGAAGTTCTCTGGGAAGAATATGTATCCAACTCTTACTTGTATAAATCTTTGATAAGTAATAGTTATAGGCTTACCTTTGTGATTTTGAAGTTTTTGTAATAATCGATAGTGCCATACATGGTCGTAAGCTTTTATGTGTTGAAGGTGTGTGTGGTGCGTTGGTGCGTGTACGTGTGCGTGCGTGCGTGTGCGTGCAACAGTGTGCGTGCGTGCGTGCGGTGCGTGTGTGTGTGTGTGTGTGTGTGTGGGTGTGTGTGTGTGTGTGTGTGTGTGTGTGTGTGTGTGTGTGTGTGTACACACACACACACACACGTGTGTACACATGTGTGACTCAACTCCAAACGTTTGGTTAATTAGGCATTGTGCCCCTGTCACATAATAGGTAGGGGGCATAGTAATAATACATAATTAAAGTTATATAAATGATAGGGAAGGATAAGGTGAAAGGTGACCTTGCAAGTAAACACCAAAGAAATGTTCACACTCAACTTTGCAAAAGTGTCACAATAAAGCACTGAAAAAAGAATGTCAGGCAAAACAGAAGTGTCACAACGAGTATGCTGAATAGCATTGACTACATTTTCAACAATGACAATTTATAGTAGATATTATCAAAAAGCCTGAATATAGAAAGAGATCGCACTCTGCAGCTGACTGAAGCCGTTTTGTTTTACTCCCACCCTTTCACCCTACACTACAGTTGGGGATCATTGTGAACTCACTCACTGCCTACAACAACACTAACGCTTTCCACCTTCCACCTTTGGCTTCATTCTTTGCAAGGTTTGTGGGCTGCGAAGTGATCACACTTTGTAATATTTAGGCTTTTTGATATTATGCGCAACGAATAAGAAGGGTGGGGGGATGGAAGGGAAAATATTTTTCACACACACACACACAACACACACACACACACGTTTTTTGTTTAAATTGTTTTGCAAACCGAATGTACTTTGTTTTTAACAGTAATACTGGTTTTTAACATTTTTAATGTACTACCGCGACCCCCCCCCCCCCCCCCCTCCAGATGCAAAAAGGAGATGTATCGGGCTTTTGTATAAGCCACAGATTTCCGGGGTCATGAGAAATAAGTAGCTCCCATGAAATATCTACCTTTCGCATGCGAACTATTTATAACCATCCAAACTCTAACCCTATCCCTAACCCTATCCCTAACCCTAACCCTATCCCTAACCACGGAACGAACCCAGGAATAGAGCAGGAGGGTGTAAATCTACATATTTGCCGACAAATCGATGTACAAAGCCATGCACTTAGTTTCGTAAAATTAACAATGGCGGACAAGCAAACAGAGGAATGCCTACGTATTTCCATATTCTCTTCCAGCCGGGCCTAGTGGATCTCGTTTTCGAAACAAACCATTTTATTTCACGGGTGGCTGGCTGCGTCGCCTCACCCAAGTTTAAGTCTACAACTCAATCGCGTCGCTTCTTTTCATTGAACGATTTGCCGCTTCACTTGGTGATTTGTGCAATGTAGCAATGGCATAGAGGAAAGAGTGGCCTGCTTTGGGCATTATTCTAAATAGAATTACTATTGATCGTTTGTGTATCATCGAATTTTTACTGAGACCCACATCATTTATAAACAAACTTCAATGTGTGGTTTTATTCTTCGTCCGTGTAGTATATAACCAATCGTAAAAAAACCCGCAGCGACAAAAAAAACCCAGTGAAAAATAACAAATCTTTAATATTAATTTTAAAAAAAGAAATACAAAGGGAAACGAAGCAGGGAGTAGCAACGTGAGTTTACTGAAGCTCTCGGGCAGTTGAGCGGTCATCATGAGTGGTGATCATTCCTTGGCTGGCTGGCACCTTGAACCGGCCAGAACCAGCTCGGGGAAACCTCTGGCCAGTGTTGGGCAGCCTCCTCCCACTCCGATAAGAGAGGCGAGAGAGACGAACAAAGAGGAAGAGAAGGAGGAAGAAGAGAGAAAGAAGGAGGGAGACAAAATCAAGGATCCCATCTTCCTTGTCCGTTGGATGACTGACCGCCCCCGGTTGTTCTTTGGTAAGTGATCACTTGTAGTTTGCCGTATTAGTGTGTTTTCATCCAGCAGACGTGTGTGTGCTGTGCACCTGATTATGTGTGCATGTGTCTGCTTGTCTGATTTATGCAAGAGTGTCTATGTCGCTGTGTCGGTCGGTCTGTCTGCCTCGCGCACATTTGGTTGTTGTCGTTATTTGGTTCAGTTTTCTATTTCATAAAAAATAACAATATACTCGTAAGCTTTTGCGTGTCTGTTTTTACTTGCGTTTGCTTGCGTGTGTGTGTGTATGCTTGCTTGCTTGCGCGCGCGCGCGCGCGTGTGTGTGTGTGTTCGTGTACGCGTGCGTGTGTGTCAGAAATACATTTAGTTTTACTTAATCATTGTTCTCTTATAACAGAAAATAATAAATATAAGACCGGTAGGAACATTAGATTGCATCTACAGGTCAAGTAACTACAAGTCTAGTAACCACAAGTACAGCTTTGTGCTGACCTTTCTTGTCAATTTGAAAATTGGCCGACCAAAGGAGAAAAGATCAAGGAAATACTGTCGAAGCAGAACTGTTCATTTCTTGACATGAACAAAAAAGCAATCAAAGAATGAAATAGTGAGGCCAAGAAAGGAGATAACGAAATTGAACAAAGGGTGAATACTCTCTTTCTAATTAACTCCCCTCCACCAAAGTTAATTACGATACCAATCACCTAGCAGTGCGTGGGTCAGAACCAAAGTGAGACAAACAAAGCATCATTCTCGAAAAAGAATGTGCCAAATTCGCCTTTACAGTACACACCCACACAGTACACATCAACAATGGTGGAGAGGACAACATACAAACAAATCAACATCTATCCAAGAGTGGCATAGCCTTCTAACCTTGAATATGTTACCCATAAATATCATGTGCTCTCTCTCTCTCTCTCTCTCTCTCTCTCTCTCTCTCTCTCTCTCTCTCTCTCTCTCTCTCTCTCTCTCTCTCTGTCTCTCTCTCTTGTAGGCCTACTCATCATTGTTATGTGTTGTACTGGCACGACAGCAGAACATATGATATTTAATTGCCTTGAAATACAAAAATGTGTTGTTTTCTTCACAGTTATTTTGGGAAATTTACCCACTTTCACTTAAATAATATAGTAGGTAGTAATTATGATTTCTTGGTTGATTGTAAAAGCGAATGTATCAAGGTTTATTTCAAGTTATTTCGTTACTATTTATTATGTTTGTCACCCAATTAGATGTGACGAGGTAATGGAAAAAAAGGCTAAGTCTCTAGGGAAGACTTTAGAAAATTTGCCTTTAGCCTCACTTCTCTAGGGTATGGGAGATGAGCAACTTTCCCGGCCCCTTTTCATCTAATAAATTTATATTTGTGCCCGGGTTCTGGCTCGTATGGTTGTAAGAAATACAAGTGGTTGAATTGCTCTAAATGGCAGACAGAAAGAAGTAGGGTTTTACATGAAATTACAAGACTCCCACTCTCATCAGTCTGACCAAAGGGTTCAGGATTATTTGACACTTGTATTTTATTTACTCCCAAAATCTGCATAAGATTATGCAACAATAATAATAAAGCAGCTCAATGGCGCCAAAACAAAATGTGAATGAAAAACAATGGAATCCGAAAGGATTTACAAGACTTTTGTCTTTCTAGAAGGTTAGCCCCAAGCAGGAATTATTACTAATTATCTTCAGTGTCCGTAGCGAAAGTTCAAGTGATTTTTGGCCCTCTCGTGGGGACTTAACTCATGTTTGTGCAAGTTCCTCCGTAGGGATCGGCGAGTGCTGGGTTGGCTGGGCTTGCTCATCAGGTGAGAGTAGCTCCCAGTCGTTCCGGTTACGGCTTCGCGGGATGGCACGGTTCAAGCGTGGTCTCCTCGCGGATTCTGGGTGCGGGTCGTCTTGGCGGCGGTCCCGTCTTGGTGCTTGGTGGAGTCCGGGATAATCTTCCGGCCCACGATGCCCTGCTGATAATCACAGGAGAAGGTGGATGTAGATCTCTATGGCTTAGAGACAAGGGGCTTCAGTCGGCAGGGCATTAGTGGTTCCCAACCGGCTAGAAGGCTTCCCTTGTACAATAGCACTAGTTAATATAAACTGAACTTGTCAGTTAACAAACTGAGATCAGTAAAACATAAAAGGTGATCAATCCAACATCACTCTCCATCCAACACCTGGAAAGGAATGGTATCATAAAGTGCAAGATTGCGGCCCATAGGTTTCCTACTAAAAATAGACAAATGGGTTAGTAGGCATAAACTCCGGTTCTGGTACCAAAAGTGTTCAAGTCAAAAACACACACACACACAAATAATCAGTGCACATAAATAGAATAGAATGTTTACCACTTCTTTTCAATAACATATCTATCTACTCCTTATTCATCATTGAACATAGGATCTAGATCAAAACTAGGGTCAAACAAACTCTCTCTCAATCACCTGCCATCAATAATACTTACTAGTGGGCTTATTATGACAGGCTGGGAGTGTTGCTCTAGCTACGTTTCAGCGTCTTGTGTGACAACTTTTTCTCACCACTCCAATTATAGCCTTCACTTTCAAACAATGAAAGCCTGTCATTGGTTTATAGCAGTCGACACATCACAAGATGATGTTCAAAATGTACAGAACAATCACGCGCCGATTACAGCATTATCACATGCCGACATTCAAATCCTTCTCGTGCTCGGAAAGGAAGGGTTCAAAGGGGCCCGACCGTGGTTGTCACTTTCTTGTGATGGGTAAGTAGATCGGGGTTCAAAGAGATAACTGCGTTATCTCGGCGTTCGTTTGAAGCAGCCGGGCAATTAACGTGGCGGTTGGTCGAGAAATGAAAAGGAGAGAGGGTGGGGGGGGTGTGGGGAGGGGAGAAACGGGGGGGGGGGGGGGGGGGGGGTGTAGATAAAAAATAAAGAAAGCGGGTCGCTTACGTCACAGTTTGAAACATGTTTTGTTGGTTTATTTCATACATTGCCGTAATCGAGTGCTACGATTTGTCGCTTGGTCCTGTGTGTGTGTGTGTGTGTGTGTGTGTGTGTGTGTGTCTGTGTGTGTATCATGATCTACTTCGAATAATATTGTAACTGATTATTTTGATTTATCGGTTGGTTGTATGCTTATATGTATCTGAATTTACTCTCGATTTTGCAATGGTTCTGCTTTGATTACCACCTTATTACAATTTCATATGATAGTTTACTTGTCTACATGGAATAGGCATTATTATCAAAGTTGCTACTGAATGTGGTCCTTAGTGCGAAAAGGGTATCGTAACTGTCGTTGTTTTGTCGCCATTAATTTAGAAGTACTTTCAGTACTAATGCACGTCTTTGGCAGAAGAGCTATGTAAAGCTATTGCCAATACACTATTTGCGTTCTCTCTCTCTCTCTCTCTCTCTCTCTCTCTCTCTCTCTCTCTCTCTCTCTCTCTCTCTCTCTCTCTCTCTCTCTCTCTCTCTCTCTCTCTCCTCTCTCTCTCTCTCTCTCTCTCTCTTCCTCTGTTTGTGCCCACTGTAATACGTAGAAAGGCGTTTTGAAAAGAATAAAGCAAATATTGTCCTAGCTCCAAGTATTCCTCGATGGTTCTTGTCTCTAATGGCATGCTGCGTTCATGATTAAAAACATGACATGTAGGGTATTGCAATGGATTCAATGGTAATGGGTGCGCCTGTGTATATGTGTGCGTGTGTGCGTGCGCGCGTGTGTGCGTGTGCGTGTGTGTGAGAGTTTGTGTGTGTGTGTGTGTGTGTGTGTGTGTGTGTGTGTGTGTGTGTGTGTGTGTGTGAGAGTTTGTGTGTTTGCGTGTGAGTGTGTGTGTGTGCGTGCGCGCGCGTGTGCGTACGTGTTTGTGCCCAGAGAGAGAGAGAGAGAGAGAGAGAGAGAGAGAGAGAGAGAGAGAGAGAGAGAGAGAGAGAGAGAGAGAGAGAGAGAGAGGGAGGGAGAGGGAGAGAGAGAAGAGAGAGACGTACACGCTCTTTCGCACGCACGTACACGAGAGACACACACGCAACACATACACACAGACGCACGCACGCACTTTCGCACGCACGCACACACACACACACACACACACACACACACACACACATACACACACACACACACACACACGCACACACACACACACACACACACACACACACACACACACACACACACACACTCACAAATATGATTTAATAGTGATTCTAATCCGGATAAAATGCCTACATTTACATTGGGTAACACGCCTCTTAAATATGTTACACAAGTTACATTTTTGGGAGTTTATTTCACGTCAAAATTAACATGGAACATTCATATTGAATATTTATTTACAAAGACTGCGACAAACGTTGAATGTTCTTAAAATTGTATCTAAGCAAAAATGAGGACAAGATTCATCTACATTGATAACTCTGTGTAAATCTTTAAGGAGGTCGAAATTAACATATGCACAAGAAATATTTTTTAGCGCTCCAAAATGTTTATTACAAAAACTATAAAGCATTGAATGCAAGGCATTAAAAATAGCACTAGGTTTCCCAGTGCAACCGTCGTCTTCTCGTACATATTATGAGGCTCCAATACTTCCATTAGAAGAATACAGAGATTTAGCATGTTGTACATTTGTCATCAAAAATGCAGTTGTTAAAACACATATTGGTTCAGAGATAAAAAATTAGGTCAGATATTGATTTTCCTAAACAGAGCTAAAACAATGTCTTCTCAAGTCACTTTAGCTACATACACATCAAAAACTATAACTGACTCTGGTGTTTCCACTGACATAGGTGCTGTATCTGTCAGACCATCAGTTTTTCCTATACCACCATGGGAACTCCACAAA
>CM065688.1:28545660-28570660 GCA_017654935.2 Phymorhynchus buccinoides
CTATTAACAGAACATGGACAAGGAAGTATGACAACATAAGTTGTAGTGTAGGCCTATTGCAGTGGCAATCAATCAATATAGTATTGAAGTGGTGATCAATATAATATGGACAATGCTGCAATACTGTAGTTTTAACAACATTTGCAATAAAAGTAATTGATATGTATGTATGTATGTATGTATGTATGTATGTATGTATGTATGTATGTATGTATGTAGATTATAATAGAAAAACAACCCACTGCATCTCTTCTCAGACCTTTTTATTTTTAACGTTTCGCCGTAAGGCTTTTTCACTGAATGACTAAGTCATATGTATGTATGTATGTATGTATGTATGTATGTATGTATGTATGTATGTATGTATGTATGTATGTATGTATGTATGTATGTATGTATGTATGTATGTATGTATGTATGTATGTATGTATGTATGTATGTATGTATGTGTGCGCGCATGTGGGTATTTCGTCAAATCTATATACTCTTTGTGTTAGCGCTTTCATAATTGTTTTTTCTATTGTTGCAGGTGTATTCTTAGGTGCCCACCTGTTTTTCATGGTGCTGACCGGCATTCTGTATGTCAGTGGCTACGACATTATCCCTGGCAACTGGGACGCTGTCCCAATGGAGAGCAAGGACGAACCGTGGCTGAAAAGAGAATATGCTTGGCTTGACAGGGACGAGTATGCGAACAGGTGACAGAATGGACGCAAGGTCTCCAGTCACGGAAGCACACAAACACAAACACAGACTCGCATACTTACAAATGAACACACGTATACGTTCATGTGCGGACATGCACACATAGACGCTCATAAATGCACAAGTCATTTGAAAAAGACGTAGAACCAAGGTAGGCCTACATATGATGGTATGTGTATTTTTTGGGTCTTAGTGATGCCAATACTATGCCTAATCTTCCATTACTATCATCATCACCACTGTTTCTGCTGATTGCTTTTGTAGAGAAGTAAGAACACAAATTAGTTGTAACCCTATTTTAATATGCTTTGCTTCAGGAGTAATTGATGAGTGTTGCTATGTTTCAGTTTTGTTACCATTCAAAAATGTTCAGATTGCAGATTACATACTTTTGCAGATTATTACATGTGGTTGTAAGTGTGTCTCTTTGTTCTCTTTTTGTAGGCCCTACATAATGTCTGTGTGTCTACATGTGTCTAGATTAGTGAGTGTTAAGACAGGAAGTGTAGGGTTGTAAAAACTTGTTTTACCGATTGGGCCATCAAAATATGTACGTATAAGTATAAGAATCTGAGATGGAAAATCAAGGGTGTACAAAACAATCAAGTTGAGAATATGCACATAAGTTAATGTACACAGTGGTATCTGTTACAGGGTCCATCGCAATCTTCCTGCTGACAAATACCCCACCTGGGACCGAGCCTTCACCAAAGAAAGAGTGCTGCTCTTCTACAATGCCGGCAGTGGCAACATCTTCACCAAGGAAAAACTGCAGGCCATGCAGGAGATCGAACAGCGCCTTTTCGACATACCCAAGTTCACAGAGTACTGTCAAGTCGAGCATGATGGTACGTGCGTACCGTTTGAGTCTGTGATCCGTTTCTTTGATGGCACCTACAGTTCTGTTGATTCTGTTTTCAACGACCCTGACTTTGACAACATCGACGCTGTTCTCTATGCTGCGAGCACTTACAATGAAACCAAAGGGGCTTTTATTTATGCACTTGGGAAGAACAATAAAGTGACCAGCACCTCTGTGACAAGCACGTTGACAAGAACCCTAGTTCCTCTGGGATGGCCATTGAATGATCACGATGAAGACGATGACATGTTGGCGAAGGTGATGGATTACATGGCTGACGATATGGAGCCTATACTGAGTGATTCAGAAGATGCGTCAGCTTTCGAGTTCACCTACTACAACTACTGGCTCATGTTCCGCGTGGGCAAGAGACAGGCCATGATTGACATGGGTTTTGCGGCTGCTGCCATGATCTTCATTTTCTCCTTCATGTGGTTCCACACTCGTTCCCTGATGGTGACTGCTCTGGCTGTGATGAGCATCATCTGCAGCTTTGTGGAGACCAACTTTGTGTATCGCGTGATAATAGGTTTCAGATACTTTGGGTACTTCCATCTTTTGGCCATGTTTATCATCCTAGGCATTGGAGCCGATGACATCTTTTTATTCTGGGATGCCTGGCGGGCAACGGGTCTGAAGCAGTATCCTTCACTAGGTCACCGACTGAATGACGCCTATCACAGATCTGCTGTCACCATGCTGGTGACATCTCTGACCACCACCGGAGCTTTCCTGGCCAACGCCCTATCTCCTCTGCTTGCAACCAATTCATTCGGCGTTTTCTCAGCTGTTCTGGTCATGATCAACTACATCTCAGTGGTCACGTTTATCCCCAGTGTGATTGTCTACTATCACTTGAACTACGAGGACAAGCCTCATCCTTGCTGCTGCTGCTGGAAGAAAGAGATGAAAAACAACGATGATGATGAAGAAAATGCCAGGAACGGAAGTAATGATCAGCCAATTTCAACCATCTCACACACAGAGGAAAACCTTGTTGTCACTGCAAATGGTCAGGTACACATGAATGGTTCCATCGCCAAACTTCAGGATAATGATCCCCCATTGGGCACCAATGACTCCAGCAATTCTTTCCAGTCTCCAACCTCTAATGAAGATCCCAAGCCCAAGAAACCCGGCAAGCTGGTGATCTTTTTTCGTGACTACTACTTCAGGGTGGTGACCCACAGAATTCTCCGCTGGGTGATCATTGTGGCGATGCTGGGTTGTGTGGGTACCTTTGCCTACTTTGCTTTCAAGCTGGAGCCTGACAATGAGGAGGTAAATGTTATGGACATTCCTGTCTTAAAGTTTGAGTAGTCCAGCAAATATCATTTTAATGGAAGATGAAAGAGGAACACAATAACGAATAAGACAGAACAGGACTGTTCCAGTTGATTCTAGTAAAAAACCCACACACTTGACAATCAATTATCCTACTGTAGCTTTGTCTGTCCATCTGTCTATCTCCTCTCTTCCCTTCTCTGTGTGTCGTTTTGTCCCATTGCCTATGGCTCTTTCTCTTTCTGTCTCTTCCTCTCTCTGTATGTCTTTTTGTCCCATTGCCTATGGCTCTTTCTCTTTCTGTCTCTTCCTCTCTCTGTGTGTCTTTTTGTCCCATTGCCTATGGCTGTTTCTCTTTCTGTCTCTTCCTCTCTCTGTATGTCTTTTTGTCCCATTGCCTATGGCTCTTTCTCTTTCTGTCTCTTCCTCTCTCTGTATGTCTTTTTGTCCCATTGCCTATGGCTGTTTCTCTTTCTGTCTCTTCCTCTCTCTGTATGTCTTTTTGTCCCATTGCCTATGGCTCTTTCTCTTTCTGTCTCTTCTCTCTCTGTGTGTCTTTTTGTCCCATTGCCTTCTGTCTCTTCCTCTCTCTGTATGTCTTTTTGTCCCATTGCCTATGGCTCTTTCTCTTTCTGTCTCTTCCTCTCTCTGTATGTCTTTTTGTCCCATTGCCTATGGCTCTTTCTCTTTCTGTCTCTTCCTCTCTCTGTGGGTCTTTTTTCTATCTTTTTCACAAACTCTGAATTCTAAAATAACACAACTCATTTCTGAATCCTTTCACCTCCCTCCTCACCTGTCTCTTTGTCTTTTCGTTCGTCTAATCACCAGGAAATGAGCATTATCTGTTTGATAAATATCAACGAATATTATCTTAATTTGTTTGCCCTTAAGTTGGCCAACCATTATATCTAAGATTGTTATTATTTTACTCGTTTGCTAGTCTTGCTTCTACATCATTATGAACCTTTTGGTTTCTTGTTATTTGTTGCTACAGATGCAGTTTTTCCGAGACTGCATTGCTTTCACGAAAGCCATGAAACACAACAACTATGGCTTTGTTCCGACCGATCATGACGAAACAGTCAAAGTGCACTTGGTGTGGGGACTGAAGGAGAATGACCTGTCAGACTGTCACTTCTCTTCCATACAGTGCAAGGGCAAACATGGCTTTGATGATTCTTTTGATGCCAGCACAACAGCCGCTCAACAGTCTTTAGTGGTGAGTTTGGTTTTGAACCAGTCTTTAGTGGTGACTTTATTTTCAAAGCAGTCCTTAGTGGTTATTTAGTTTTTTTAAAGCAGTCTTTAGTGGGGAGTTTGGTTTTGAACCAGTCTTTAGTGGTGACTTTATTTTCAAAGCAGTCCTTAGTGGTTATTTTGTTTTTTAAAGCAGTCTTTAGTGGGGAGTTTCTTTTTAAAGCAGTTTTTAATGCTGAGTAATCTTTGTGTTAAAGTAGCCTGTGGTGGTGAATTTATTTTGAAAGCAGTCTTTAATGTCGAGGTTTTGTTCTTTAAAAAGCAGTCTTTAGTGCTGACTTTGTGTTTAAAGCAGTGAGTAGTGAAAGTTTATAATTTTTACCCTTTCACCACCAAAGTCGCATTTTAGCACCATAGTGATTTAACACATATGTCACTAAAAGGCATCAAATTGGGGTCTGTTATCCAAAGACCCTGTTGTCTTAGTTTTGGGAAGTAAGGATAGACCTTATTTTATATATGTCACAGAAGAATCCCCAATGCTGCAGCTGGATTTTGTTCTCTACCCAGGTAAATTTAATGGAACTATTTGGCTGAAATACGACTGGCGGTGAAAGGGTTAAAGCAGTCCTTCGTGATGAGTTAATTTTGTTTCTAAACCAGTCTTTAGTTGTGAGGTTTTTTTTTAAAGCAATCTTTAGTGATGAGCCTCTTTAGAGATGATTTAGCCTGGCAATAGTCTGTTGTCCTAAATAATCGTTTCTTGTGAAATATTTGCAGTGTTCCTGAGTTTTCTAGTCTGTATTGTACACATGGATTATTTTTTTTATATTCTCTTTTATTCCATTCTTTAACATTTTGTTATCAGAGTCTATGTGATACACTGTTCAACTTTACGGATCAACAAATCTCTGACTACGCCATTCGACAAGACATAATAACAGGGCAACCAGAAATCACCTGCTTTCCCAGAGCTATGGAAAGCTTCCTCAAGGTCACTATTTTAGCGTTGTTGTTAGATTCTGTTGCATTCTATATTGTTATGCTATTGTCTTATATTCCAAGAGAAAATATGACAGTGAATTGTTTCACTGCCACATTTTATTTGACTGTTTCATGGCATTACATTTTGTTATGTTGTAAATATGACATTATCTGTTTGTTATTTTGCTTATTATGATGCTCTTAAAACGTCATAGGATTTCATGTGGGATGACATTATGTGATATAAATTGTTGTATTTGTCATGCCATGTTATGGTACACATACCATCACACACGCACACTCATGCACATGCAGGAACACACACACACACACACACACACACACACACACACACACACACACACACACACACACACACACACACACACACACACACACGCACGCACGCACACACACACACACACACACACACACACACACACACACACACACACGAAACTTCGCTACCATGTATACACACATGGACTCACACATGTACACATGCGCTTTTGTACAGTCTGTGACACAAATAGTAATAGAGGATGAACATGGACCATGCATGCTCCTGTTCGTCAGAAGCAAGGAGCAGTTGAGCGGACGGAGGCAGGGCTCAGAATATTCATTGCTTACAGTCGATGTTATATTGACAAAAGGTTGAAAGGTCATCAAAGTCACTGGAAGTGATGTTAATGGATAGGTTTTAAGAGAATAAATGGAGAGAGAGAGAGAGAGAGAGAGAGAGAGAGAGAGAGAGAGAGAGAGAGAGAGAGAGAGAGAGAGAGAGAGAGAGAGAGACAGAGAGAGAGACATAGAACAAAAGAAAGGAAGAGACACAAGCTCTAGGCAATAAAAAGGAAGGAATCATAAGGCTAAAGCTTCACCTAAATGACCCAAAACTACATCACCTATTATCGCCTTCCCTGCCTGGTCCTTCTACTAACGGGATGGATGATGTCATTGGTGATGTCATAACTGTTGATAACTAACCCCTGGAGTGATGTTGTTTTGTTTCTAAGACAAGTCAGGAAAGACAAATCTCTAGACAAATTTATAAGATTGAATCTCACATGTCTCTTTTAAATTTTGTAGCAAGAAAATCGATAATTTCTCAGTCTTCCTCTGGCAGTGAATGGGTTAAATTTAGACATACAGCAGCGACATGCCAACTACACTTGCCACCAAGCATCACCCCCACTCACTCACCCACGCCCTAGTCAACCATATTCCAGTCACACACTTTCATCTAATCTAAATGAAGATAACTGATTACGTCATTTCCAGTAACCTTGAGATCTATTAAGGTATTTTCTAGAAATACGTATTTCCTAGCATTGATGACGTCAATGTTGGTGACCTTTCAACATCCTTTCAAAATGAATCTAACTGCAATCAATTAACTTACTGGGCCCTGGCTCAGGCTGCTCCTTCCCCCTGGTGAATGTGACAATGCAGGGGCCATGTTGACCGTGTATTAGACTATTACTACTGACGCACATGTCCATGTAACCACACAGTCACACAGACACATGTTTATGCATTGAAAGAAGAAAACAAACATAGAAACCAACCAACGTTAAAAAAGGAGCACAAACTCGCCAGCAGAGCTTAAATAATCAATGAGACGTAGGAAGTAATGTTCACCGAGTGTAGGCCTTCTGATAATGGGCTACACTATGCACCCCCATTTGAACAATGGCTCCAACCCACCTGCGTGCGCATCTCGACCCTTCCAACGGAAGTGTCGCCATCTTAGTCCTTATTTGTGTGTAAGCAAAGTGAAAATGTTATCTAAACGTGTAAAGAAAACATTCAGATGTTATAAATACAATTTAGGTAAGTTTCGAATTGGAACAGCCAAATACGCAGCATCGATCTGGCATTTTTAAAACAAAGTTAGTGACTAAGATGGCGGTCTCCCATAATATGGCGCTCCTTGTGGCCGGATATGACGACACGTGGGTACCAGCCATATGCAATGATGTGATTGCGTTTCATGATCGTGTTCAGAGTGATGCAGTTTCGAACGTAGTGAATGTCACCATGCCCTGGGACGATTCGCAAACGTCAGATTTCATGACGGAACTGAACCAGTATTACAACACCAGTGTCTTGATTCATCCTGCTTTCGACCGATACCTGGATGTGAGTTTTGCATTTCTTTTGGTATTTTTTCTACCTCAGTCAAAGAGTTTGTGATGTAGTCTCTATCTCTTTATTTATGTTTTATGTTGATTCCTTTGTCTTTTCATTTGATCAATTACTCAAAACATAATGAACTGACGTAAATGAAAATGTTGTGAAAAGGTCATGGACTATTTGAAAATAGTCTGTTCAGTTTTTGAGCTGATTATTATTTTCATTCGAATGCATTATTTTCATGCTATAGATTCGTTTTCCTTTGTTATCTGTTTGTAGCCTGATTAACACATTGGTAAGACGACTTCAGTTTAAATTGATGGAGGGTTAGGGTAAGTCGATGACCTTAAAATTCCTTTCCATTTTGGAATCAAGAAAGTGTGAGGCGGTGGTGGACGGCCGCTTTTAGACTTAAATACAATTATTCATTAGAAACAAATACGACTTCAGTTTAAATTGATGGAGGGTTAGGGTAAGTCGATGACCTTAAAATTCCTTTCCATTTTGGAATTAAGAAAGTGTGAGGCGGTGGTGGACGTCCGCTTTTAGACTTAAATACAATTATTCATTAGAAACCAAAACCATTCATACGCATGTTCTCTTCATCACTTTCTCACCAACCGCAACCACACACACCTGAGCAAAGAAAAAACAGTTATTAAATTCAACCCTTCAATTTTTATTGAAATTGCTTTTTCAAGTTATTTACCCACACACTTTCACTCGCACCACATGAAACATTTTATAATTGCTTACTCAAAAATATTACAACAATTGGCCACTGAAAGCACTTTACAGTTATTCAATACTCAAAAATCCGATAGTTCTCACACATAACAAATCTTGGTACGCTTTCAATTTTCTTCTTACCAAAATAAAATGTCTTTCTCACCACAAAATCCCACAGTGGCTCACAAACATTTATCAATAATAAAGTGAATAGTGTTCACTCTTTTCATAATTCACCAATTCTCATTTTTTAATCATTCGATTTTTTCATCATTCGATTTTTCCACTCTTCATATATTTTCTTCTTATATTCCATTCACGTCCTTCTCTTGAGTTTTATCATTCTACTATTTTTAAGTCACAATTCATTTCATAATTTATATATTCTCTTTTTAATCACTAATTCTTGGTTGTCAACCTTTCAGTTATTTGATTTATCCCAATATTCAACTCATTTTTTGCTCTTCTTCTTCACTATATGTATTTATATGCATTCATTATATAATACAGTTTATCGTCCACGGAGAAGACAACGATCCATCGATACAAACGACGTACAAGGGAGGTATCACCATGGGGAACAAAGAATCAGTGCAGGCCCATTTTCACGAAGAAACAGCCCTGCGTGAACAAGGACAGCCTCCGGAACAACCCCAGTGTGTATGGTGTAGCACTACAAAGAACATTGTTTGAAGTGATGCAGAGGCCAACCCTGGCGTTACTGGCAGTCTCTTACTGGATGGCTGCTAGTAAGGGAGGAGGCTGTTCTTGTGGAATCTGTTCTTGCTGTCCACTTGTCATGGATGCACTTATGGCCTATTGCTATAAATACATTATTATGGAGTCTATGAGTCCCTTTTCTACAAAGGCATTCGATTTTAATCAATGAGATGTGTTACAATGAAACCTAGTGATGCTGGTTGTTTTCCAGATCCCAATAACCTACTGGATTTGGGACGCGTTTAACCAGAACTACACAGCGGATTACCAAAGGTTTAACGATCTGATTGGAGAAGCAATCGGCACCTTCACCACGGGTATTTTCACCAAGCCATGTAAGTTGATACGTTATGATTGCTGTCCTTGGTAAATATGAATAAAAAAAGGGAGAGAAGATGTAAGAAACACATATATAGAAGGAAGAGATGGAGGAGGAATAGAAAGATAATGGTCTTAAGAGATACCATGTATGCTTCTGGCATTCCCTGTTGCCTGCAAATGATACTAACGCTAACCATGGCCATTTTGTAATGTGGGGGAACGTAAGGCATTCCCGCAAAGATGCCGATTAACACCCCCTCCTCAATTTATCGGTTATTTCCGAGTTTTTTAGTCTTGCCTTTCCTACTGCAGATTGAGCGCTTAAACCTCTAACATGTTCTATATTTAACGTTGATTTTCACCCATGCAAACAATTATTTGCTAATAGTAGAATACAAAGGCAAACTGAAAAAGGAAAAGAACTACGAAAGTGAGGGTGGGGGTGTAAATGTGATTTTGTGTGTGAATTACTGGTTCTTGAACTAGATGACGTTTGCATTTTCTAGTATAGCTGAGCTTAGTGTATTTGGGGAATCGTCCTCAAATGCCAGCTATCCTAAAGTTCTGCTGACCCTTACCACAATATATCCAATATAAACTAATCCCAGCCAAACTTTGGGGAATATCAGCAGTCTCCTTTGATATTATATGGACGACTTGGTCAAACACGACGGTATGGCAAATGCATACGCATAAAATCTACTTTGTAATAACTAATTTGATGGCAGCCATCACCACGGGCAACCGAATTCAGTACCTGGCCATTGCAATCAACACCACACTCAGCATGCGCTCGACGGGATACGAGGAGGGCATCCCCATTAGAGACCGCTGGGAGGACTTCATGGTAGAACAGGTAAGTACAGGCTTCCAGCTGGATCAGTTCATTTCAATTCAAATTTTGCCTATCAAAGTGAACTTTTTGTTGAGGATATGGAAAGACGCTTTCAAAACTCATGTTACCATTCTGTCCTGACGAAGTCAAAACGCAGCCCAAAAAAGAACAAGCATGCAAGGAGAAAATGCTACCAGAAAAAGTTTATAAAGGTTTACACGTATTTATATGTGTTATCGTGTAAGCCTAGTGGTTCCCCTGCCCACCATGACGTTTGGGTTTTGTTTAGTGTTTTTGTGTGTGTCTTTGCTAAGTGTTGAATATAGAGGATGATTGAGTGTTTTCTTTTCAGTTACCATAATTATACTGTTATTTTAGTTGCTATTCAATATTTTAGTTTAGTTCATATGGCAGTGATTTTTCTTACATCTATTCATGCATTAGACACAAATTAACTGGAAAATCGTTTTCATATATCATATAGTAATAAGCCAAGTGTCCGTGTGTGTGTGTGTGTGTGTGTGTGTGTGTGTGTGTGTGTGTGTGTGTGTGTGTGTGTGTGTGTGTGTGTGTGTGTGTGTGTGTCTGTCTGTCTGTCTGTGTGTCTGTCTGTCTGTCTGTCTGTCTGAAACACAAAACGGGCCTTATAACTCCGCCGTTTTTCGACCGAATCGCTTCAAATTTGATGTGAGCCCTAACTGAGGCGGCCGTATCATTTGCGCGGTTTCGCAAATGCGCGAAACGCGCATCCGCCGGCCTCTCGGCGCCCGTATCTCCTGTGTTTCTGGGAGAATTGCCTTCGAATTTGGCAGGTACATGACCGGGGACGGTGACTATCGGTGAGCCGAACCGGAAGCGAATCGGTTTAGAAACCGGAAGCGAATCGGTTTCACGAATAACTCCACCGTTTCTTAACCGATTCGCGTCCAATTTGCTGTCAGACTTGCTATGGCCGTGGCAAAGCATGGCAGGAAATTCAACGAGAATCGGGAGAGCGCGTCACTCTCAGAGCAGCGCCAACGGGAAACGGGGCCTTATAACCGGCCTCTCGGCCCCGTATCTCCGGTATTTCTGGGCGGATTGCCTTCGTATTTGGACAGTAGATGACCGGGGACGGTGACTATCCGTGTGCCAAACCGGAAGCGAATCGATTCAGAAACGCGCGCGATATATGCCGCTTCACTTGTTTACAAACCGCGGCGTAACCAGACCCGACATTGACTCGAGATTTGGAACGTGCGTGACCAGGGACTGTGACTATCGTCGTGAAAAGTTTCAACAGCATCCATTCATAAACGCGCGCGATATGCACCAATTTAGTTTTGTGGATTCGACGAAACGGGACCCGTCCAAACGTGCTGTTATTAAGATAATTCATCGTATCTATTTACATAATTGCGGGTCACTGAGGTTAACTGACACGTGTGGTAGTGAGGCGAGCTTATATAAGAACTTATATAGGGGGGGGGGGGGGTGCGCAGCGCGTGGCTGTCTGTCTGTCTCTGTCTCTCTGTCTCTCTCTGTCTCTCTCTCTCTCTGTCTCGAAATGTGCTTGTATCAAGAGTGCCGTCATGCTCACTGTTTACATTATCTCTTGTTAAAATGTGTATATATTAATTATTGTATTGTTCGGTATATATATCCATAATGGTTGTATGATGTTATCGTCCGGATTGGGTTTATTTTTGGCTTTGCTCCAGTCATTTCTTCTTCTTTTTATATTATGATCATTGGATTTTCACCGGTACCCCTTCCCCTTTGTCTCCCTTTTTGATACGGGCAGATGGCCTAATCATTAAAACGTTTTTGAGTTGAGTTTTGAGTTGAGTCTCTCTCTCTGTCTCTCTCAGTCTATCAACTTTCCAGGATAAAGCATTTTCTTGATTTAGAGAGTCGTAAACGTTTTTTCAATGCTTATATCCAGTCACACATCAACTATGCCTCTACAATTTGGGATCTGGCAAGCGAGAAAAATTTAAAACCATTATGCAGTTTGTATAGACGTGCATTGAAATTGATCCTTCTGAAATCGTCTTCCCTTACACTTACTAATTATCAGCGTTTAGAAATTCTAACTCTAAAATGGAAGCTTGTGTACAACAAAGCAATTTTTATGTTTAGATTAATGTCCGATAATGCTCCTCCAACATTAAAAAATAAATTTGAAATTAACCTTGTCCGTAATGTTTTTAAAATAAAAATACCTCTTCCAAGAGTTGACCTTTTAAAATCTAGTCTTGTATATTCAGGTGGCTGCTTATGGAATACTATTTCATCTTCCTTTAATGTGTACTCGGGCATTACTGTTTAAAAAAAAGAGTACCATAAGTATCTTATGTTGAAACATACAAGCAATGTTGTTTAACCCCATTCTTAGTTTCAAATATGTTTCCACTTTTGATATGTTAACATGTATGCATATTATCAACTTTGTTGTTGTTAAATTATTAACAAGTTTTGTATTTACTTATTTCATGTGTTTCCTCTCTCTCTCTCTCTCTCTCTCTCTCTCTCTCTCTCTCTCTCTCTCTCTCTCTCTCTCTCTCTCTCTCTCTCTCTCTCTCTCTCTCTCTCTCTCTCTCTCTCTCTCTCTCTCCCTCTCTCTCTCTCTCTCTCACTCTCTCTCCTTTTGTGTGTGTGAGGGGGGGAGGGGGGAGGGGGGGGGGGGGAGGGGGGAGGGGGGGGGGGGATAGATAGACGGTTTTGTTGTATCTATGTTTTCTTCTTCATGGATAATTCTTCGATGATTATTTTTTGCATGCTTCTTCATTATTTTTGTGTTGAATATATTGATTTTCTTGCATGTTTGTTTGAGGGCAAGATGTAAAAAAGCCCATTGTGTGCTTACTCTTTTTCCCTCAATAAAAAAATTTCGTTCAATAAATTTTTTTCGTTCTCTCTCTCTCTATCTCTCTCTCTCTGTCTGTCTCTCTCTCTGTCTGTCTCTCTCTCTGTCTTTGTCTGTCTGTCTCTCTCTCTGTGTCTCATGTCTCTGTATGTCTATGTCTGTCTCTCTCTCTGTCTGTCTGTCTCTCTCGCTCTCTGTCTGTCTCTCTCTCTCTCTCTCTCTCTCTCTCTCTCTCTCTCTCTCTCTCTCTCTCTCTCTCTCTCTCTCTCTCTCTCTCTCTCTCTCTCTCTCTCTCTCTCTCTCTCTCTGTCTGTCTGTCTGCCTCTGTGCCTGCTCCGGGGTGGAGGACGTTAAACAAATTTTCATTCATCCAACCGGAACAGCAGTTGTCCTCTTTGCTCTCTGTCTATGTCTCTATGTCTGTCTGTCTCTCTTGGTGTGTGTCTTTGTCTGTCTGTCTGTTTTTCTCCTTTTCCCTCTCTCTCTCTCTCTCTCTCTCTCTCTCTCTCTCTCTCTCTCTCTCTCTCTCTCTCTCTCTCTCTCTCTCTCTCTCTCTCTCTCTCTCTCTCTCTCTCTCTCTCTCTCACTGTCTCTGTCTCTTGTAGGGCTATGAGATGTACTGATTATGTAGGCTACATGTTCAATGCATAATGTCTTTACTTGATAACTCCGCCTTTTCTTAACCGAATCGCTTCAAATTTGCTGTACTCAGTAAGGTGCGGGGAGTAGTAGAACGGGATGAGTGAAGCAGATGGAAGGATGGAGAGAGACAAAAGTAATAATAATATTTGTCGGACCCGGCGAAACCAGAGAGAAACTGACTGGGGTGTGGGTGTGGGGGTGTGGGTGTGGGGGTGGGAGTGGAAGGCAGCATGCTTCCCCCCACTAGGGATACTGGGAGGAGGGGGGGGGTCTTCCGTACAAATAGTTCCCCCACCTTCTGGAAGTTATGTGCTTATAACTACCTCTAATCTGTCAGTCTCTTTGATTCTGCCTTTTCCCTTTGCATGCTGTTATCTACTATCGTTCTGCCTTTCCGGTCCATTCTCAAGAAATACTTTCAAAAAGATTTCCTCTAGCCGAAGTCAGACATGCTGGGCCTAATTATTCTTACTTAGGCACATAACAGCAGCATGATGCATCTACGTTCGTAATTGACAGAAACATGCCTGAACGACCGAACAAGAAGAACTTAGAAGAAGAAGAAGAAGAAGAAGAAGTACTACTCTCTCTCTCTCTCTCTCTCTCTCTCTCTCTCTCTCTCTCTCTCTCTCTCTCTCTCTCTCTCTCTCTCCTCTCTCTCTCTCTCTCTCTCTCTCTCTGTCTCTCTCTCTGTGCGTGCGCGAGGTCAAAGTGAAAATGATTATGGTGGGGGGAGGCGGGCTGGTGGGGGGGAGGGGGGCTGATGGAGGGGATGGTGGAGGGTGTTCAAGGGGGGGATGGGGGGGACGGGGGATGGTTGGGGGTGGGGTACGGTGGGGGATGTTCATGGAGAAGAATGAATGCTTTTTTTGTTTTAGTTGTGGGTCCCCAGATTTATTAAAATGGAGCTACAATGGTTGAACCACAGATTAAGAACCTCTCTGGTTTAACTAAGGCTTTCAGTTCGTTTTTCCTTTTTGTCCTTTGCCGATCTACGATCGGAAAGGAGTATGTTTTCGTTCAGGTTTGCTTCCTTTTTTTGTTTGTTTGTTTGTTCTTCTCTTCTGTCTGTCCCAAGGATCTTCCAAACCGCTTGACCGAATCGCTTCACATTTTGTGTGGTTGTGTGTCCCCATGAGCGGAAGGCATCCGCGCAAAACTTTTTGCCGCCCTGACCTTGACCTTGGTGTATGACCTTGAAAACCGAAAACCGTTAAGGGGCCATAACTTCCACACCGCAGGTCCTAGAGTCTTCAAACATGGCATGGAGGTACGTTCCCTTATGGTCGTTCTGCTGATGGCGTACCCATGAAGGTCAAGGACAAGGTCATGGAGATCGGTATGCCTTGAAAGTGGTAGGGGTCTAATAATTGGGGTTTTCTGTCCCACTGAATCGTTTCCAATTTTGTGTGGTGGCGTGTCACCATGAGAGGAAGGCATCTGCGCATAAATTATTGCCGTTGTGACCTTCACCTTGGTGTCTGACCTTGAAAACCGAAAATATTTAAGGGGCTATAACGTCCACACCGTTGGTCTTAGGGACTTCAACCTTGGCATGTAGGTACTTTGGCTTACGGTTGTTCTGATGATTGCATACCGATCAAGGTCACGGTCAAGGTCATGGAGATAGGTAGGCCTTGAAAGTAGTAGGGGTATAAAAATTGGGTTTTCAGCCACAAAAGTAAAAATATAATATTTCACGGACCCGGCGAAACCGGTACTCAGTGGTACCTGTACTTGGCGTTACCTGTACTAGGTGTTACCGGTACTAGGCGTTACCGGTACGGGGCGTTGCGCTAGTACTTATTAATTCTTAACAAATTCCATAATATTGCTGTCAGACTACACTAATTTATCAGCTTGAGATTGTGCAAATAAGTATTTTGGCAATATTTCAA
Organism: Phymorhynchus buccinoides; assembly: GCA_017654935.2. Lineage (NCBI taxonomy): Eukaryota > Metazoa > Mollusca > Gastropoda > Neogastropoda > Raphitomidae > Phymorhynchus > Phymorhynchus buccinoides. The sequence continues at coordinate 28,560,822 of CM065688.1, forward strand.
TCACATTTTTTAAACATTTCATAGTTCTTCTTTTTATTCCTTCTTCAGGTAATTTGTAGTAAAAAGTAGTGAAGGAAAAGAGGAAAACAAAGAAGAAAGAAAAGGAGAAGAAGAAGAAAAAGAAGAAGAAGAAGAAGAAGAAGAAGAAGAAATAGAAGAAGTCTTTGTAGAGGTAGCCATTTCCCGAGGTTTCAATACTCATGGGCAATATTGATCAAGATGGTGAAAATGGAGGCGGTGATGATGGTAATGGTAGTGGTAGTGGTGGTGATGATGATGATGACGGTGATGATGATGATGATGATGATGTCTACAGCTGGAACAAATGCCGGCAGAGATGCAGAGTGGATTTCAGTTCGCAGAATATTCCTGGCACTGGCTGGAGGTACAGAAGGTATGTTGCCAACAAAAAAGTATTTGGTTGTTTTCTTTGGGTATTTGGTACTTTAAAGTTACAGAGGCGTCTCTGTGATATTCAGGTTGCTCCCACCTGGAGAGTGCGTCGCAGTCAGAGGCGCACCACCCATTTATTTATGCGTGTGTTTTTGGTGTGTCTGATGAGGAAAGAAAAAAAGGGGTGGGTGGGTAAATTTTGACCAAATGACAACATTTTCGTTGCCACTGGGTTTAATGTGTGCTACGTGCAACGTAGGGGTAACTAGAGCTACAGTTAACTAGAGCTACAGTTTCAGAAACCCTGAGTTTAGGCCATATAAGTATGTTTAAAGGACTATTCAAAGTAATATCAAAGTGAAACAGAATACTTAAATGAACATAAATGAAATACAAAATCCGTTCGTAAGTTTTTGCTTAAATGTGAAGCAGAAAAAGGTTAAAACATCACACAAAATTATTTAAAGAACTAGAATGCACCAACTTTAACAGAAGAAACAACCCTAAAAGACAAACAGAGAGGCATACATATATACTACTGAAAACAATTGGAAGACTAGTCGAAAAGATGGGTTTTTTGTTCACCAATAGGCTTCCTACATAAGACAGACAAAAACAATTACTGAGAACATTGCGATATAACCAAAGACTTTATTGGACACATCTAATTCAAACAGAAGATATAGAGCTTTGAATGAAGGATTCCATGGTTGCACTTTACAGAAACAAATCAAATATTGTGAGCCCTCAATTTGCCTAAAATACAGACATGGTACCACTCCCTCCTTGTATCAACTAGTCTTGTACTCATTTAGGGTATGGCTAGTCACTGCAGAAACTCGAACAGTGAGTTGAAATCATCTGAAGGGGGCAATTTTCTCCGCATAATATGCATGCATATTATGTGTGGTTTCTTTCAGTTCTAGTGAACGTTTGGCCGGTGATTTGCGACTGCTGCAGGAACGCATTCACGTCACTGGCTTGTGTGGGTCTGGTGTTATTGTCCTGGAAAATGGCGCCTTGCCCATGACTTGTAATGCTGACTGTACAAGAGGCCTTGTGACGGTCTTTAACTCTATAATATTAGACCGGAGTTCTGTAGTTCCTCGTCATCCATCATAGTCTGTGATCGACCAACCACCATAGTAATCTCATGCCATGTCAATGGCATCGTGTAGCGCGATTTTCACCGTCTCTAGACGCGAATGTGGCCACTGTGCAAGGATCAGGCCAAGCGCAATTCATGGCTAAAAAGCGAAAACCATGGTGTGGACACCAGATCACAATTCTTTCGCGATTCGTTATGTGGACAAGATGCACAGGTAGATTCAGAAAGTCAGGAAAGATGTTACAACATTGAATTGAAAACGTTTCTATCTGTACTTGCCCAAGGTAACTTGGAAGATACCACGGCACTATTCTTTCCTACATTAAGTCTCCTCTGCAAATCTGAAAATCAAAATATTATTTGCGAACGACATTAGATGGACAGCCAAAACGAAAGCAGTAGTATGCCGCAAGTCACCAAGGCTGCCGTAGAGCTTCTGGGTGAATAAGACGGGTCTGGCCAGGTGCTCTCTCTCAGTAGGTTGAAGAATGGGTAGAATTGCAGCAGGTGCTTGCTTATTTGTTTGTTATTGCCACATGGACACGCTTCAGCTTGGCCAATACGAAGTTGTGTATGCAACGGTTGTGGACAGTTCTCAGACCTGCCCTTGGCGAGTTAGATGGTAGTGTGAGTGTGCCTTGCTGTGATGTTTGTGTTGTTGATCCCACTTCTTCTGCTGTATGGCTTTAATGATAGTCTTGACCTCTGAGAAACTGGTAGACCCGTATGTTCACCTACTGTTTTGAAGAACCCTCCTTAGCTAGAAAAAAATCAAAACGATGGCTTAGTTACTTTCAATTGTATGGACGAACAATTTGTTGCTGGGTTTTTTTCGTTGCAGGTGGTGTCTGACAACGCCATTCAGGGCTTAGCCCTGGGTCTGTCCCTGTCCTTCCCTGTCCTTGTGCTGGCCACGGGCAACATCATCATCGGCCTCCTGGCCTCAATGTCCATTTGCTGCGTCACTTCCTGCGTCATTGGCGTCATCCCATTGGCTGGATGGAAGCTAGGGGTGAGTGTTTGTCAGTGTGTGTATGCAGGTTGATCTTGAATGTCATAAGTAGACCTGATTTAAAAAAAGTTAGATTATACTAAGAAGCAAATGGTTGTTCTGGACACCAACCTCTTTGACCATATATGTCCTACTGGATCAGTATATAACTCGTTTTCGAAAGCAAGCACACACATTATAAAATGCACAAGACATTTACACGGAGATGGACGCCAAATTGCAAATAGCCATAATAATAAAAAATATATAAAATAGACTTTATTACAAAAAAGTCATACTTTGCTTTTCAGTCCTCACAGAAGAACTAATGAGCGAATCGAAGAGTGTTTCTGTGATTATGCAGGTCCTGGTATCTTTCAATACGAACCTGCTGGTCGGCCTGGCAGTGGACGTTGTTATCCACCTGGCAGAAGGCTACGACATGTCTCATGATGATGATGATGATGGTGGTGGTGGTTGCGATGATGGTGGTTGTGATGATGACGATGGTGATGATGATAATGTCGATGATGATGATGACAACGACGACGACGACGACGATGATGATGATGATGATGTTGATGATGATGATGATGATGATGATGATGATGATGATGATGATGATGATGATGATGATGATGATGATGATGATGATGATGATGATGAGTATGATGATATCACCACAGGTTCTGGTGTCCTTCAACATGTGTTTGCTGGTGGGTCTGGCCGTGGACTTTGTGGTCCATCTGACTGAAGGCTATCACATATCTCATGATGATGATGATGATCGTGATGATGATGTTGATGATGATGATGATGATGACGATGATGATGATGATGAAGATGATGATGATGCTGATGATATCACTACAGGTCCTGGTGTCCTTCAACATGTGTCTGCTGGTGGGTCTGGCCGTGGACTTTGTGGTCCATCTGGCGGAAGCCTACCACGAGTCGCTGAGCCCTGACCGCAAGGGCAAGGTGCAGGACACGCTGGAGAGGATGGGCACCCCTGTCTTTGCCGGGGCCTGTACTACCATAGGGGCGTCCTTCTTCATGCTGTTCGCCAAGATTCAGTTCTTCTTCCAGGTTAGGTTGCAGACCACTCATGTAGAAATATGTTTGCTGTCTGTCTGCTAATCTGTTTATATTTGTGTGTTTATCTGTTTTGTTGGTTTGTTTGTTTTTGTTTTTATTTCTTTACCGTTTTTAAATGTATTATTTTTGGTCATAAGCCTTTATTGCTCTACATCTGTCCGATTGATTGTCGGTATCTGTCTCTTTCTGTATATATTTGTTTATCATGTCCTCTCTTGCCTGTCATTTCTCATCTGTTTGCTCTATCATGCTTTTGTTTGCTTGGTTCGTTCCTTGTTTGTGTTTTTGTTTCTCCAAGTACCGATTGGACGATTATTCTTGGCTTATAATCTTAAATTCTGTTAACTAATGTTTCTGTCTACCTGGTTTCTATTCCTTTCTGTGTCTGCTTGTGTCTATTTCCCTCTCATTATCACCCTAATTCTTGAACAGTTATGATAAACGTCCTTTTGTTTCTAACCGTGCAAGCGATCTGCTAAATATGGATATTCTGACATTCGGAAGCCTACATGATATCCCTAACGTCTGTTGTCAATGCATCCTCAAAATAATTCATATAGGCCTGCGACCTACAAAGACAAACAAGAAAACTAAACTATTAATACTGGTATGTTTTGACTCATTGTTGTGTGTAAATCAAGGGTTATAATGCCAACAGTTACTATGCTTTCAGTCTTCTCGGTGGAAAATCAGAAGGAACTACAATGAAAGGAATAAACAAGACTTATAACGGATAATGCTTCACGGCATTTACCCTCGAAATAAGAGAAAACACAAGCTGGCAAACACACACACACACACACACACACACACACACACACACACACACACACACACACACACACACACACACACATATATATATATATACACACACATTACAGATACATCTCACATCTCAAATGCCACATAATGCATCAAATTGTTTACACATATATATATGCACACACATACACACACACACACACATACACACACACACACACACACACACACACACACACACACACACACACACACACACACACACACACCGATTAGAATGTATCAAGATGCTTATCTATTACAGATACATCTCACGTCTCAAATGCTACATAATGCATCACATTGTTTACACATGTTCATATGGACCAAACGGCCTGCAAAAACTGAATAAAATATATTGTTATTGTTACACATAACGATTCGTGTTCAACCCCTTTCATTTCATCATCCAATGTTCCATTTTCTGTTACAGTTTGGAATCTTCATGATCAGCGCTATCGGCTTCTCCTTCGTCTTGTCCATGGGGCTCTTCATCCCAGTCATGGCCATCATTGGACCGGAAGGGAACACGGGAGACCTGCGCGTGCTCTTCAGGAAGTGCTGCGCCCTCTGCCGACCCAAGAACAGGGGAGAGAATGCCCCTCCGACGCCTTCTCGTCCACAGTCCTCCCGCCCACTATCTTCTCGATCCCCCTCTTGCCCTACACAAGTCGTCACTTCAGTCCAGAATGATTAAACCTTACCACCTGGCACTATTGTATAGTCTTGAAGGTGACGACCAATATACTGGAATGCTTCACACACACGGATAATTCCTTTCCGATATTTTTGTAAGAGTTTAAAAACGAAAAGCTTTTTTATAATATAAAAAGAGATTCCAAAGTAACATGCTCAAAACTAAACCCAAATTAACTTCAGGATTAGGTTTCAGCTTGCTGACCTTGAGGCGTTCAATTGCCTACACCAAAACAAGTGATTGCATGTGTCATTTTGCATATTTTAGTTAAAATTAACTTTATATTTTGTTCTTGTTAAAGCGATGTTTTTCTGTTTATCTCTTTGAAAAGTTCAGTGTTAGAATTAAAAGCACTGCGCTAACAGAATTTGATTTCAAGTCTGTAACACCAATGAAATGAACGATCGACCAGGCTGATTTCTGGTACGAGTACGAGATCCTAAAAGTAACACAATAACAATATTGGATTTATAATAGCTGACTAATAATATTAGAATAGCTAACTAACAAGACCTAGCTGTCTTTCATCCATTTTGTTAAGTGGTAATTGTAAGTTCAGCACAAACCATGAATTATAAATAAACGCACGATAGTATGTAATATACTAACCACTTAGGATTATATATCAACCATCTAAAGTACATGCAACGGTAGTATAGATACGAAAATCTAATTTCCATTTTACCATTAAAGTTTTTACATCCTTCAGTATTGGTAGGCCTACCTTTAATACGATCATTTGTCATTTGTTTTTATTCATTTATGGCTCATCTCATTCTGTTCCTCGTGTATTTTCTACACTGTTCTACTGTTATACAAGATTCGTTTAAAACAGACAGTACATTATAGTTCTGTCTGCTTGAAATGAATGGAACACAAAAGCTTCATATTCAAATAAATCACTCTATTAAATTGTACACAAATGTTTGAGCCGTCAGATTCATAATGATAAGTATTCTCAAATACAATTTTGTATTTAAAAATGTTTTCAAACGCTAAGTCGAAAAAAGAAAAGAAGAGAAGAGAAAAAAAAGTAAACAACAAAATAACAAAGATAATTATTTTAGTAAAGGTGGTGGGTGGAGGGAACAAAAACAAAGAGAAAAAAACCTCTCGAAATTCTCCCCGTGGGAATACCGGGGGTCTTTTGTAAAACTAGTTCCCCCACCTTCTGGAAGTTCTGTGCTTGTAACTTCCTTTAATATGCCCCTCTCTTTGTCTCTGCCTTTTCCTTTTGCTGTCTGCTATCTTTCTAACTTATTGGCCCATTCTCCTGCCTTTTTAAAAACAAAAAATTCAAATATGCCTAATTTCTCTCCTCTGAGCTCCTTCGAAATCGGAATGTGTTGGCTGTACGCAGAGGGGAGACCAGTGAAATCTGAAAACCGGACACATACCATTACGGTCATATGGCCTGGAAACGCAGAAGAAGAAGAACTCACAAAAGTTATGCACTTACATTTGTGTACCACCTACCTATAATCACAGCAAATAATAATTAGTATTCAAAAATGAGGGGGGGGGGGGAGTATTTATTTGTTTGTTTGTTTATGCTTACTCTGATTTCAACATTGTTATGAATATGCCACATGTTCTATGCAGATATTGTCACATGTTAAATAACTGTCAGTGCGCCGTCTTAAAACGTTAAACTCAGAGTTTGTATTATCAAACAAAACATCATCGCTGTAATATGCCTAGAACTTTTGTAACTTTTACTTCATTGTCGATAACCACTGGTCCTAGTTCATGATTGTGGAATTAATTTTGCTGGAAACTGGGCATTTTTGAGAAAACAATGTTGGCATGCCAGAGTGAGTGGTTCAATTCTGTAGGAAATAAACAACTGTAATCAGATTTTTAAAGCTTAGAAGAGATTTGCGTCATTATTATATAATAGAATAATACTATATCGCTGTATTGCACATATCTCAGACAGAATTTGATATCGCGCACCTTTTTGCCATTGCTGTTCCGATTGATATATTAAATAATTTGGATTTTTGACTTTGTAAGTTTTTTAATTTATTATTTGTTGTAACAATTTATTTATTTATTATTATTAATAAAACAATTTCTTCACAATACTCTCTCTTTACTAATTAACAACGCATTGATCACATCAGTCACACTACTCTCTCTTTACTAATAAACAACACACTGATCACATCAGTCACGTTACTCTCTCTTTACTAATAAACAACACATTGATCACATCAGTCACATTACTCTCTCTTTACTAATAAACAACACATTGATCACATCAGTCACAATACTCTCTCTTTACTAATAAACAACACATTGATCACATCAGTCACAATACTCTCTCTTTACTAATAAACAACACATTGATCACTTGACTTTGTAATTATTTTTTTTTAATACGACATCTTAAGATAAGAATGAAAGACCAATAAGAAACGAAATAGGAATAACCGTAGAAACTTCTGCTTCTCGTGACCCAAGTAGAACATCATAATGTTCTGTGTGTGGAGGTAACATTAACCCCTTGCCTGCCTGCCCCGTATTTATCTCGGGCAGTATGATGTAATTGCTGATGTCATACCTTTTGATGTCAAAACTCAGGAACGCTGGCTTTTGCTATAAATCAGCCATGAGGAAAATAGACCTAAATATATCAAGACCATTATTTTGTTGTCAAATTGAGTCTTTTCAATTTTACTACTTAAACAAAAGTCTCTCTTTTTTCCGGCAGTAAGGATGTAAGAAAACACAGTATGCATAAACAGCAAACTAAAACAAAAAGTCATGTTAAAAACTGCGGTGCGTGTAATCGGTGCTAATATGTATTCAAGGTTTTTGTTTATTTTTAATTATATAGACCTGTACGTGTGCTTCAATATAACAAATGGATGCGGTGTTGTTGTTGTTTTTTCCTCTATCGCAATATAATGCTTGTCTGCTTTTCACAAGAACTGCTCTTGTACTTTTATATATATTGTCGTTATTTGTATTTTATTATCATGTTGTTTATTTTCATAATGTATTGTTTTTGCCCTCTTCTTAAAGAAAAAAATCCGCAATATTGTATTTGTACATGGAGAGTGTATTGTGTAGTAGTGACATTTTTGATAGATGTTCCATGGTAGGCAAATGTTCTTTGACTTTATCGCAGTACTTGGAGCGTACTCATAAGAATTAGAAAAGAGAACCTACATTAGGGATAAGAACAAAAACGAACTGACGTATACACGTATAATGAGAACAGGAATAATATTCAGAAGCAGACGGCACAGCACGTGTGTTAAGTAAAATCATTCAATGTATGTCCACAAGTAGACACGCATGTATTAAAAAAAACCACGTTTATATTACTTTATGCAAAACACACAGTATGGATTCATACTCCATGCCTTTGTTTGCATCCGGATTATTATTCGGTTAGCAATGTATTTAGTGGTAAGGACAGTTTGAGTATCCGAGCTGCTTGCTGCTACCTTTTCCCGCGTCAGTCCGGATGATGTTGCTGCCCAAGTCAGACGCTATTCTGAACCCGCGAATAATCTTTCTTAGATTCTGCAGAGAGGTATAGAAAGTTCTTTCTATATCTCTGGATTCTGCCTTTTGGGCCTATAGCACATCATCCAAGCGTTTAGAAGTGGCGCTGTGGTGGTTTGTGCGCATTGACCGGTGTTTTTTCGTTGGCACTGTGGTCTTTGTATGATGACCGGTGATTTTGGGGGCGCCGTGTCTTTGTGTGATGACGCTGTTTTTGACCGGTGATTTTTGGGGCGCCGTGTCTTTGTGTGATGACGCTGTTTTTGACCGGTGATTTTTGGGGCGCCGTGTGTTTGTGTGATGACGCTGTTTTTGACCGGTGATTTTTGGGGCGCCGTGTCTTTGTGTGATGACGCTGTTTTTGACCGGTGATTTTTGGGGCGCCGTGTCTTTGTGTGATGACGCCGTTGTCTTTGTGCTCTAATTTCCTAAAGTACGTTTTCGCACTGTTGTTGTGTTCTGGGTCATCTGATGTTATTTCGTGATTTCTGCAGATGAATGGGTTTTTTTAGCAGCAAGAAGCTCGGATACTCAAACTGTCCTCCCACTAACATCACTAACCTCATAATAATTACAATTAAATTTCACCTTCCTTAAGAAAGCTCATTCAATTTATTAATGATATGCGGTAAAACGTTATGTTGCACGTCTGATCACTTATACACAAACACTCGTGTTTTTTAACCCTCTATTGCATACGCTTTTGCGTATTTGTTTGTCTTTTACCTACAACATGAAGCGAAAGTGCTAGGCATGCAGACATTCATATTATAACAATATGTGTTTTATAGCTAAGGATAAAAACCCATAATGATTGATAAACGACCGTTTGTATATAGGCATATTATGGGTAAATAAAATAGAAAAGGTGTTGTCGGTGAACCATACTATATTTTGTGGCACAAAATTCCAAAGATTCAAAGCACTTTGTCATTTTTTGTAACCAAGAAAATGCTAAGCTTACAAGTAAAAAATGCAACTAAAATTGTACCTCACTTAAATTATTGGTCACTGGGTATACATATATTATGTACACTGACGAATACTCTAAATGTCTCCACACACTCCTTCTTATTTTATATAATTATATTTTGTATTCATTAATGAAATATATTATCCAGAACAGAACAAAGTTGGAAAAAAAACTACGAAGAAAAACAAGGAAAAAGAAAGATCATTTTCTGCAGAAGGAAAGATTTAGGAAAATCGTGCGAAAGACAGACAGACAG
>CM065688.1:28573160-28578160 GCA_017654935.2 Phymorhynchus buccinoides
GTCGTAAACCTTCTTGATGATTGCAACATACGGAGCAATTGGCACGATTTAGACGACCCCGCCTCTTCCACGAGTCTCTCCCCGTGGGGATACTGTGGGATCTTTCGTAAAAAAATAGTTCTCCCACCTTCTGGAAGTTCTGTGCTTGTAACTTCCTCTAATCTGCCACTCTCTTTGACCCTGCCTTTTCCCTTTGCTTTATATCATCTACTATCTTTCTGACTTATTGGCCCATTCTCCTGCCTTTAACCCTTTCACCGCCAAAGTCGCATTTTAGCACCACAGTGATTTAACAACACCTATGTTACTAAAAGGCATCAAATCGGGGTCTATTATCCAATGACTGTATTGTTTTAGTTTTGGGAAGTAAGGATAGTCCTTATTTTATGTCACAGAAGAATCCCCAACACTACAAATGGATTTTGTTCGCTACCCAGGTAATTTTAATAGAAAGTTTTGGCGGAAATATGGCTGGCGGTGAAAGGGTTAAATGTGTTTTCTAAATACTTTCCCTCCTTTGAGCTCCTCCGATATCGGAATGTGTCGGCTGTACGCAGCGGGGAGACCAGTGAAAACTGAAAACCGGACACATACGTACCTTACCCATTATGACCATATGGCCCGGGGACGCAGATGAAGAAGAAAAAGGCACGATGTAATGGGATTTATACCTACTACTAGCAAAAGTTACAAATATCGTTAATTTGTTGTTGTTGAGTGGAGGTTTCACGTCCTCATGGCGAAAACGCCTTATGGGAAAAGTTGTTCTAGTGATTGGGTCGATGCGGAGATGGCCGCTAAGCGGTTGATGGTCGAAGATCCTTAAATATAAAACAATTGAAAGAACATGGAAACAAGAAGAAAATGAAATGGTGTAAGAGTATGTAGCAAACACACAGGTATGCGCACACACACACACACACACACACACACACACACGCGCGCGCACGCACTAAACATATGCGCACTCATTCCGTCTCTGTTTGTGTGGATGTAAGCGTGGACGTACATGCATGTACATGCAAGCGGATAGTAATTTGATACATGTGTTCCACCCCCACCCCCATCCCCACATTCACAGCCGTGTCTTCTTGGCCATCTGCGCATAAGTGAGTTAAAGATTAAAACAACAGCGATCTTTAAAGACCCACCACATCCATGAGTGAAAATCACGGGTTTCACGTGTTTCTCTCTCTCGCTGGTAAGAAATCTTCTTTTGACCAGGTTTGACTCCCATACAAATGCCCCCAAATTCAAAGCAACACATCAGTTCAAAGAGCAGCCTCAATTTGAATATGGGGAAAATTGTATGTGGGTCACAGCAACCCAGAAGAAACCTGTGGACGTTAATCGTGGTGCGTCACTGGGTCTTTAAAGACCCACCACATCCTTGAGTGAAAATCACGTGTTTCTCTCTCTCTCTCGCTGGTAAGAAATCTTGTTTTGACCAGGTTTGACTCCCATACAAATGCCCCCAAATTGAAAACGAGACAGAGACTTTGAAGAGCAGCCTCATATTGAACTTGGGAAATTTGTATGTGGGTCACAGCTACCCAGAAAAAAACCAGGGACTTAAATCTGCTGGGTCATGGGGTCTTTAAAGACACACTGCCCCACCACGATTAAGTCCCTTGTTTTTTTTCTGGGTAGCTGTGACCCACATACAAATGCCCCAACTTTAAATTGAGGCTGCTCTTTAAAACGATGCTTCGTTTTCAAGTTGGGGGCATTTGTATGGGAGTCAAACCTGGTCAAAACAAGATTTCTTACCAGCTATAAGAGGGAAAACATGTGAAACCCGTGAATTTGACACGTGATCTGGTGGGTCTTGAACTCACTATTTTCACAAACGCACAGCAGAAAACAAGCATCGATGGCATTATGAAAGGGAAATAACTCAGTTTGAAGTCTATTTCTAACAGAGCTTGTCCCCCTTTATGTCGTTCTGCGTAAAACGTTTATATGATGCGCTAACACACATCTGCATATTAATTATTCTAGCATACATTATTTGTGTGGCAAGTGTGGTATGGTGCGGTGTTGCATGTCTGTGTCAAAGTCAAAGTCAAAATGCAGAACAAACTTGTTTTATTTTTCACCAAGACATCTGAAAAAAATAAAAATAAATGATATAGTAAAATGAGAATAAACTCGAAAACCATGCAAAGCTAAAACTAAAATGCCAACTGCAAAAGGAAAACCAATACCCTGTAAACAATAAATGCGAATAATGTGTGTGTGTGTGTGTGTGTGTGTGTGTGTGTGTGTGTGTGTGTGTGTGTGTGTGTGCGTGTGCGTGCGTGTGCGCGTGTGCGCGCGCGTATGCTTAATAGTTGTTGCAGTTGGTTCAAATTAAAATATGCTTGTTAAAATGTAGTCTTATGTACAATTTTGTTGTTTAGCACAAGGATATTTTAAGAATCTCGTAATTTGAGGAAGCTCTCTCTCTCTCTCTCTCTCTCTCTCTCTCTCTCTCTCTCTCTCTCTCTCTCTCTCTCTCTCTCTCTCTCTCTCTCTCTCTCTCTCTCTCTCTCTCTCTCTCTCTCTCTCTCTCTCTCTCTCTCTCTCTCTCTCTCTCTCTCTCTCTCTCTCTCCAAGTGAACTTAGGCTCACTGAACCAGATTCTGTTTCTTTTAGACCGAAAGAGTTGAGACAAAGTGAACTTAGACTCTAAAAGACGCTCCCGGCTGGAGTAAACTTTGAGGTCATATGATTATGAAGGTTTGATTGTCAACGCTTTGTTTTGTTTTCCCTCGTTTGAGTGTCATACAAAAAAAGACTTGACATAAAGCTGGAATGAACATGTTTCTTTTTATTTAACCCTGGTTTTATCTTAGCTGGTCAAGGCAAGACATTAAGCAACCGTTGGAATTGTGCCAGCTGACTCGAAAAGTAGAGATAAGACTTGGCACACCACTTGCCGAAAGGCAGATTGAAAGATAAAACGGTCGTAAAGTTTTTCTTCATAACGGACATTTCAGTAAACTCCGTTCGGAGAACATGTTGTTCTACGTTGGGGCTGTTGTGACGTCACTGTTGGTGACGTTTAGCTTGACGTCATGCGAGCTGCTGCGCAATGGCGGGTTCGAGCACGGGATACAGGGGTGGCACTGCTGGGGGATACAGTGCGAGACTCTGGGGACTTCGGACAGCCATGACGGATATCACGCCATCAGAACGCACGGCAGGTAGGCCTACAGGGGCATGTGGGTGGCAAGGACAGTAGGCCTACAGGGCATGTGGGTGGCGAGGACAGTAGGTCTACATGGCATGTGGGTGGCAAGGAAAGTAGGCCTACAGGGCATGTGGGTGACATAACAGCTGGAATGAACATGGGCATGTGGGTGGCGAGGAAAGTAGGCCTACAGGGGCATGTGGGTGGCGAGGACAGTAGGCCTACAGGGCATGTGGGTGGCAAGGACAGTAGGCCTACAAGGGCATGTGGGTGGCAAGGGAATGTGGGTGGCAGCTGACAGAAAAGTAGGAGATAAGACTTGGCACACCACATGTGGGTGGCAAGGACAGTAGGCAGATTGAAAGATAAAACGGTCGTAAAGTTTTTCTTCATAACGGACATTGGGTCAGTAAACTCCGTTCGGAGAACATGTTGTAGGCCTACACGTTGTGGGTGGCGAGGACAGTACTGGGCATGTGGGTGGCAAGTAGGCCTACACTGTTGGTGGCAAGGACAGTGGCCTACGTTTAGCGAGGACAGTCATGCGAGCTACATGGGCATGTGGGTGGCGCAGTATGGCGGGTGGCGAGCACGGGATACAGGGGTGGCCTACAGGGGCATGTGGGTGGCGAGGACAGTAGGCCTACAAGGGCATGTGGGTGGCGGGACAGTAGGCCTACAGGGCATGCACGGCAGGTAGGCCTACAGGGGCATGTGGGTGGCAAGGACAGTAGGCCTACAGGGCATGTGGGTGGCGAGGACAGTAGGCCTACAGGGGCATGTGGGTGGCGAGGACAGTAGGCCTACAGGGGCATGTGGGTGGCGAGGACAGTAGGCCTACAATGGGCATGTGGGTGGCAAGGACAGTAGGCCTACATGGGCATGTGGGTGGCGAGGACAGTAGGCCTACAAGGGCATGTGGGTGGCGAGGACAGTAGGCCTACAAGGGCATGTGGGTGGCGAGGACAGTAGGCCTACAAGGGCATGTGGGTGGCGAGGACAGTAGGCCTACATGGGCATGTGGGTGGCGAGGACAGTAGGCCTACAGGGGCATGTGGGTGGCGAGGACAGTAGGCCTACAGGGGCATGTGGGTGGCAAGGACAGTAGGCCTACAAGGGCATGTGGGTGGCGAGGACAGTAGGCCTACAAGGGCATGTGGGTGGCGAGGACAGTAGGCCTACCTACAGTAGGGCATGTGGGTGGCGAGGACAGTAGGCCTACAAGGGCATGTGGGTGGCGAGGACAGTAGGCCTACAAGGGCATGTGGGTGGCGAGGACAGTAGCCCTACAAGGGCATGTGGGTGGCGAGGACAGTAGGCCTACAAGGGCATGTGGGTGGCGAGGACAGTAGGCCTACAAGGGCATGTGGGTGGCGAGGACAGTAGGCCTACAAGGGCATGTGGGTGGCAAGGACAGTAGGCCTACAAGGGCATGTGGGTGGCGAGGACAGTAGGCCTACAAGGGCATGTGGGTGGCAAGGACAGTAGGCCTACAAGGGCATGTGGGTGGCGAGGACAGTAGGCCTACAAGGGCATGTGGGTGGCGAGGACACAAAGGGAGCGCCCTGATAGACCGTAACGTGTCATATCAGTCCCATGTGCAACAAAAGTCCCACATGTCATTAGTCCTACGTAGCATTGGTCCTAGGGTTAGAGTTAGGGTTAGGGTTAGTAGTACCATCGACACGTAGGATTCGTGCCACGCGGGACTACCGGAGTGTATACATACATTGATAAACTGGATGGATAGGCACTAGGGCACTGTTTTTGTTCCTGTCTCATTGTCATTGTCATACCGTGTAGTGAGTCTAATCTATGTAGTTCT
>CM065688.1:28583160-28590660 GCA_017654935.2 Phymorhynchus buccinoides
TTCGGGGTAGTGGTCAACTCGTGGGTTTACGTGGACCCTAACCAGCAGAACTACCGTGACTTCATCCACCGGCACTTCAACTGGGCAGTGCCCGGCAACGCCCTCAAGTGGAGGCAGTTGGACTGGCACCAGGTCTAGTGGACTGAGTGGGTGACTGGATGGATTGATGGATGAGTGGATGAAACGATGGAGGAAAGAAGAAAGAAAGAAGGATGGAAGGAAGGAAGGTTGGATTCATTGGTGGATGGATTGACAAGGTATGCATACACAAACAAATGGACGGATGGATGGATGGATACTGGAGAGAAGGGGGGGAGAGAGGAGGAAGAAATGAAGGAAAAATGGATGGATAGGTGTATGCATGGATGGATGGATGGGTGGACGGATGATGGAGGGAAGAAGAAAAGGAAAGAAAGGAGGAAGGTCGGGATTGATGGATGGATTGATTATGGATGAGAAGAAGAAAATGAAGAAAGAAAGAAAGGAAGAATGGATGGATGGATTAATTAATAAAAGATGTATGTATGCATGGATGGATGGATGGATGGATTGATAGTATTTGATGGATGCACGGATAGAAAGGACAGATGGAAGGATGGATGGAAGAAGGAAAGGAGAGAGGAATAGGTAGGTGGAGGGATGCATTGAATCGATGGATAATTATACTGATGGAGAGAAGGAGGGTGACATTTGATAAATGAATGAATTGCGCTGTGGGATAGATGAGTGGACGAATGGTTTGATGAACGGAGACAAGGAAAGAGGGAGAGATGGTGTGGTGCGAACGGGTAGATGCATGGATGGTTTAACGGGTACTCAATGAAAATCAAGTAGATACTGGCGAGTTTACTCCTCAATATAACATCCAAGGAATTGACCAATCCCTCCATTAATCAATCAATCAATCAAGACAATTAAAATAAATTAAAAAATCAATCAACAAAGCGGTCAGACTGTCAGTGAATCAGTTAGTTAAATTGAGTACTGCTATATCATTATAATAGAGTGGCCTAATAATATGTAAGCACGCTCTTAGTTAAAACCATTCTATTTTATTTTTGTACGTACATAGGGTAAGACGGGGTAAGAAAAGCCCATGGGCGGGTAAAAAGCCCATGCCAATTATCTCATGAAATGAAGCAAATTTCAGTCACATTTTGCCCATGAGACGAGTGTTAATGTTTAGCATTCGTCTCATGGACAAATTTGACTGAAATTTTCTTTAGTTCATGAGATAATTGGCATGGGCTTCTTACCCGCCCATGGGCGTTTTACCCCGTCTTCCCCTACTATTTTGTTGATGTGTGCAGACATCGGATCACACGTTGTATCAACGTGCAGTGGACACACTCGAAGGACTGAAGAACGCTGGGTATGGGGTAGTAGTCATACCATTCCAGTTTCCCATTGCCAGTTTGTCTTCTCCTCCTTACCCCGTTTCTCTTGTGCCGTCTACCTGTCTGTGTCTCTATCTCTGATCTCTCTCTCTCTCGCTCTCTATGTCTGCCTGTGTTCCCTCCGTCTCATTCTCTTCCCTGTCTTCTCCCCCCCCCTCCCCCTCCCCCCTCGCCAACATTTTCTTTGCATTCCCCATGTCTCATATTATTCTGTTTGTATCGCATTAGTCTGCTCGATGTGTCACAAACAAGTACTCTTTACACAAAAAAATCGGTGTGCATTTTACATCAGTGCTCTCTCCATCTTCCGACACACCCACGCCTATCTTGAGTACCCCTCCCCTTTCTCCCTCTCCTTTCTTTTTCTTTCTGTCTGTCTGCCTCTCTCTCTCTCTCTCTCTCTCTCTCTCTCTCTCTCTCTCTCTCTCTCTCTCTCTCTCTCTCTCTCTCTCTCTCTCTCTCTCTCTCTCTCTCTCTATCTCTCTCTCTCTCGCATTCTTTAAATTGCTGTATATATTACATACAACCAACTATTCTGCATCCCGTACCCCTCCCACTGTTCCCTCAATATGCGATCAAAAATGTTTGTGGTTTTGTAATGAATTCTGTATTTATTATTAGTTAATATGCCATTGTTCATTCTACTCCTCCCCAGTGTTCCCTTGTGATATGGGCAGAAGGCCTAGTCAGTAAACTGAGTTGAGCTGAGTTGAGTCTCTCTCTCTCTTCCTCTCTCTCCTTGTACGCTCTTCAAAGAACAGTACCCTAAGGGGGGGAAAAGTGATACGTCGCTGCAGGATATAATAAAAAATAAAATAAAATAATAAACAAACCATTCGTGGTTTCGCGCAGGTTAAAGATCCGAGGTCACAACATGGTGTGGTCCATCGACACCTTCATCCCCAACAGCGTGAAGGCGCAGAGCGGTGACCAGCTGAGAGCCACCGTCCAGCGCCACATCCAGTGGACCATGAACCAGACCCGGGGATAGTGAGTGGGCTTCTTCACTGGGAGGGGGGGGGGGGGGGGGGGTAGGGGGGGGGGGCATATCTGGCGGCGGTGCCACGTGAGGGGGACCTTGAATTTCACTGAGTTGAATTTAGAGAGTTGACTAAGAAAGGTCAGCGTAACTCGGGCAGAACGAGTGCGGGCTTAAGCCGGCGACAGACTATGTGACTGCCTCATGTGACTCGATCAGGTCGTGACGTTTCACCTCATTTGCATACCATGCTGCTCGATCGGTCTGACTCAGTCGGGCCCAGTCAGGTGACAGGGCCGAATAGGGCGGGTTCTAAATTTCACTGATCGAGTCTGATCGAGTCAGATGGCTTGTGACCTCTTCTGTGCGGGGAAAAAAAATTGATGAACGTCACGACCTGATCGAGTCATATGAGGCAGTCGCATAGTCTGTCTCCCGCGTTAGTAGTCTAGTATAGAGAACGAACACTCGTGGCCAATGCCATAGTAGGTCCTACCCCCACCCCCACCCCTCCTCAACCTTTCTTTTTTGTTTCTACTCGGGATCTCCAGATCGGTGTTCCCAGTTTGTATTTTGAAAGTGGCGTCGTAAGTTACTCGTAGTACATGATTTAGACATATTATTATTTAGAAAGAGCGAGAGACTGATTCCACGGTCTGTCTGTCTGTCTGTCTGTCTGTCTCTGTCTATCTCTGTCTCTGTCTCTCTCTCTCTCTCTCTCTCTCTCTCTCTCTCTCTCTCTCTCTCTCTCTCTCTCTCTCTCTCTCTCTCTCTCTCTCTCTCTCTCTCTCTCTCTCTCTCTCTCTCTCTCTCTCTCTCTCTCTCTCTCTCTCTCTCTCTCTCTCTCTCTCTCTCTCTCTTTCCCTCTATATATCTCTCTCTCCCCCTCCCTCTCTCTTTTATCTCTCTCGCTCCCTCCCCCCCCTCTCTCTCTCGCTCTCGCTCTCCCATCCTTGCGTAATACACACTGTGTGTGTGTTTGTGTGTGTGGGTGTGTGTGTGTGTGTGTGTGTGTGTGTGTGTGTGTGTGTGTGTGTGTGTGTGTGTGTGTGTGTGTGTGTGTGTGTGTGTGTGTGTGTGTGTGTGTGTGTGTGTGTGTGTGTGTGTGTGTGTGTGTGTGTGTGTGTGTGTGTGTGTGTGTGTGTGTGTGTGTGTTTCGGGCTAATTTACTAATTTTCTTTCTTCCTTCCTTTCTCCCTTCCTTGTTTTCCCTTTCTTACCTTATTCCTTCCTTCATTCTTATCTTTCTGTCAGCTTGGAGCACCGGGACGTGAATAACGATAATCTTCACGGGCAGTGGTTCCAGAAATAATTCCGATCTGCCTACATTAATTAATTAATTAATTCATTCATTCATTCATTCATTGACTCATTCATTCATTCTTTCTTTCTTTCTTTCTTTCTATCTTTTTTTGATTTCTTTTCTTCCTTCCTTCTTTCAGTTTGGAGCACTGGGACGTGAACAACGAGAACCTTCACGGGCAGTTGTTCAAGAGAATCTGACAGTGTGTTCTTTCCTTAACTTTTTTCATGCATTCATTCTTTCTTTCTTTCTGTCTTTCCTTCCTTCCTTCCTTCCCCCATTCATTCGTCCTTCCTTCTTTCTTTCTTTCTTTCTCTCTTTCTTTATTTCTGTCTTTCTATCTATCTTTCTGTCTTTTTCACTTTATTTCCGTCTTTCACTTTATCCTTTCTATTCCTCGTACAAACACTAAGACTCTTTCATTCATTTTTTCTTCATTTCTTTCTGTCGATTTCCCGCCCCCTCTCTTTCCGTCTGTCAGTCACTGGGACGTGAACAACGAGAACCTCCACGGGCAGTGGTTCCCAGGAGAAGCTTCAGGACAGGGACTACGACCTGGAGCTGTTCCGCATGATGCACCAGGCCGACCCCTCCCCCAAACTCTTCCTCAACGACTACAACGTGGTGGCTCAGGGAGCAGCCACCTACGTGAGTCTGTGATTGGCTGTAGGCCCCATCACGCATAATTGTGATGGTACATGGGGAAAACCTACATAAGTCGCTCAGAATGTTTTTAGCAAAAGCTAAAAATAGTCAACAACCCCCCAAAATGTCAATTGTGTAATTAGGGCATATTTAGGTACATTTGCATGTGTTCTATCAGTATCCACAACATGAAAGACAATTTCAAATGACTTCTTTGTTTATTTGATTGTTTTCTAAATCAAGTCAATAGAAACAAAGAGGCAAAATTGTATCTTCTATGCCCGATTTCTGCAAATGATCTATCTCGAATGCCAAACTTCAAATAATTATAAAATAAAAACTAGACAAGATAACTCAATTCGGGTTTCTGTGTGTTAACAAGGAATCTATGCCCCACCATGGAAAGTTGAAATCTCAATTTATGCCAAAATTCAATTATGTCTGTTTTTCCCATACACTGTCACACATTTTATAATGAAGACCTCACTACGTCCTCACTGCGCATGCGCGCTAGTTTGTTTTTAGAGAACGTAGCGAGGTCGTGGAAGTCGTCATGACCTCACTACGATTTAAGGAGTGGAGACCGTAGATCGAGCCACGCTCTTGGCGCCGGGCCTACGCTGCCAGTACGTTATCAGTACCCTGCCACTACTTCGTGGACTGTCCACGCACTCACCACGTTGCTACTACGTTGTCACTACGTTGTCTCCGTTCTCACTACAATCCCGCCAGGCTTCCTTTCCCACCACTTCCTTTCCCACCACAATAGCATGTTTACACACGCGCGTGGCTATAACGCATCCTACCAGGCTCCCCACGCTCCTATCAAGCAAGACCACACTACGCTCTTTTTCGTTTCGCCCAGCCCATGTTCTGGCTGATCATGAAAGACGTAGCGAGAACTTGGCCTATGCGTGATGGGGAGTGGGGTGTGTGTGTGGGTAATGAGGTAATGTGGAGCTTGCTGCGGAGCCAACACGAGTGAGGTCCTTCTTCGAGGGCGCCACCACGTCCAAGAACATACAGACTGGATCGGCTATCGAAATTAGGGTCACAATGAGAGCAGGGCATGTACGGGCACAGAATGTGAAACATTTAGGCCGTGCACATACATAAGCGGATATTCCGTGCGGAAACCCGTACGCAATCCATAAATAAGTGATACAAAGAAGGGAAAAGATTTGCGCACGTGTTCGAATTTCCCCTATGTGCGTAAACTTGTATCCTTCTTTCTTCCACTTATGTAGGGTTTTCCGTACGGAACTTACGAGTCTAATTGTTTTCTTTTAGGAATGACTGAGTGTGTGTATGTGTGTGTGTGTGTGTGTGTGTGTGTGTGTGTGTGTGTGTGTGTGTGTGTGTGTGTGTCAAAGTCAAAGTGTCAATTTTTTTATTGTGGAACATTGTGTGTGTGTGTGTGTGTGTGTGTGTGTGTGTGTGTGTGTGTGTGTGTGTGTGTGTGTGTGTGTGTGTGTGTGTGTGTGTGCAGGCCTACTTAGCCCAGGCTCAGCGCTTCAAGCAGGCCAACGTACACATGTACGGGTTGGGAGTTCAGTGCCACTTCTACGAGGCTGAGGAGCCCAACCCTGCAGTAATGAAGGTCAATGGTGTTGCACGGTTTGTGGTATCATTACCGTACTCCTTCCCCCTCTGCTTCTCTTCCTCTTCCTCCTCCTCCTCTTCCTCCTCGTCTTCCACCACCTCCTCCTCGTCGTCCTCGTCGTCCTCCTCTTCCTCCCCCTCCCCCTCCTCCACCTCTTCTTTCTTTTTCTCCTCCTCATCATTATAATCATCAACATCTTCATCATCCTCATCATCATGATCGTTGTCCTCCTCCTTCCTTCTCGTCATCATCATCACATCCTCATCCACATCATCTTAATCATCATTATTCTCTTCCTTCTCCTCCTTCTCCTCCTTCTCCTCCTCTTCCTTCTCCTCCTCCTCATCTGCATCATCATCATCATCATCATTATCCTCCTCCTCCTCCTCCTCATTTTCATCATCGTCATCATTATCATCCTCCTAGGAGGCCTTCTCCTCCTCCTCCTCCTCCTCCTCCTCATTATCATCATCATCATTATCCTCCTGCTCCTCCTACTCATCATCATCATCATCATCGTCGTCATCATCATCATCATCATCATCATCATCATCATCATCATCATCATCATCATCATCATTATCATCATTATCAACAACTTGACCGTCGGTCATCCTCAGGAACGCCTGGACACGCTGTCCACTGTAGGCGTGCCCATCTGGGCCACGGAGGTGGACGTCAAGGTGGCCGACGAGAACCTGCGAGCCGACTACATCGAGAAGGCGGTGCGGGCATTGTACGGGCATCCCTCCGTGGAGGGCATCATGTTCTGGGGCATCCTGACCGACTCGGCCACTGACCACAAGGCCATCTTCTACGGCGACCAGCAGCAGGTCTGTAACGAGTGGTTCTTCCGTTGTGGTAACAGTTTCATTTCTTGCGCTTCCTTTGACTCGTTTTTTTGCTTTCTTTGTTAGAATGTGCAAACGTAATACAGTGCACACTTTCACAACGCAAATGGCAATGTAGGCTTTTATCAAAGCCACAGGTGAACATTAAACCCGCAACCGAAGTATAAAAGGCGAGTTGCGCCAGGCGCGCTCAACATTTGAACCACTGCAGGCCATAGAAGTGGGGTTTCCCCTCTTTTCTCCCTATTGGGGTCTGCAACGAACACCTTTTGCAAGAGTGAATGCCCTTGGTGGGTGGGGGAAGATGGTTCAGTACTGACCAAACAGGGAGATAACTCGCCAATAACCCTATTTGATGCCACCAAATGGCTGCCTTTCGCAAGAGTGAATGCCCTTGTCAGTACTGATCAGCAAGGGCATCACTCTTATTGTCAAGGGCGTTAATAACCCTAGTTGCAGAGGCCTATAGTGCGAGGGAGAAGGCTTCGCGCGCCGCGTCAGATGTGTCGGAGTATCGTTACCCGATCCTAGGGATTGGTTGGTAGGCTTTTAAGGACCACCCGACTGCCTGCCCGGGGCAAGTTCACCGGGGCTGAAAGCCATGCAACGTACGGTCTCTAGATAAATACAAACGTATAAACATTTCAGTAAGCCTACCTCGATTTAACCGGTGATTAAAGAGCCCCCCCCCCCCCCCCACACACACACACACACACGTCACG
>CM065688.1:28598160-28605660 GCA_017654935.2 Phymorhynchus buccinoides
CAGACATAAAGAGAATACATTGTGTGCGCGCATGTGTGTGTATGTGTGTGTGTGTGCATGTGCGCACGCGTGTATGTGTATATATACATGTACAAGCATGTATGTGTGTGTTATGTGTGTGTGTGTGTGTGTGTGCGTGCGCGCGCGCGTGCGTGTATGCGAATGTGTGTGTGTGTGAGCGTCTGCGCGCACGTGCGTAGGCCTATGCGTGTTTGAGATGAAAGCAAGCACACGTAAACGATACATCTTCCAGACTATCCTCATTTCAACAAGAAGAAGGAGGAAGAAGAAAAGGAGTCTTCCACCTAGATAATTTTATTATGATTACAAAAAATCTCTATCCTTTCTTGTAGAAGCATGTATGTGTGTGCTATGTGTGTGTGTGTGTGTGTGTGTGTGTGTGTGCGTGTGCGTGTGCGTGCGTGTGTGTGTGTGTGTGTGTGTGTGTGTGTGTGTGTGCGTGCGCGCGCAGTTGCATAGGCCTATGTGTGTTTGAGATGAAAGCAAGCACACGTAAACGATACATATTCCAGACTCTCCTCATTTCAACAAGAAGGAAGACGAAGAAAAGGATGGGTACAAAAATCTCTATCCTGTCACGTACAAGCATGTCTGTGTATGCTATGTGTGTGTGTGCGCGTGCGCGCGCGTGCGTGTGTGAGCATGTATGTGGGTATGTGCGCGCGCACGTGCGTAGGTCTATGCGCGTTTGAGATGAAAGCAAGCACACGCAAACGATACATCTTCCAGACTATCCTCATTTCCACAAGAAGGAAGTAAAAAAGGAGTCTTCCACCTAGATAATTCTATTATGATTACAAAAATATCTGTCCTTTCCTGTAGAAGCATGTATGTGTGTGTGTGTGTGCGCGCGCGCACGCGTCCGTATGTGCATATGTGTGTGTGTGTGCGCGCGCTCGCACGTGCGTAAGCCTATGCATGTTTGAGATGAAAGCAAGCACACGCGAGCGATACATCTTTCAGACTATCCTCGTATCCACAAGAAGAAGGAAGACGAAGAAAAGGAGTCGTCTCCATCTATTACGGGTACAAAAAATAATCTCTAACCGAAAGCCCACAGACTGAAGTGCGGACAGTAACAGATGCGATCTATCAGAACCAGCACACCGTGGATTATAACCTAATCTTCTCTGTGTATATTCATCACTTTTCTATTTTTTGCTGTCTTATTTGAAATCCCATCACGACCAGTGCCAGAACTGAAATGAGTTATGTAGAAAATTTAGTTTTGAGTTATTACTGTGATTACTCTCGGAATATAGAAAGGAAAGACCGAATTAATGGACGTCTGCCCGATTAGTTTTGCTTGTTCTTTGGTATCAAGTCAGATTTAGAATATACAAAAAGATGAGAAACTCAGATTCTTGTAATATGTTAGGCCCATAGCCTATAGGGCTATTTTCGTGTCATAATAATTGTCTAATAATTTGAGCTATTTCTTGATAGCTATTTCTTTGGAGCTACTCCTTTCGGATATATTTCCGAAGATAGGCCTAATGGGAGGAAGAATGAAAATGATTATTATATTTATAAGGCTGTTGTGTAAGGTTTAAACATATTTTGACTTTGTCGAACTTGCAAAGACTGTTTAGGAGGAGAGCAGTAGTGTGGTATACAGTTTAGCTAGCTTAATTAATTCTGTAAACGCAGTTATCAACAATGTAATTGAAAACCAGCCCATTCACTTTGCAATGCCCCTCACCCCACCCCCACCCCCCTCTCTCTCTTAAAACCCCCCCAAAAAAAAAAAAAAAAAAAAAAAAAAAACAAAGGGGTACAAACCAGCCCATCGCAATAGTCCGTCTTGGTGACGGACTAACGAGAGGGTGAGTTGGAAGGTTAAAGCAAAACACCACATCTCTAATTAGTGTCCTGAGAAGAAAAAAAATGAAGACCCCGAAGAAGCCTGGCCTTAAATGTGGACCCTGACGGACGCGTTTTTGCAAGAAACACGTCGAGATCACCCTAAAAACACCCTTTACAGAGATCGCAACACTCACTTTGCTCTGGTTTCCTAAATATCAAACCGTCAAATCGGCGATTCCTCCTTGGCGGAGGTGCTGGAAGTCAAATTATTTCACCTAAAGAGAAAGCGTGTGTCGTCTCTTTTCCAATGGCCGCCTGAGTTTAGACCAAATTGTTTGCACGAAATGTTCGCAATGCCCCCCCCCCCCCCCCCCCCCCCCGATACGTGCGTGCGCATCTCGACCCTTCCAACGGAAGTGTCGCCATCTTAGTCCTTATTTGTGTGTAAACAGCATCGATCTGGCATTTTTCAAGCAAAGTTACTGACTAAGATGGCGGTTCCCATAATTTTTCCTTGTGGCCGGATATTGGGTACAAGCCATACAAGCCTTTTTATTTGTTATTGTTTTTAATGTTATGCAGTTTATCTAAAGGAGTTTCGCTCACAACAAAGGAAATAGCTTTATTTTTTTTTTTTTTACTGCACTACAAAAAAGAAAAAAGCTTCAGCCACAATGGGATTGACCTCCACCCACCCCATCCAAAATGGCTACTCTCTCCGGCATCTCCGCCAAGGAGGAATCGCCGTTTTGACTGTTTGATTTCTAGGAAACAAGAGCAAAGTGAGTGTTCCGATCCTTTAAAAGGCTGTCTTTCTGGTGATCTCGACGTGTTACTTGCAAAACCTCATCCGTCAGGGTTCACCTTTAGACTTCCTAGCAACGCTGTAATTGTAACAAAAGCCCAGGATTCGGAGGGGTCACAAACATGCCAAAAGGCCGTGGACGTTAAACCCCGCCACGAATGGGTTTTCTCTCTCCCCCGTTTCTCCCCCGTTCCATCATCACACCCTCTCCTCCATCCTTCCCTTTTTTTCTCTCTCATTCTTGTCTCTTTATTCCACCCCCCCCCCCCGCACCCCCCTTCGCCCCATCTTTCCCCTTTTTTTCTCACCATCCCTCTTCTTTGCTCCTCTCCTCCCTTGGCAGTTTTTGCAATCTAACCCCCCCCCCCCCACCCCCATACACCCCCCCCCCCCCCCCCCCCCCCCCCCCCCCCCCCCCCGGCCTTCACTCCCGCTTTCCCTGTCATTGTAGTTTTTGCACAGATTCCCTTTCAGTTTATCGATGATGCGGCGAGCCCCCCGATCGTTATTTATTCAATATTCTACCCCCCCCCCCCCCCCCCCCCCCCCCCCCTTTTTCTTTCTTCTCTTTTCTCTTTCTATAATTATGGAAGACGATTTGTCGAGAAAATGAGATGCCCAATCTGTGGTTTCTCACGGACATTTTTGTTTGTATTTTTTTAAAGCTTTTCGTTTCGGGTTCGAAAATTGTTTTTGTTTCCTCGTTATGTGAATGCTTATCTTCAACATCGATGGCATTATTTGCTTCTTAACCCTTTCACCGCCAAAGTCGCATTTTCGAACCACAGTGATTTAACACCCATGTCACTAAAAGTCATCAAATTGGGGTCTATTATCCAAAGACCCTATTGTCTTAGCATTTTGAGAAGTAAGGATAGAACTTATTTTAGAAACGTCACAGAAGAATCCCCATTACTGCAGATGGATTTTGTTCTCTACCCAGATACATTTAATGGAAATGATTGGCTTAAATATGGCTGGCGGTGAAAGGGTTAATATAAACGTGTCCACTTTCACCCTGAATATCAATGAAATCCGTTGTTTTGTACGATCTATTGTCGTTGTTGTCTTTAATCATGGTATCGTGTGTTTTATTCCTAATAGTTCCATGTTCTGTATGCTGTATGTTAATGACGATTAACGAGCTAGTTGTAATGTGTTGTTGTCTTCCTAATGTGCCATCTATCTTAAGGTTCGTGAGCCATGCTATGTTGTGTTTTCACCACGGTGTGCTATCATGAAGTGTATGTCATATGACTATTAGTTTTTGTAATAAGTTCAATAATGATGTCAATGGACTATCTAAAGATAGTCCGTTTGTCCCTCCAAGTCTGTTGTTATCCCACGAATGTGATGTTGTTAGTATGTGGGTGATGTTATCTGTTGTTTTGTATGTCCCTACCAAAGTTTTGATCTGTTGTTATCCCACGAATGTGATGTTGTTAGTATGTGGGTGATGTTATCTTTTGTTTTGTATGTCCCTACCAAAGTTTTAATCTGTTGTTATCCCACGAATGTGATGTCGTTAGTATGTGGGTGATGTTATCTTTTGTTTTGTATGTCCCTACCAAAGTTTTAATCTGTTGTTATCCCACGAATGTGATGTTGTTAGTATGTGGGTGATGTTATCTTTTGTTTTGTATGTCCCTACCAAAGTTGTAATCTGTTGTTATCTCACGAATGTGTTGTCGTTAGTATGTGGGTGATGTTATGTTTGTTGTTGTTGTATGTCCCTACCAAATGTATGGTATTTGTTTATGTTCCGATTTTACTTCATGTCTGATGTTTCAATCATATGTCAATTTGTAAAGCGCATAGCGCATGTTGAATATTAGCGCTATAGGAAATACAATTATTATTATTATATTATTATTATGGTTGCTCCCACCTGGAGAGCACGTCGCCGCAACAGCAACGCCGTGTGTGTGTGTGTGTGTGTGTGTGTGTGTGTGTGTGTGTGTGTGTGTGTGCGTGTGCGTGCGTGCGTGCGTGCGCGTGCGTGTGCGTGTGCGTGCGTGCGTGTGCGTGTGCGTGTGCGTGCGTGCGTACGAGCGTGTACGTGTTTGCGTTAATACCTCTTGGGTAACTCTCTCTCTCTCTCTCTCTCTCTCTCTCTCTCTCTCTCTCTCTCTCTCTCTCTCTCTCTCTCTCTCTCTCTCTCTCTCTCTCTCTCTCTCTCTCTCTCTCTCTTTTTTTTCAATGAAATGAAAAAAGAAATGATGAACAGAAATAAATCAGAACAACAGCAAAAACAGCGAAAGAGAGAGAGAGAGGCAAGCAAGGAAGAGAGAGAGAGAGAGAGAGAGAGAGAGAGAGAGAGAGAGAGAGAGAGAGAGAGAGAGAGAGAGAGAGAGAGAGAGAGAGAGAGAGAGAGAGAGAGAGAGAGAGAGAGAGAGAGAGAGAGAGAGAGAGAGAGAGAGAGAGAGATACGGAGTTGTTGAGGTTTTTTTTTTAGAGAGAGAGCCCCAGAGAGAGACTGAGAGAGAGAGAGAGAGAGAGAGAGAGAGAGAGAGAGAGAGACGGATACGGAGAGGGATTTTTAGGTATGAAGCCAAAGCCCCATATGAAACTGAGAGAGAGAGAGAGAGAGAGAAAGAAGAAGGAAGAGAGAGAGAGAGAGAGAGAGAGAGAGAGAGAGAGAGAGAGAGAGAGAGAGAGAGAGAGAGAGAGAGAGAGAGAGAGAGAGAGAGAGAGAGAGAGAGAGAGAGAGAGAGAGAGAGAGAGAGAGAGAGAGAGAGAGAGAGAGAGAGACGGAGACGGATACGGATTTTTAATAAAAAGGCCAAGGCCCCATATGAAGTTGAGAGAGAGAGAGACAGAGAGACAGAGAGAAAGATATATATATATATATATAGATATATATATATATATATATATATAGAGAGAGAGAGAGAGAGAGGAGAGAGAAGAGAGAGAGAGAGAGGCCCCATAGAGAGAGAGAGAGAGAGAGAGAGAGAGAGAGAGAGAGAGAGAGAGAGAGAGAGAGAGAGAGAGAGAGAGAGAGAGAGAGAGAGAGAGAGAGAGAGAGAGAGAGAGAGAGAGAGAGAGAGAGAGAGAGAGAGAGAGAGAGAGAGAGAGAGAGAGAGAGAGAGAGAGAGAGAGAGAGAGAGACGGAGATCTAAAGACGGGCTTAAAGACAGAAAGGTTTCCATAGACAACTGTCAGATAAGGGGGCTTAGATAACATACACGGAGAGGAAAATAACAAACGGATGAAAAACTCAGAGAGAAAGAAGCCAGCATATAGATATATAAATAAATAAACAGAGGAAAGGAAATAGGAGCAGAAGGAAAAAAACCGATGATAACTTTCCCCACGCCAACCTTGTTCAGATCATCCATCATCTAATCTTAATCATGTTCACCCTCCTCGAAAAAGATAAATGATAGAAAAGTGGCAAATCAAAAAAGGAAAGTGATAAACAAAATACAAAAATGCATAACAAAAACAAACAACAAATATGCAAGAAGAGTTGCCTATTTTGACACTGTTTTTTTTTGTTTTTTGTTTTTTTTTATCACAAAACGGTAATCTAGGCCTACTTCATAATGAGAATATTTTCGTCATTAAAGAAAAACGTTGTTTTCAAAACGTTACTGATTTTAAAAAAAACAACAGTTTATTGCTGTGTTGGGTTAGCTTTGCTGAACTAAAACCCAAATTTCAGGATTACCAAATAATTTTAAGCAAAATTGTTGAAATCTGAATCAACATTTAAGCCCCTCTACCAAGACATTCTCTTCAAAACTTCAGGTCTGGGTGGAAAAAACATTCTATTGTTTTATCTCATGTTTCCCTGGTTAAAAATAATTTCGTTTTCGTTTTTGTTGTCGTTTTGTGTTTTCGTTCGTTTTCATTGGTTTTCGAAATGTTTACTGGGTTAGGTTATTTTTGCCGAATGAAAAACCCAAATTTCAGGGTTACAAACATTTTGAACATTTTGGGGGGGTTGGCGAGGGGTAGGGGAGGGGGAATCTCAAGCATCCACATTTAAACCCCTATTCACAGAAGACACAAACGTGCCTGCCAGTGTGCATGTGGCACACGCACGCGCGCTCACGCACAAACTCACACACGCATACTCATGCATAATAATTATGCATATAGCATATTTAGCAAGAGAGAGCGAGAGAGAGAGAGAGAGAGAGAGAGAGAGAGAGAGAGAGAGAGAGAGAGAGAGAGAGAGAGAGAGAGAGAGAGAGAGAGAGAGAGAGAGAGAGAGAGAGAGAGAGAGAGATGCACTTTGCTTTAATTCATCCTTCAACCGTAAAGGCATCGGATGTGATTCCATGTCAAATCCAATTAGATCATTCAGCAAGCTGAAGTATTGAAACAGAAAACAGCGCAGAGGGCAAAATAGAAAAAGATTTAAGGCTTGGGGATAATAAAGAGAGTCAAAGTGAAATAGAAGAGAGGAGAAGAGAGAGAGAGCGAGCGAGCGAGAGAGAGAGAGAGAGAGAGAGAGAGAGAGAGAGAGAGAGAGAGAGAGAGAGAGAGAGAGAGAGAGAGAGAGAGAGAGAGAGAGAGAGAGAGAGAGAGAGAGAGAGAGAGACTCTTTGACATTACACCGGTTTGTACGAGTTCGTGTGTGTATGTGCATGTTTGTGTGTGTCTGTGTATGTGTCTGTGTGTGTGTGTGTGTGTGCCTGTATGCATGTCTGTGTGTGCACGCGTTTGTGCATGCGTAAATGCATAGCGCGTGCGAGGGTGTGTGCCTGAATGTGTGCGTGCGTGAAGCGCGCCTGCTCGTGCGTGTGAGCACGCGCGTGCGCTCTAACCCAAGAACACTGGATTGAACGGAAGGAGAGATGATGACCAAAACTCCAAAGGACAACTCTTTACAGCTGAGCCTGCCCGCGCGTGTGAGG
>CM065688.1:28615660-28618160 GCA_017654935.2 Phymorhynchus buccinoides
TGTGTATTGTGTGAATGTGAGCAACTGTGAGCACATCCATCCAACGACTGCCTTTCCTTTCCCCACTAGCTACGGCCAAGTCTTTAATTGCTTCCACCCCTTCAGAGGCAAAGGTTAAATAATTGAATTCCTGGAAGGTCTTCTCCTGGTGACACGAAGCCAGTGAGGTTTTCTGCCAATCAGATCATTTGGCACACAGCCACCCAAATGAAAAGAGCCAGTCAGAGAGCAGGTTTCATCTGACCCATATTTCCTTTTATAACAAAGCTTTATTGTACCATTTAGTTTTGGGAATTGCAATTGTGGGAACGTGTCCCCATGTCAATTTTGACCACTGGCTACATTTTCGATTTGCCTTCTATTTATTTCTAACCCCCTTTTGGTTTTCTTTAAATCTCAGGTCGCTATTTTCCATTTGATTTTGTGCATGCGAATGTAAAAGAGAGGTCAGTATCAAGCTAAAGGATGCGTTTTTGTAAGAAACACGTCCGGATCACCAGGAAAACACCCTTTACAGAGATCGCAATGCCCACTTTGCTCTGGTTTCCCAGAAATCAAGCCGTAAAATCGGCGATTCCTCATTGGCGGAGGTGCTGGAAGTCAGATTATTTCACCCAAAGAGAAGGCGTTGTGCCGTCTCTTTTCTAATGGCCGCCTGCGTTTAGACCAAATCGTTAGCACGAACTGTTGGCAATACAAGCCTTTTTATTTATTTATTTTTAAATTTTATACAGTTCATCTAAAGGAGTTTCGCTCACAACAAAGTAAATAGCTCCTTTTTTTTTATTACTGCACTGCAAAAAAAAGAAAACACTTCAACCACAATGAGTGACCTCCACCCACCCCATCCAAAATGGCTACTCTCTCCGGCATCTCTGCCAAGGAGGAATCGCCGTTTTGACGGTTTAATTTCTAAGAAACCAGAGCAAAGTGAGTGTTCTGATCCTTGAAAAGGCAGTCTTTCTGGTGATCTCGACGTGTTTCTTGCAAAAACTCATCCGTCAGGGTCCACCTTTAAAAATCGTGGGTAGATGTCGGATACGTGCATTAATAGTGTCTTAGTGATTTATAATTCAACTTTCTGTGAAACGTAGAGGGACAGACAGCGACGGAGAGAGGGAGAGAGTGTGCCTAGGCCCTGTGTATAGGCCTTATGCGTGACATAGACAGAGACAGTGACAGAGACAGTGACAGAGACAGTGACAGAGACAGTGACAGAGACAGTGACAGAGACAGTGACAGAGACAGTGACAGAGACAGTGACAGAGACAGTGACAGAGACAGAGACAGAGACAGTGACAGAGACAGTGACAGAGACAGTGACAGAGACAGAGAGACAGAGACAGTGACAGAGACAGGGACAGAGACAGAGACAGTGACAGAGACAGTGACAGAGACAGTGACAGAGACAGTGACAGAGACATAGACAGAGACAGTGACAGAGACAGTGACAGTGACAGAGACAGAGACAGAGACAGAGACAGTGACAGAGACAGAGACAGACACAGAGACATAGACAGAGACAGTGACAGAGACAGTGACAGAGACAGTGACAGAGACAGTGACAGAGACAGTGACAGAGACATAGACATAGACAGAGACAGTGACAGAGACAGTGAGACAGAGACAGACATAGACAGAGACAGTGACAGAGACAGTGACAGAGACATAGACAGAGACAGAGACAGAGACAGTGACAGAGACAGTGACAGTGACAGAGACAGTGACAGAGACATAGACAGAGACAGAGACAGAGACAGACAAAGACAGAGACAGACAGAGACATAGACAGAGACAGTGACAGAGACAGTGACAGAGACAGTGACAGAGACATAGACAGAGACAGAGAAACAGAGACAGTGACAGAGACATAGACAGAGACAGTGACAGAGACAGTGACAGAGACAGTGACAGAGACATAGACAGAGACAGTGACAGAGACAGTGACAGAGACAGTGACAGAGACAGTGACAGAGACAGTGACAGAGACAGTGACAGAGACAGTGACAGAGACAGTGACAGAGACAAAGAAACACAGACATATTATGGACACTGAAACACACAAATAAACAGAGACAGAGAAGAAAGAATGGTGCAGTGCGTGTTGCCGATGCTCTTTTATTCACCAGTCTGTCGTCTGACCGGCAACATTAATGCTGTTGGTCATCAGCAAATATTTCACTTTAGAGCAAATTAGATAATCGCAACATGCCAAGTCTGTTCCAGAAAGGATTTGTTTCACATTCTTGCTCCTATGTCTAGGTAAGCCAGAACACGTTGGAAATCCTTCACAGATGTATCATCTTTGTTGTTGTTGTTTACAATCACGGCTATTTATCAGTCTGCTTCATGACGAAACCGTATATAGTTACAGACACAGAAACACGTACATAGAGCTAGAGGTATCAAAATGCATAGAAAATTACATATTAGGCTCTCACACACACACGCGCATAAGGAGACACATCCATTGCTCATGTAAGAGAGAGAAAAAGAGAGA
>CM065688.1:28623160-28625660 GCA_017654935.2 Phymorhynchus buccinoides
CACACACACACACACACACACACACACACACACACACACACACACACATACACACACACACACACACACACACACACACACACACACACACACACACACACACACACACACACACACACACACACACACACACACACACACACACACACACACACACACACACACACACACACACACACACACACACACACACACACACACATAAAAGCAAAATGTCCTTGTTCATTTTGATGGGGATAATAAATATTGATTCATTGATTGATGGATGGATGGATTGATACACACACACGCACGTGCACACGCATGCACATGCGCGCGCTCAAACAACTCAGAGCATGTCTCTGTATGTCTCTGTATCTCTGTATCTCTGTATCTCTCTCTCTCTCTCTCTCGACTTCTCTCTCTCTCTCTCTCTCTCTCTCTCTCTCTCTCTCTCTCTCTCTCTCTCTCTCTCTCTCTCTCTCTCTCTCTCTCTCTCTCTCTCTCTCTCTCTCTCTTTTTTATCTAAAAAATAGAACTAGCGTCTTTTCCTTTCGAAAATCTTATCACAAGCTCCTAATAGACAATCTTGTTTATTAGTAATGCTAATTAATGAGTTTTACTTCAAACGTTACTAATGACATCAGCTTATGCCTAGATTCTTATAAATCTCTCTCTCTCTCTCCCTCTCTCTCTCTCTCTCTCTCTCTCTCTCTCTCTCTCTCTCTCTCTCTCTCTCTCTCTCTCTCTCTCTCTCTCTCTCTCTCTCTCTCTCTCTCTCTCTCTCTCTCTCTCTCTCTCTCTCTGTCCCTCTCTCATATTCCCATGTTATCATATAATGTTTTTTTTTTTTTTTAGTTCTTCCTTAAAATTGGGTTTATTCTGAAAAATTGTCATTGTCTCAAAATGGTTTCCCTTTTTTCGTACTCAATTTAAACTACCAATTCAAGTTCACCATTGTTAAGTATTATCCATGTTTGCTTTTAATTCCCATTTTTGATTCTTTTTCAATTATTTCATGTGCCAATTTTTGTTCCATTTTCTTGACTTGATTGTTTTATGTCAAATTTTCTTTGCTTGATGCATGGTATGAATGTGTGAGTGAGAGGGCAAGGTGTAAAGAAGCTATTGTAGCTTATCCTTTTTACCCTCAATAAAACATTCGTATTCGTATTCGTATTCTCTCACGCATACACACACACACACACACACACACACACACACACACACACACACACACACACACACACACACACACACACACACACACACACACAAAAGCACGCACACACGCACGCACCATACACACACACACCCCGCGCACCCACACACGCACGCCCGAACACACACACACACACACACACACATACACACACATACACACACACACAACACGTACGCACACACACACCCGCACGCAGCATTTTCAAGCATTTTCAAGCACTTTCAAGCACTTAAGGAGCTGAACGAAAGACACACTCAACACACTTTTGAAGTTAATAGCAGGGTCACGTTGCGTTGTCAGCTATCAAAGTGACCGGAAAACTTGGCTCTCAGAATGTTCCGGATCGATTCTTTGATGGCAAGCTGAGAGAACAGAAGCTACAAATACACAATGAAATCACAAATATGACAAGAGGACAACAGATTGCGCACACCCCACCACTACCCGTGAAAATACCGGGGGTGGGGTGGGGTGGGGGGGGGTGTCTTTCGTACAAATATTGTGCTTGTAACCTTCTCTGATCTGTCACTCTCTTTGACTCAGCCTTTTCCCTTTGCTTACTGTCATCTACTATCTTTCTGCCTTAACTGGTCCATTCTCCTGCCTTTGTTCTACAAACATTTACAAGACTTCTGTCTCTACTATTTTTCTGCGTTTACCGGGCCATTCTCCTGTCTTTGTTCTACAAACATTAAGTTTCAAGACTTCTGTCTCTCCTATCTTTCTGCCTTAACTGGTCCATTCTCCTGCCTTTGTTCTACAAACATTTACAAG
The DNA here is from genome assembly GCA_017654935.2 of Phymorhynchus buccinoides. Lineage (NCBI taxonomy): Eukaryota > Metazoa > Mollusca > Gastropoda > Neogastropoda > Raphitomidae > Phymorhynchus > Phymorhynchus buccinoides. Next base: position 28,625,139 of record CM065688.1, read on the forward strand.
ACTTCTGTCTCTACTATTTTTCTGCGTTTACCGGGCCATTCTCCTGTCTTTGTTCTACAAACATTAAGTTTCAAGACTTCTGTCTCTCCTATCTTTCTGCCTTAACTGGTCCATTCTCCTGCCTTTGTTCTACAAACATTTACAAGACTTCTGTCTCTACTATTTCTCTGCCTTAACTGGGCCATTCTCCTGCCTTTGTTCTACAAACATTTACAAAACTTCTGTCTCTCCTATCTTTCTGCGTTTACTGGGCCATTCTCCTGTCTTTGTTCTACAAACATTTACAAAACTTCTGTCTCTCCTATCTTTCTGCGTTTACTGGGCCATTCTCCTGTCTTTGTTCTACAAACATTTACAAGACTTCTGTCTCTCCTATCTTTCTGCGTTAACTGGGCCATTATCCTGCCCTTGTTCTACAAGCACTGTCTTACAAAGACATTTTCTCCAGCTGAGGACGGACATGTCGGCCATAAGTATGTCTAAGGCGCATAGCGACAGCATGACGCATCTGCTCTTATAATA
>CM065688.1:28630660-28640660 GCA_017654935.2 Phymorhynchus buccinoides
TCTATGTTTATACGGGTTGTTATGACTATTATAACTGTTACTGTAGGGAGAGAGAGAGATGGGGAGGAGAGAGGGAGAGAGAGAGAGAGAGAGAGAGAGAGAGAGAGAGAGAGAGAGAGAGAGAGAGAGAGAGAGAGAGAGAGAGAGAGAGAGAGAACATTCACAATTCACCAAAATTACGAATCCAGGCCTTCTGCCCATATCAAAGGGAAGGGAGAGAGAGAGAGAGAGATTTATATATATAGCATGAAAGAAAAATCTCAGTGAATAGCCAGCTCCGTACCCCTACTCTGAAGGACTGAAAAGTTAGTGCATTTGAAATGCAGAATAGTTTGCTTTGATAAAGCTTTTCTGTGTCCAATGTCTTTATTTGTGAACCTCAGAAACAAAACCAGTTAACGTTAACTTTGAGTAATGTTCCGTGTTCAAAAAAAATAAAAAAAATAATAAAAAAATTGAAACAAAATATAAAAAATTATATAAATTGCATAAGGCACTGTCCCTCCCCCATTGGGAGAAAAGTAAATCAGCACAATTTATATAATGTTTTATATTTTGTTTATTTTTTTAATATTTTTTTATTTTTTGAACACGGAACATTACTCACACACACACACACACACACACACACACACACACACACACACACACACACACACACACACACACACACTATCGATCTATCTATTTATCTCTCTCTATATATATATCTGTCTGTCTGTCTCTCTCTCTTTCTGTCTCTCTGTCTCCCTTTCTCCTCCCTCTACCCCCCTCTCTCTCTCCCCCTCTTTCTCTCTCCCCATTTCCTTCCTTCCCTCCCCTCCCCAACCCAACTTAACCCACCAACTTAAAACCAACTCACCTTCTCCAAATCCAAACAGCGATGCCAGCAACAACGGCCACCAGGAAGAGAAACACGAAGACGGAGACCAGGGCTTTGCACTTGCTGTTGCACGCCGCCCCTCGTCCCCCTCCTCCCCTCCTCCCGTACCCCCTCCACCCCTCCTCCTCCTCCTCCTCTTCCCCTTCCTCCTCCTTCCCCTTCGCCCCCGCCGAACCCCCCGGGGGGTCTAGGGATGTGGCATCGGTCCGCCAGGTACCCGCGAAGCTCGTGGCCTACTTCCGGGCTCACGCAGGACGTCCAGTTGAGTCTGCAAAGAGAGAGGAAAGGTCGAAAGAAAGGACAAAAAAAGAAGTAAAAAAGAAGAGGTACTGAACAATTGGTGGCATAGATTGTACACATTATACTTACTGCAGTGTGTTTTAATTGATTGCATTGTACTTATAACAATAACAGCAAAAAGACGTCCAGTTGAGTCTGCAAAGAGAAAGGAAAGATCGAAAGAAAGGACAACAAAGATGACAAAGAAGAGGTATTGGATAATTGGTGGCATAGATTAGACACATTCTCAGGGCTCCCAATCGTCCCATAAAACAAGGGGTCCCAGGGACACCTTCCCTTACAGCATAGAGGGTCCTAGAGGCGGGATAGAGGGTCCCAGTGGCATAGCGAATGCCAAAAAAGACATTTTCTAGTGCATCGCTGGGACCCCCTGCACATTCTTTTAGAGGGTCCTTTAGAATTTTAGTGCTTCATTGACCCCCAAATGGGGGTCCCTGGGAGCCATGCATTGTAGTTACTGCAGTGTGATTAATGTATTGCATTGTACTTATAACAATAACAACATGTTTTAACCCTTTCGCCGCCAGTCATGTTCAGCTAAAAATTACCATTGAACTAAAACTGGGAAGAGAAAACCATTTATCTGCAATATCGGGAATTCCTCTGTGACATGTATAACATTAGGCCTCCCACAATTACGAACGAAAATAGGGTCTTTGGATAACAGGTCCTGATATGATGCCTTCTAGTGACATGGGTGTTAAACCATTGTGGTGCTAAAATGTGCCATTGGCGGTGAAAGGGTTAATGTATTGCATTGTACTTATGACAATAATAACAATACACGCACACACACAAAGACGTCCGGTTGCGTATGCAAAGAGAAAGGAGAGATCGAAAGAAAGGACCAAAAGAGGAAAAAGAAGAGGTACTGAACAATTGGTGGCATAGATTATGCACATTATACTTACTGCAGTATGTTTTAACCCTTTCGCCGCCAGTCATTTCAGCTAAAAAATACCATTGAACTTAAACTGGGAAGATATTTTTTATATATCTGCAATATTGGGAATTCCTCTGTGACATGTATAACATTAGGCCTATCCTTACCTACCAAAATTAAGAAAATAGGGTATTTGGATAACAGGACCTGATTTGATGCCTTTTAGCAACATAGGTAGTACAGCACAAAAAGAGGACAAATAAGAGGTACTGAATAATTGGTGGCATATATTATACACATTATACTTACTGCAGTGTAATTAATGTATTGCATTTAAGTAGATATTAACAAAACAACATTAAAACTACAATCACTACTACTACTATTGCTGCTGCTACTGCTACTCCTCCTTATCTACTACTACTACTACTACTGCTACTTAAAGACGTGGGTGCTACTGCTACTGAAAGGAGAGATCGAAAGACTGCTACTGTTACTACTGCTACTGCTACTATTGGTGGCATACTACTACTACTACTTACTACTTACTGCTGCTGTGCTGCTGCTATGCTGCATACTACTACTACTACTACTATACTACTACTACCACCACCACCACCACTACCACCACCACTACTACTACTACTACTACTACTACTACTACTACTACTACTACTACTACTACTACTACTACTACTACTACTACTACTACTACTACTACTACTCATGTTCTTCCCCTTTTCTCCAATCCTGCTGGATGAAACCATGCAAGAACAAACAAAAAGAACATAATATGTAACTGCAAGATTAAACACAATGCTTATCTCTATTCATCCACATTTATAGCGCTGTACCGTTAAGAAACAAACGGATAATTATTATATTATACGGACCAAAAATGTTTATCGTCGTCGCGTGGAACGATTATGTCAGTCACAGTATCTGACACCAATCTCCACGACACTCCAGATTCTCACCTGAACAGCAGCCCTTCATTCCAGGGTGGGGGGCAGGGAAAGGCTGACCAGAAGTCCACCAGCACAGGGTCCAGTGACGACAACAGCCCTCCCGATGACGTCATTATTATCGGTGATGACGTCATTAACACAGTGAAATCCGAGAAGACCGCACGGGAGAAAGGCACACGCGTCCTGGGTTCCAAGGCAGCGACGAAGGCCAAAATGCCAGCTTCAAACCCAAATTCGTGAAGCTCGTTTTTGCATTTTGTTTGAACACCAATTCCTATGAAATATTTTAGTAGTTTTGTTGGTGGAGTATCATGTTCCTTTGTTTAAAAAATAAACGACACAGGAACAAATACGGTGGTAGGTTTAAACGCAAGCGTTATATTCAAAGAAGGACTAACAAAATAATGAACACGCGGAATGAGCAGCATCCAAGCTGTTCCCAGCACCGACTGCCCTTAACGCTGTTCCAAGTTGAGAGATCGAGACAAATAAATAAGAATAGAAGAGCAAAAAATCACTGACACGCTGTTTATGATGGAGAACCATCTCTGTACACACACAACCACGGTTTGTTTCGTGGGGATTTCTCTTTTAGCACAAACAACACGTCAAATCAACCAAGGAAAAAAAGAAAAGTAAACGAAGTAGTGAGTTGTTGAAAATTGGGTCTTCTGTCCTTGTGTTCGCGTGGTGTTTTCTCTTACAGCAGATCAGAAATAATGATGTGTTCTTTTGTTTTATTTCGTTAAATCGGAGGAAGTTCGGAGCATCAAAATATTAGATTGTGCAACACCGCCCACTTGCAAAAAAGCAAGAGCATGCTCCTCGTCCCTTTTCCGAACAGAACTGTCAATTTATTGAATTTCCACTTGAAGTGGACATAACTCTGTGATGCATGTTTAATTGCTGCAGAACATTTATGTAAGCAAAAACATAAACAAAAGAAAGGTAAATAGTGGTGTAAGGTAGATCGCTTTTTAGTATGTTCCCTGCATAGGGGTTGAATGTATTACGTAAAAGCAAACACACTGGAGTGGTTTTGTGTTGATGTCGAGAATGAAATAAACAGCATCACGTGATTCCTCGAATCTCCGGATGATGAAGTCACATGTGCAAATAGCTCCTTGCCATTTCTTTTCTGCTTGCTGATTCATGTTTGCACGGGTAAGTAAAATAACCACAAAAATGTTCTAGTTGTCGTTGCTGCTGTTATTGTTATTGTTGAATAAATTCCTGCTTCCAAATTCATTGTTTTGTTGTTGCTGTTGTGGCTGTTGACGTGTACACCTTCGCAGGATCTGCAAAAGAACAGAACCATTTGTAGCTCCAAATCCCTGGTATGTAGCACACGCCTGTTTCCTACAATGATTCTTGAACATAAATGATACGAACAACACAACGAATAAGACACGAATCGCCATCCAATTATGTTATCATGTGTTCTTACGAAAACGTAATTACATTATGCAATACACAATGTCGCATCAAAACTGAACGAGTTTGTTTTGGGTTATCTCTCTTATTATCAATTATTCAATTATGGTTTAATCACATTTGCTGATGCTCTAACGGTCTAAGATTACACACACCGAAACAAAACTAAAAAGAAGAAAAGAAACAACATCTAACCACCCACATGATTATTAATAATCAAGTAATATATTTGAGTTCCAGTAATGCCCCAAAGAAGCAACCCCCCCCCCCCCCCAACCTTAAACCATAATCATTACTCCTACGCGCACACGCACGCACACACACACACACACATACGCGCACGCACACACACACACACACACACACACACACACACACACACACACACACACACACACACACACACACACACACACACACACACACACACACACACACACATACACACAGAGGGCAGGATGAAAAAAAGCTTTGTCAGTTTATTCTTTAGCCCTCAATAAAGATGATTTTGACTTGACTTGACTTGACTTGACACACACACACACACACACACACACACACACACACACACACACACACACACACACACACACACACACACACACACACACACACACACACACACACACACACACACACACACACACACACACACACACACACACACACACACACGCAAACGTCAACAAGATTCTCATCGCGCGCGCAAAGATTAACATCAGATCTGATCATAATTATTATTTATAAAACAAACAACAAAACCGAAGCAACAAACAAACATCATCCAAACAACGTCAGTGCCGATGCTGTTGTTGTTGTTGTTGTTGTGAATAATTATAACGCAACAGACAAAACATGTTAACGATACTAAACATAATATCATATTGAAAGAAAGACAGAACATGCAAGCAAACATTGCATTCAAAGACAACAGAAATGGAATAACATAAGAAACTAACGATGGTGCACACATCAGGGATTATTAGAAAGCTCCGTACGTCTCGGGTGTCAGAAATGTGATTGCTTATTTTGTTTCGCTATGAATAATTTGTGCTTCAAAAACAAACATTAATAACAAACTGGAATTTGCAAAACGAATATTACAATAACAAAGCAAACAAAAATATTATCCCCCTGCTTCCCCTTCTGCCGGAAAAAAAAGAAGAAGAAAAGATTACAAAGAAAGAGAGAGAGAGAGAAACTAATCATGGAAAACACACACCAAAATATGGGATTTGACACAATGTGATCCATTATTTTCACAACATACAATGTTGATGTGATCATTTACACTCAAACACATGCACCGAACGTGTAGTGCGAATAGTATATGTAATACACGTACACTACCTGGTTACATGCTTGCATATTCACACGTTGGCATTCACACAGACTAAGTACACAATCAGAAAGTTGAAAATAAAAGAAGAAGAGAGAGAGAGAGAGAGAGGGGGAGAGAGAGAGAGAGAGAGAGAGAGAGAGAGAGAGAGAGAGAGAGAGAGAGAGAGAGAGAGAGAGAGAGAGAGAGAGAGAGAGAGAGAGAGAGAGAGAGAGAGAGAGAGAGAGAACATGAAATGAAATGTTTATTTCCATAGGGCAAAGCCCCGTTTGGAAGGGAAATACAACAACCATACAACAATAGTGCCGATTCATTTAGTGTGTGTGTGTGTGTGTGTGTGTGTGTGTGTGTGTGTGTGTGTGTGTGTGTGTGTGTGTGTGTGTGTGTGTGTGTGTGTGTGTGTGAGAGAGAGAGAGAGAGAGAGAGAGAGAGAGAGAGAGAGAGAGAGAGAGAGAGAGAGAGAGAGAGAGAGAGAGAGAGAGAGAGAGAGAGAGAGAGAGAGATTTAAATGGTTTAATGCACCAGGCCATCAGAGAGAGAGAGAGAGAGAGAGAGAGAGAAGAGAGAGAGAGAGAGAGAGAGAGAGAGAGAGAGAGAGAGAGAGAGAGAGATTTAAGAGAGAGAGAGAGAGAGAGAGAGAGAGAGAGAGAGAGAGAGAGATTTAAATGGTTTAATGCACCAGGCCATCAGAGAGAGAGAGAGAGAGAGAGAGAGAGAGAGAGAGAGAGAGAGAGAGAGAGAGAGAGAGAGAGAGAGAGAGAGAGAGAGAGAGAGAGAGAGAGAGAGAGAGAGAGAGAGAGAGACGAACAGAAAAAAAGAAACGTGCAAATTATTTCAATTCACGCCTCCTTATTATTTTCTACTTCTCTGCTTTTCCACTTTTAATCATCAAATTAGTGAGAGAACGAGAATCGAATTTCTAATCTGTTGACCAACTGGACATTGCATGGAATGAATCTGCAGTTAAGAGGGTTATAATCGCAAGCTCTAATCTTGAAATCATCACACAGTCGATGTGAAATACTGTTCGGGTGGGGGTAAGGTTGTGTGTGTGTGTGAGAGTGTGTCTAAACTTAACGTTATTATACCGAGAGGTCATTCATTGCGCATCGCCACAACCTATTAATTTTGCCTCCCCCCCCCCCCCCCCCCCCCCCCCCCCCCCCCCCCCCCCCCCCCCCCCCCCCCGCAAGGAGAAAGGTGGCAGAGTGGTTAAGACGTTCGCCTGCCAAATGTAATGCGTGACTGCAGCGTGAGTGACCCGGGTTCGAATCCCGGCCTCGCCCTTTCTTTCTAGTTTGACAGGAAAATCGAACTGAACGTCGAGTCCTTCGGATGGGGGACTTAAAGCTAGTCTGACCCGTGCGGTGTACGCACGTAAAAATCCCACGGCAGTTGAAAGTCGGTAAGAGCAGAGAGAAATCCCGCTGCCTGGCATGGCCAAATTTATAGCTAGGTTTTCCAAGTGTGCCCCCACCCGCACCTCACCCTGTGCCCCACCAAAACAAATAAAAATTAAAAATAAATATATATATATATTGGGTATGCGCTGCACCGGGGGAGAACAGCCCGAATTTCACAGAGATAAGTCTCTGTGACTAGAATATACCAAAATACCAAAACAAATCGTGTTCTTTTCTATAATAATAATAATAATAATAATAATAATAATAATAATAATAACAATAATGATCATATTGATTTTGTATATAGCGCAACACCTCTCAGTTAAACTGGAGCTCTTTGCGCTTTACAAAATTATGATTAAATGGCCAGCCGCACTGCATATGATTCGATCTCAATGTGATCCGATCGTGACGATGTCTGCGAATCATGATTCACGTGAAAAAACCCCGTCTAAAACTAATTCTATTGTTTTTAGGTATTAGGTATTAGGTATTAGGTATTAGGTATTAGCTATTAGGTATTAGGTATTAGGTATTAGGTATTAGGTATTAGCTATTAGCTATTAGGTATTAGCTATTAGCTATTAGCTATTAGCTATTAGGTATTAGGTATTAGCTATTAGGTATTAGCTATTAGCTATTAGGTATTAGGTATTAGCTATTAGCTATTAGGTATTAGGTATTAGCTATTAGGTATTAGCTATTAGGTATTAGCTATTAGCTATTAGGTATTAGGTATTAGCTATTAGCTATTAGGTATTAGGTATTAGCTATTAGCTATTAGGTATTAGGTATTAGGTATTGGCTATTAGCTATTAGGTATTAGGTATTAGCTATTAGCTATTAGCTATTAGGTATTAGCTATTAGCTATTAGGTATTAGGTATTAGGTATTAGCTATTAGCTATTAGGTATTAGCTATTAGCTATTATGTATTAGGTATTAGCTATTAGCTATTAGCTATTAGGTATTAGGTATTAGGTATTAGGTATTAGCTATTAGGTATTAGCTATTAGCTATTAGCTATTAGGTATTAGGTATTAGGTATTAGCTATTAGGTATTAGGTATTAGTATTAGCTATTAGGTATTAGGTATTAGGTATTAGGTATTAGCTATTAGGTATTAGCTATTAGGTATTAGGTATTAGGTATTAGCTATTAGCTATTAGGTATTAGGTATTAGGTACTAGGTACTAGGTATTAGGTATTAGGTATTAGGTATTAGGTATTAGGTATTAGGTATTAGGTACTAGGTACTAGGTACTAGGTATTAGGTATTAGGTATTAGGTATTAGCTATTAGCTATTAGGTATTAGGTATTAGGTATTAGGTATTAGGTACTAGGTACTAGGTATTAGGTATTAGGTATTAGGTATTAGGTACTTAGGTATTAGGTATTAGGTATTAGGTACTAGGTATTAGGTATTAGGTACTAGGTATTAGGTATTAGGTATTAGGTATTAGCTATTAGGTATTAGGTATTAGGTATTAGGTATTAGGTATTAGGTATTAGGTATTAGGTATTAGGTATTAGGTACTTAGGTATTAGGTACTAGGTACTAGGTACTAGGTACTAGGTATTATGTATTAGGTATTAGGCACTAGCTATTAGCTATTAGGTACTAGGTACTAGGTACTAGGTACTAGGTATTAGGTATTAGGTACTAGGTACTAGGTACTAGGTACTAGGTATTAGGTATTAAGTATTAGGTATTAGGTACTAGGTATTAGGTATTAGGTACTCTATGGTCACAGAGGCGTCTCTGAGACATTCGGGTTGCTCCCATTTGGAGAGCGCGTCGCAGCCAGAGGCGCACCACCCAATTGTTTTGTGTTTTTTTGCATGCGATGTTGGTGTGACTGATGAGGAAGGAAAGGGGGTGGGGGTAAATTTTGACCAAATGACAACTTGTTGGTTGTCACTGGGATTAACGTGTGCTAAGTGCATGTGCACATGGGACCTAGGTTTGTCGTCTCGTCCGAAATACTCCACGTTCAGACCATAAGGCCTAGTGCAGAGTGAGAGGAAACCCCCCCCACTTGTACCCAGGTTCGAATTCGGGTTTACTTGACACCAGGCGAACGCGTTACCTCTGTGCCACTCTACACCATAATTATAGTTTCGCTCACTATGGTCGTGTAGACCCCAATATCCGAATCATATCAAAATGTCTGATACAAAAAAACCCAGATATTTCATCAGATTCGTGTACGGAGGACTACAAATATAGTGAACATAACTAGTAGGATTTCATAGGAATGATTTAGACGGTAGAATTTCACGAGAATCATGCCTGACAAATGTCACAGTCGGATCGCTTTTGGATCGAATAATACGCAGAGCGGCTGGCCCGTAAAGGACCTGCTACGCACATACGATTCGATTTTGACGATGTGATTTCGTGTATTGGGTATGGTGAGCGAAAATGGCAGACTGAAGTATTTCTCGTGAAGCGTCACTCATGGGGACCCCCAATCGCATCGCATCCCTATACGAGTTTACGCGTGTGTGGCGCCGGCTTGATTAAGAAGCCCATTTCAATCGGAGCTCTGTTTCTGTCTCTATGTCTCTCTCATGTATGTCTATCTTTCTGTGTCTGTGTTTGTCTGTCTATCTCTCTGTGTCTGTGTTTGTCTGTCTTGTCTGTCTGTCTATCTCTCTGTGTCTGTGTTTGTCTGTCTATCTCTCTGTGTCTGTGTTTGTCTGTTCTATCTCTCTGTGTCTGTGTATGTCTGTCTATCTCTCTGTGTCTGTGTTTGTCTGTGTCTGTGTTCTGTCTATCTCTGT
>CM065688.1:28653160-28655660 GCA_017654935.2 Phymorhynchus buccinoides
TGTACAGAGAAGATCACCATAACATAGACACGAAGAGATCCACACACACACACAAACCAACATGAAATCTTGATTGAAAAGCCTTGCTTAAGTAAGGAAGTTACAGACGAAAGGGCTCAGACTCGCAGTCATTAATGAAGACACGCTTTTCCAATTCATTAAAGAGCAAAGCCAGACGACGCAGAAATCCCTACAGCGGTTTCAACTGCTTAGCAGTTTGCACCCCCTTCTGTCCCCATGACGCCAGACAATCCCAAAACACTTGTGAATAGGAATTGTTCGGAAATAATTAAAGGGAGTAATTTCAAGGTGTGTGGGAGTGATCTCGCCTAGTTCAATCGGTCAAACAGGGGAAGTTAATCTACCTTCAGGTAGATCCCCAGCCCTCGCTTCGTGTGTTCAAAGACACTATAGTCTATGATGTGTTTGAGGAGACACACAGCATGTAGAACGCGGTGCGTCATTCTAAATTTGATGTAATGTATGTTTTTACGTCACAGTTTGCAAGTTCTATCACTTTGTAGCAACTGGCCACCCTTTATTTTTCTTTAAGCAAATGTTTGCAGGTCGCTGACTGGCATCCTGCGGTTTCAAGCTTCGACGCCATTGTTGCATTGTTGCTATGGTATTTGACCGAGTAATGTAGGTAAACAACTCTAATTTTCACGAAGTGCTCTCCCCTAGGTTTTTTTCTTTCCCGAAAATCGTCTACTACCTGTGGAATTAGTTCCCTCATTTCTCCCCGTGGGGATACCGGGGAGTCTTTCGTAAAAAATAGTTCCCCCACCTTCTGGAAGTTCTGCGCTTGTATCTTCCTCTAATCTGCCACTCTCTTTGACTCTGCCTTCCACGGTGCCATGTAGAGACGTAGACGCATAGTGATGTGGACATAATAGAGACGGGGTCACATAGAGGCCCACAAAGGTGACACACGGAGACGGGTACACATTGAGACGGGGTCACACCGACATCGCTACGTAGCTTGCTGCATGCAGCATTCTCTCTCTCTCTACCTTTGTTAACGCCTCAGCTCTTCCCCTTCCCCCATCTTCATTATCAGGATTATTGTCTTAAATCTTGCCACCCCCCCTACCTATCTCGGTTAATTGTATTTTTCCGTTTTTGCCTTTCTTACCATACATAAAGCTGTATTTTAGGAACATTTTTAGCTAATAACCTTTTTGGAATACTAACCCTATCCCTAACCCTAGCCCTAACCCTAACCCTACCCCCCACCCTATAAGACGGAAAAACGCAACGAACCACAACTGTGACAAATCGCGGTGTACTGCAGTACATAGTGGGGGGTAGGGTTAGGTTTAGGGGTAGGGTTAGGGTTAGGGTTAGTATTCCAAAAAGGTAATTAGCTAAAAATGTTCCTAAAATACAGCTTTATGTATGGTAAGAAAGGCAAAAACGGAAAAATACAATTAACCGAGAAATGCATGGGGGGTGGCACATCTTTACCTTTACCACCCTTTCACGCCAATGTCGTATTTATGCACCACGATGGTTTTTTAACACCCATGTCACTAAAAGGCATCAAATCAGGGCCTGTTATCTGAAAACCCTATTCTCTTAATTTTGGGAGGTAAGGATAGGCCTAATGTTATGCATGTCACAGAGGAATTCACAATATTGCAGATTATTTTTTCTCTACCCAGTTACGTTTAATGGTATATTTTGGCTGAAAATGGCTGGCGGCGAAAGGGTTACAGAAGAGGGTCGTTCACACAGAGGTAGCGTGCTTGTTTTTTGGGTGTGTTTTATACAAGCTTTCGCGTGTCCGTTAGACGTACAAGCTATTTTGTACCATGTCGTAAACATTATAGGCTTTCACCTTTGACAAAAGGATGCGTTTCACACTCGTTCAGGGATTTGACGTGAGATGTCCTTCGCATCATTTGGTTCGACATTCAGATAGAGAGACAGGCGTTGACAAAGTTAGAGAGAGAGAGAGAGAGAGAGAGAGAGAGAGAGAGAGAGAGAGAGAGAGAGAGAGAGAGAGAGAGAGAGAGAGAGAGAGAGTCAAAGTCAAAGTCAAAAAATGTTTTATTGTTAGGCCTCTGGCCCATAGCAATAGATTTCGCAAATTATAATAGACAAACGACAATTTACATCATGCATAATATCATGGACACTCAACCTGCATTCATACATATTTTTCTCAAGGAAAGAACTTTGTGGACAAATAGTGACAGTTTGATAATAAGGTCAGAGGTTAGAGAGAGAGAGAGAGAGAGAGAGAGAGAGAGAGAGAGAGAGAGAGAGAGAGAGAGAGAGAGAGAGAGAGAGAGAGAGAGAGAGAGAGAGAGAGATAACAAGACAGAGACAGAGAGACAGAGACAGAGAGCGTCGAAAATACAACCAAGAAACAGAATTGCGGAGAGAGAACATGAAACCGATACGGAGAGGGACATAAAGACAGCATTAAACAAGCGCGAAATCGCAATAGTTTGTGGCACGCGGTCTATTTTTACCACTCCAATCATGAGTTACC
>CM065688.1:28660660-28668160 GCA_017654935.2 Phymorhynchus buccinoides
AGCGTCTCTCTCTGTGTGTGTGTGTGAAAGAATCTGACTTCCAGAACCTCCACCAAAGAGGAATCGCCGATTTGACGGTTTGATTTCTAGGAAACCAGAGCAAAGTGAGTGTTGCGAACTCTGAAAAGGGTGTTTTCCTGGTGATCGCCACGTGTTTCTTCCACACAAAAAATCATCCGTCAGGGTGCCCCTTTAACCATTAGCGGGTCGACTCATTGCTGTAATACACGACGGACCCTCATAGCTGAGAACAGTATAACTAAGACTACTCCAGGGTAGTTTCTCTAGATAACGGTCGCCGCGCGAATTACGCTTACGCCAAACGGGGCCTAAGAAACACCCTAAACGTTTGCTAAGGTCAGATACCTCTTTAAGCTTACTCTTCATTTTTGGGAGAGAGAAAAGGGTTGCTATCATAAGGGAGATTAATCATACCTCTCTGTCAGTTTGTGCAAAGTTTTCGATTTCACCCACGTGTATTTGTGTGCAGAAAATTAAATTTGCACTATATTATGCCATCTAACATGATGAAAATTAAGAAAGAGCACTCCACAAAAACACCTGTGTTTGTTTAATTTGCTAAAATCATCCCGTATTTTTTTCACGATAGAGTAAAGAATATTTGCTGTGGCAAGCTTGTTGTTTTGGTCTTCCATTTTTAAAGTTCAAGTCTCGTCACGCGAGATATAAAAAAAAAAGCCGGAAGTATTGATATTTCCCATGATCCTTCAAATAGTTTGTCGCTTGCTACCTCGATCACAGCCACAAAACGTGTTCGACAAACGTCGGCAAAAGAGGTGTTTTTTAGTACCGTTTTTTTGCCGATTTGCGCTCACGCTACGTAATGTTAGCCCTTGTGGACGGCCCCCAGTACTCGTATAAACAACCCGACCCATTGCGCAATCAACGCACGGCAGCCTCTCATTTGCAGCCCAGCATAATGATAGTCATCGCCTGAAGAGTTCGTTTATAGCCATTAGTCAAAGCACTATCATGTTCCACTGTACTAATGATCACTACATACAACAAGAGTTGAACAAAGCACGAGATGGCAAGTCATATAACACAGAAATGTGCACTATTATCATATATATGTATTATGAGTGCGACCATAATCTTCGAAGGACGCACAAACCATGTCATTGCACATATAACATCAAACAGAGAAACTCGTGTTTTGCTTGTTATGCTGAAGAAACTTTCATTGCTGGACCTTGAACTGATCTCAGATGACAAGATTCTTTTTTAACGTATACATCATGGAAGCCAGTCAGAAACCACGTGACTGTTCAATATGACCATTTAGCTCCAGCTTAGTGGTGCGAAACGTAACTGCTTATGCCTAAGGAACTGCTCCACTAATTTTCCTGAAACTTTTTAAGCGATTGAGTATAGTGACAATAATGCCTTTCATTACTTTTCTAATCTCTGTGACGTGGGCATTGGCCTCTCAGAGGCCAAAGGTCAAACTGCGCGTTTTGGGCTAAGTTTTTGGATTTCGTGTACGCGCAAATGTGACCTAGCACCACGAAAGGGACAGTCATTAAGTGTCAAACTGACCATTCTGAGAAAATCATACACTTGAAAACTTCAGACTATTCTCTTTCTAACGATACAAGAATCATTCTTGTATCGTTTTCCATTCCAGAGTTATGAGCATATAATTATAGTTAGTAGGGCGAGCATCAGCCATTTTGAGAAAACAGTCTCAAGTTTAGCCTATCTGAAGAAAATGCACTGACCTACTCGCTTTAAAGCACTTATAAGACCATTTAGAGACCATATTAAATATTATCCAATTTATAAACATGACATAAGATGTTAGAGAACATAAAAATACCCATATCTCAAAATTGACAAAATAATGATATTTTTGACTTTGCAAGCCTGTTGTGAGAAACTCGCCCAGCGACTTTATGTCCCTTTTGTGGTGCTGGGTTGCAAATGACAAGAGTGAGAAGAAAATGTAAGTCGGAGTTTTAGACATTAGTTATGTGTGCACACTGCTATCCTTTAAATCTTATCGGCACGCTGTGTAAGTGCATCCCGCTGGATCATTTAATGCACCGTCTAAAAGGGGCACCCTGACCGATGAGTTTTTGTAAGAAACACGTCGAGATCACAAGAAAAAAAAACCTTTACAGAGATTGCAACACTCACTCTGCTCTGGTTTCCTAGAAATCAAACTGTCTAATCGGCGGTTCCTCCTTGGCGGAGGTGCTGGAAGTTAAATTCTTTCATCCAAAGAGAAGGCGTGTGGCGCTTCTTTTCGAATGGCCGCCAAATCGTTTGCACGACATTTTCGCAATGCAAGATTTTGTTTCTTTTATTATTTTAATTTTATACAGTTTATCTAAAGGAGTTTCGCTCACAACAAAGGAAATAGCTCCAATTGTTTTGTTTTTTTACTGCACTACAAAAAAACAAAAACCGCTTCAACCACACTGAGTGACCTCCACCCACCCCATCCAAAATGGCTACTCTCTCTGGCATCTCCGCCAAGGAGGAATCGCCTTTTTGACGGCTTAATGTCTAGGAAACCAGAGCAAAGTGAGTGTTCCGATCCTTGAAAAGGCTGTCTTTCTGGTGATCTCGACGTGTTTCTTGCAAAAACTCATCCGCCCGGGTCCACCTTTAAGCGGTCTCCCATCAGTGGATTTGTAATGTCGTGCAGGATACTTTTACATTGCATAAAAGTTCGGACCTTGAGCTATGATATTATTGCGTCACAAACTGCATTCTATAAATGGTAGTTTAACCCTTTCGCCGCCAACCATTTTTCAGCTAAAATATACCATTAAACTTAACTGGGTTGAGAAAACAAATTATCTGCAATATTGTGAATTCCTCTGTAACATGTATAACATTAGGCCTATCCCTACCTCCCAAAATTAAGAAAATAGGGTCTTAGAATAACAGACCCCCGATTTGATGACTTTTAGTGACATCGCCGGGTGTTCAACCATTGTGGTGCATAAATGCGACATTGGTGGTGAAAGGGTTAAGCACTCAAAACGGTGTCTGAAATGTATCGCAGGTGTAGTGGTCCTTAACACTTTTCTTTTTAACAGTATAATATTGAATCGATATCGTTACTGTCATTGTCAGTTTAGTTTTTCAGGCTGGACGATTGTTGTTTATACAGCGACTAAAGGGCCTAGCCACACGTCCACTAACATCGTACGACTGTACGATACGATTCGATCACGTGGTCTCCAAGAACAATGTGATTCGCGCTTCGAGATCACGTGATCGAATCGTATCGTACACTCGTGCGATTTTAGCTGACGTTTGGCTGGACCGTAACAGTCACACTTTAAAGACCCACCACGTCACGTGTCAAAATCACGGTTTTCACGTGTTTTCCCTCTTATAGCTGGTAAGAAATCTTAACCCCTTGACTGCCACCAACGTATTACATACTGACCTGATGACGTCATCAGATGAAGAGGAATACCCCTGATATGTTGGCTTTAGCTCTAACACAGTCAAGAGAGTTATATCCCCAGACCATTTTGCCAGATTGGCTCTATCAGTTGTCTTTTTCATGGCATGATTCGCCCAATGTTTTTTTCCTGTAATTTTATCTGGCAGTCAAGGGGTTAAGAAATCTTCCTAGCATAAGAGAAAATATGACACGTGACGTGGGGGGTCTTTAAAGGCTAGGTCATCGGCAGAGTTGTCATTCTAGGCACCCCCATCCATTTTTTTGCATTGAAAATGTTCACTACACAAGCAACATTCTGCAGTTTGCGGGAAAGGGATAAGCTTATTAGGGTTATCGACTTGAAATTGAAAGAACCAGACTTTGAGATTGAGAGTCGTAAACATGAAGGTGTGTGTGTGTGTGTGTGTGTGTCTAAACTACAACTTAGCTTTTATGTGTTTTTGCATAGAACCTGTAGTGCTAAATTATTATTTCACCTGTCTTAACACGAACTTCCTGCCTGCTTAACTTCAAGACTACAACTGGACTGTTTATCAGCGTGAAGGCACTGCTATTTGTCAGATGATGTATGAGGAAGTTTTCGAAACAAGCTATCAATGTGTTTGTCTACTTCAGTTTTGGTTATCACTGGCCTCGTCCTTCGAGTGGCTCTCTCTCTCTCTCTCTCTCTCTCTCTCTCTCTCTCCTCTCTCTCTCTCTCTCTCTCTCTCTCTCTCTCTCTCTCTCTCTCTCTCTCTCTCCTCGCTCTCTCTCTCTCTCATCTCTCTCTCTCTCTCTCTCTCTCTCTCTCTCTCTCTCTCTCTCTCTCTCTCTCTCTCTCTCTCTCTCTCTCTCTCTTCTCTCTCTCTCTCTCTCTCTCGCGCGCGCGCGCGCTATGAGTTCAAATAAATATGATGACACACACATTGGGGTTTTTTTCTACGTAAAGCATTTAGGCTTAAGAGAAGGGCTGACTTCGTATATATGCAAGTTTGTGCGTATGTTAACTGCTTAGTTGTTTAGTTTGATGTTTCATGTATATTCCCATTCAAATGGGCCAATGGCCTCTCTGAATAAACCATCTTGCGTCTTGTGTCTCTCTCTCTCTCTCTCTCTCTCTCTGCCCCCCCCCCCCTCTGTCTCTCTCTCTCTCTCTCTCTCTCTCTCTCTCCTCTCTCTCTCTCTCTCTCTCTCTCTCTCTCTCTCTCTCTCTCTCTCTCTGTCCTCCCTCTCTCTCTCTCTCTCCCCTCTCCTCTCTCTCTCTCTCTCTCTCTCTCCCTCTCTCTCTCTGCAGCTAGTAGGGTCTATGTTCCATTGTGTGTGCATTGTTTCCCTTCTCCTGTGTAGGTATTCAACGGTCGTTTCTCTGTATTTGTTTTCTAAAGTGCAAGTGCAAAGTGACAGTAGTAGGCACGAACATAATTTTAAATGATTAATATTCGGTGGTTTGAAAACAAAAGATAGAATGAGAGATATAGACAGTGACAGAGACACAGAGAGAGAGAGAGAGAGAGTAGGAGAGTCTAGAGAGAGGAGAGTGAGAGAGAGAGAGAGAGAGAGAGAGAGAGAGACGAGAGAGAGAGAGAGAGAGCAAGAGAGAGAGAGAGACAGAGAGAGAGCAGAGAGAGAGAGAGAGAGGAGAGAGAGAGAGAGAGAAGAGAGAGAATGAGAGATATAGAGAGAGAGAGAGAGAGAGAGAGAGAGAGAGAGAGAGAGAGAGAGAGAGAGAGAGAGAGAGAGAGAGAGAGAGAGAGAGAGAGAGAGAGAGAGAGAGAGAGAGAGAGAGACAGAGAGAGAGAGAGAGAGAGAGAGAGAGAGAGAGAGAGAGAGAGAGAGAGAGAGAGAGAGAGAGAGAGAGAGAGAGAGAGAGATAACAAATGAATTATTTAATGTCATCAGCAAGGTACATGCTATTTCACATGGGGGAACACAAAATTGAGAGAGAGAGAGAGAGAGAGAGAGAGAGAGAGAGAGAGAGAGAGAGAGAGAGAGAGAGAGAGAGAGAGAGAGAGAGAGAGAGAGAGAGAGGGAGGGAGGGAGAGAGAGAGAGAGAGAGAGAGAGAGAGAGGAGAGAGAGAGAGAGGAATAAATAGGCACACCGGATTAAGATTAAGATTAAAATTACAGCCCCGTCGACAACTAAGGCCATGTCAGGGCTGTCACCACGTTAACTATTACCACGTATTAAAAAGGGATAAAAACACAAGAGGCACACAAATGGACAGACATAGAGACAGACATAGAGACAGACAGAGAGACAGACAGAGAGACAGACATAGAGACAGACAGACATAGAGACAGACATAGAGACAGACATAGAGACAGACATAGAGACAGACATAGAGACACATAGAGACAGACATAGACAGACACAGAAAAGGACAGACATAGAGACAGACATAACGAGACAGAGAGAAACACTGACACAAATAAGACAATGCAAACAGACCAAGGGATCATAGAAACTATAGGGCCACAAAACACAGTCATTACAAACAGATTCATTATTGAGAGCAGGTAAGAACACGGAGACAGACGTCATAGAGACAGACATAGAGACAGACATAGAGAGAGAAAGAGGACACTGATACCAGTGATGATAACGAGACAGAAAACCGAAACACTGACACAAATAATACAATGCAAACAGACCAAGGGATCATATCAAACTATAGGGCCACAAAACGCACAGTCATTACAAACAGTGATTCATTATTGTTAGCTCAGGTAAGAGACACGGAACACGAACGTCAGAAATCTACAGAGAGAGAGGAGAGAGAGAGAGAGAGAGAGAGAGAGAGAGAGAGAGAGAGAGAGAGAGAGAGAGAGAGAGAGAGAGAGAGAGAGAGAGAGAGAGAGAGAGAGAGAGAGAGGAGAGAGAGAGAGAGATTGAGAGAGAGAGAGAGAGAGAGAGAGAGCTAGAGAGAGAGAGAGAGAGAGAGAGAGAGAGAGGTCGAAGTCGAAATTTTTAATGAATAGGCCTTTCTGCCCGTATCATGTGGGAAGGTGGGGGAGTGGGATTAAATGAAGTACAATTACATTGATATCAAAGGATCCCATCATTGAAAAAAATGAACACAAACAAACGTACAAAGACATGATAAATAAACACATAAATACAAGAGAGAGAGAGAGAGAGAGAGAGAGAGAGAGAGAGAGAGAGAGAGAGAGAGAGAGAGAGAGAGAGAGAGAGAGAGAGAGAGAGAGAATACGAATACGAATACGAATGTTTAATGAGGGTAAACGGATAAGCTCAAGCTTCTTTACACCATGCCCTCGAGGGGAAAAAGAAAAGCCAAATAACAAGAAAAGGAAAAACAAAAAGAAAGTAAAAAATGCATAACAAGAATAGAAAATAACAACAGGCATGTTCACAGTAAATTGAAGAACATGCGAAAAAATTCAAGCTCAAACGAAGAGCTCGTTCACGTACTCGCACACACACAAAACATACAGCATATCATATAACTATACCAAAACATGCATACCTAGTCTATTGTGGTGTGTTCGAACACACATGTGCAAATACGCTCATGGTCCAATGATAGAATACAATACACTAATAACCCCACGTTATAGAGAAACATTATATTTACGTAAAGTCATTATTATTTCTAAACAAACAGCGAATATTTCTAGGAAGTTAATAGCTTAAAACTTTTCTAAGAGGTGTTTGTGATATGTTCTTTTAAAGGATGAGACACTTATTAGGTTTTTATTGCAATTTTCTAATTCATTCCATAATTTGCTACCGGAGTATGTAAGGGAGGTCATAAACAGGTTTGTTCTAGGGCGAGGAATATAAATTATATTTTTGCTACGAATGTTAGTAATAGGAAATCGTTTGCATAGATAGGCCGGTGTCAGTTTATTCACAATTTTGTACATGAAAATAGCTTTGTTGAGGTAAAATTTGTAGTCTAATGGAAGAATGCCTAGTTCCTTATAATCGCTATTTTGAAGTGAAGATGGCTTAAGAAGAACAATTTTTAGAGCACGTTTGTAGAGACTTTTCAGTGGCTTTAAGCAGTTTTCGCTAGCAAGATCCAAACAAGAGAGAGAGAGAGAGAGAG
>CM065688.1:28698160-28715660 GCA_017654935.2 Phymorhynchus buccinoides
GTACTTCCATTATAAAATGCTCATGTATCTGAGTCAACGTGTAGATACATTTAATTCTAATTAACCACGATCTCTCAGTAAGCTACTTTTCTCTATCAGTAGCTTAAGGTCTGTGTACACGTTAACACTATTCACAAGATACTCCTATTTCCCCATGGCAACACAGTGAGCTGTAAGTCATATTAAGAGAGGGCTATCACTGTGTTTTCATGGGGAAATAGACATATCTCGTGAATAATGTTAAAGGCACAACTGGGGTATAAAAGAGCCGATCCCAGGAATCGTGTAATCAGTTGAGAGTGGGAGAGAGAGAGAGAGAGAAACAAGCCAGCGACACTCCTATCTGTTTTCCCCTCCTTTTTCGTTTGAAAAGGGATGCTTTCGCTGCGAGCGCCAAGCAGAAACTGACAGTTTTAGCCTACTGCTTGCTTACATATACACACAAAAAAAAAGTTAAGCACCCCTTAAAGCAAATTAGCTATTACAAGTCTGACAGGAGGGGTGAGACGCAGGGTTGAAGCAGTCATCCAGGCACAGGGAGGAAACACACGCCACTGAACTTTGATTTGCCAAATGAGTTTTGGACACTCCTCATGACGTTTTCCCACAATAATTATCTTTTGATATAGCCATATGAAATTGTTACATTGATAATTAAACATGGTATTTTTTAAAATTGAACATGACAACCCTTTTTGTTTCAGAATATCAGAATGCATTTGTAAAACCATACATTAAATCATGCGTTTTCTTTTAATCAGATAGTCAAACTTTCATTTACCAATCAATGTTGTTTCAATTTTTATTGATTATTTGCAATAAATCTCGATTTCATCTCATCTACAGCAAAAAAGTGGTGGGGTGCTTAACTTTCTTCTTTGTGTAATAGTACCACGCTGGCTTTATCGTGTACACAGACCTTAACGTCTTCTCAATGATACCCCGTCTTACAAACCGAGTCACACTATACCGTCATCGTCCGGAGAACCTTCGCGACATTCATGATCATGTCAACGTGACCTGCCGCGTCGTGATGCCCTTTTCCTCCTCATGTAACGCCCACCTCCTCTGATTTCCAGACTGTAACGTATGCTTAAGGTACGGGTTAGGGGCCAGCCACACGCGTACGAATCGTATCTGAATGCGTTGCGATTTTGACGATGTGAGTCCTGAATTCATGTACCGGAAGAAACTCCTTCTACGACATCTGTCTTCATGTCATCAATCGTGACAATCTTCTATGTGACATCTTCTATGTGACATCTGTCTTCATGTCATCAATCGTGACAATCTTCTATGTGACATCTTCTTCGTCTGTGTGTCTTCTTCTTCTTCTTCTTCTTCTTCTGCGTTCCCAGGCCATATGGCCATAATGGGTAAGGTACGTATGTGTCTGGTTTCTGTTTTCACTGGTCTCCCCGCTGTGCCGTACAGCCAACACATGAGGAGAAAAAGTATCCGGGATTTTTTTTTTTTTTAAAGGCAGGAGAATGGGCCAATAAGTCAGAAAGATATCAAGATGACAGTAAGCAAAAGGAAAAGGCAGAGTCAAAGAGAGCGGCAGATTAGTTAAAAGCACAGACCTTCCAGAAGGCGGGGGAACTATTTTCACGAAAGACACCCCCCCCCCCCGGTATCCCCACTGGGAACGTCTGTGTTTAACATCCATTATTTGTATCTCACTACACCCACTACACCTACACTATACCCACAGCTCTCTCTTCCTTGGTCTGTATCGTGTTTGCAATAATTATTAGTTCTGGCACTAGTGTCCTCCTCCACATTCAATACCCTTCCCCGTGCTGAACGAGGCGCTAATGACCGTGCCACACACGTGTAAAATCCGTATGGGGATGCGATGCGATTAGGTCACAACAGTTATGATTCACGGGAAGCATACTTCCGTCTAAACATAATAATTTCGCTCACTATACTCAAGTAGATGCCTGTACAAGAGTTTCGCGTGAATCATGACTCACGTCATCAAGATCGCATCGCATTCAGATCCGATTCGTACGTGTGTAGCGGGCCCCAGCTTAAGGGCCAGCCACACGTCCACTAATATCGTACGACTGTACGACACGATTCGATCACACGGTCTCCAAGAACAAAATGCGATTCGCGCTTCGAGATCACGCGATCGAATCGTATCGTACAGTCGTACGATTTTAGCTGACGTGTGGCTGGCCCTTTAAAGCATACGGTAAAGAAGCTTCGTGATTGTCAGCAACCAAAGCCTTACTCTCTGCTTAGTCTCTCTTTGCATTGTCGTTGTTTTGTTAGAATAAAACAAGTTGCTGGGTTTTTAATCTTGTTCACGCTTTTGTTTCGAGTTCAGGAGTTGCAAGGAAAGTTTTGCGCCTGATGACATAGGCCTACACTCATTAACACCCCCTCCCCCCCTACACTATTGATTTCCTTTATTGATTATTAACAAATGGATACAAAGTTACTTTTTGCACACGTTGTGACGTAAGTGTCCCGCGCGACCCGCTTTGTTTATTTCTTATCTACACCCCCCCCCCCCCCCTTCTCCCCTCCCCCCCCCTCTCCTTTTCATTTCTCTGTCCGGCCGCCACGTTAATTGCCACCCACCATCTAAAGAACGCCGAGTAAGGGCGTTGTCTGTTTGAAGTTCGATTTGTCTCCCCGGTCGGCATGCAACCCCTACCGAGGTTATCTCCCTTCACCCCCCCCCCCTTATCTACCGTCTCATCACGAGATAGTGATATCAACAGTCGGCTCCCTTTGTAAGACACCGCGTCCTTACCCATCACAAGAAAGTGACAACCACGGTTATCTCCCTTTGAAGACGGTTTTGCCTTTCCAATCACAAGGTTAGGAATGTCCGGCATGTGATAAGGATGTGTCACAAATTTTTCTATAAATTTGCGACACTGTATCTTTCCAACTTAGCAACAGGAAGTTTGTAGTGTGCGTTCCGTTTTATTGTTATTCGTGTCCTAGATTTGGTTTTGACTTCTTCCCGTGACTAAAGTTTGCTACTTTTTTTTGCTAAGTGTGTGTGTGCGTCTGTGAACTGCTCGGGTGTGGGAGATTCAAGCATGTCCGTGCAATCCCCGAATTCTTCCTCCTTTCCGGTTCTCACGTGGAGTTCTCAGGAGCAGTGAACTCTTCACAAATGAAACTGCGCAGTTTAGATTCGGTCATAGGGTCATTCGCCCATAGACTTTTGGAGAGGCCAGCTGTACAAGCGATAAGTTACTTCCTTCGTTGGGGAACTTAGACAGCGTTCCTGTCGAAGCTTGATTCAGTTTAGATTTGTGTGAGGCAAATTTTCTGTCATCTGTGTGAGACAGAAAGGACTGTCTGTGTGACTTTAGTCCCGGCCCGACCTGTAGTAAAATTGGCTTTTGTCTCAGACCAAGTACTCCCTTGAAATACCTGTTGCGGCGCAGGCCGTACAAAAGGGAGGTTGGATTGACTCTCACAAGCTGCTGAGGTAAGAATTTAGTTTTGGCAATTTTGGGTTAGAATTATTGCGAAGTGTGTTACTCGTTATTCTCAGCTGGAGGGTTTACAAACGGCAACATTCGTTCGTAGCCTGTATTTGTTGTAGGAAACGGTTTTTGGAAATTTCAGGATTTCTTTTGCCTTTATTGTTATTTTTCTTTTCTTTTCATGTGTTACCATATTCAGTCTGGAGTCCTAGTTAGTCGCACGCGGTTTATTTGTGTGTTTATAGGTTGTTTTGTGAAACGGTTGTCCTTAAAAGGACGCTGGGAAACGCTTTAGTGTAAGAAATTCATTTCTTAAAGTTGTTTGGTTGTCTGGCTCGGTTTGCTAGTGGAATAAGACTTTATTTTAGACGGTTGGTTGAATGTTGTTCCACCAACTGTTCTATATTGTTCAGGTTATGTTTTGTTGTGCTTTAGTGTGCATGATAGTAAATTTTATGTGGTTTTAATTTCAGTTTTGGAAATATGGAGTGATGAGTTTTTCTTCCTTGCTTACAATTTTAACTTAGAACGTTTTGCGACTTACATTTTTGGGACTTGTACTGAGTTGCATAATGTGTGTAATATGCGCTGTGTTGAATTATTTCAATTACTGTTTTCGCGAATTGTTGGTTGGTTAGTCAGTGAAATCTCATTATGTGGAACTATTGTTGTTTTCATTATCATTTGGTCTAGTAATGGGCATATTCAGTATTTGGGGCAAATGATAATTCATTCAGCATTTGTGTTGTGGGTTTGTTGTCATTATCCAGGTTATTTGTATTATGAGGGCCAAGGGTTGTAGTCTCCCTTATTCATCACAATCATCAGTTCTGTGTGCTAGTGATTCAACCTGTTGGCTGGTTTGTTCAGTCAACAAGGGTTTAATATTATGTTGGTTATGTATATACCCACGCACCTCCTTTACACGTTTGTATTTCTTCTGTGTGAGAGGGCTTATGCTTAAGAGGTCTACCCTCCATTTATGTCTCCATTGGACTTTGATAAATAAGCCCACTCACCTCTTTGCCTGTCTCTCTTCTTTTATTGGACAACACTTTTCCTGCTGCTCTTCTGTGAAAAAATAACAACACTCGGCCAATAACTGTGTACTGATCCCATGGCCCGTATGGGCAGCTTGTTGTTTCCTTTGGCTTCGTTCCCCGAGGTGACCTGAGACGCGGGATGGAATGACTGGTGGACGGCAGTGGGACTGGGGGAACTGGTCGTCGCAGCCAATGGCCCTACTGCCTTTCCTGTACGTCGTTTCCCTTCCCACCGTGGGACTCCGTTTTCCTCGCCCAGGATGGCATGGACAGTGGAGATGCTGAGTTGAGTTGAAACATTTTGGTGTGTTGTCCATCTTGTCTTTCCTCTTCTGAATAGTTGAGCCAAGGAAAGAACTGTATAACTCCTCATACGTTGCAATCAACATATGGAAGGGCTGTGATTTTGCTTTATTTCTTTGTTTTTAATGAACAAGGACATTGTGTGCATGTTTGTTTTTGTTTGCTGGTTAAAAATGTTTTGAATGTAATTTCCTAAGATTATATTTGTGAAATGTTATAACTCTTTGGGTGATCTTGAGCGTGATTCCTGAGCTGTCCTTGCTGTGCAGAAATACACCCTAGACAATTTGTGACAGTTTTGGGGGCTCGTCCGGGATCAAGCCCGTGGAGCTTTCTCAGTATTCTGGGAGGTTCCACAAGCGGCGAGAGATAGACAGGGATCGTGCTTGAGATTTTTCTTTGTATTTTGAGTGGGTGGTAGGTGCGTTTTGGGGAAAGTCCTCTTCTTCGGCTGTTCAACCCAGTGTTCTATATAGTGGACCTTTGAATGGTTTTGGGTTATTTTATACCTAGTTATCTTTCACCCCTCCCTTTATTTATTGGTTTTTATTATTATAAGTAGTTAAGTAATTTATTGTGTTTAGGTTGTTGTTTTTGAGTTTTAAAGGTGTTTAGCCGTTGGGTTTAGTTTCGCTGTTCGAATGGTTCTTATCTGTTCCTGTTTGCGCGTTACATACTTATTTGGCAATTGTCACATTGTGAAAACAGATTTGGTTTAGATCTTTGTTTTGACTCACTGGTTTATCCATGCAATTATGGCTGCCGCTTCCCCTCTGGTTACTAGGGGCTCAAAGAGGGAGGCGAGGTCTGTTGAAGCCCCTTCAGTGACGGTTTCAACCGCTAACGCCACTGTTGGGAATGCACTCCCTGCTGTGACTCCGACTTCTGAAAGAGTTTGCGGATTCATTCGAGGCATGTTGAAGGATACCCAGTCATCTACTCCTGTTGCTTCACCCCTTGCAGATCGAAGTTCCCAGCAATCTTCCTCAGGCTCAGATGTGATGGCGATATTGATGTACCTAGAGAAGAAGGAGGAAAGGGAAAGAGAAGAGCGTGAGAGGATTAGGAAGGAAGAGAGGGAGGAACGAGAGAGGAAGGAGGAAAGGGAGAAGGCAGAACGAAGGAGGAAGGAAAAGAAAGAAAAGGAAGAACGGGAGCAGAGGGAAAGAAGAGAGGAAGAGCTTAGGTATGCAGAGAACGAACGTTGGGAGGAGATTATTGCTGGACTTCAACAAACACGCAAGACCGATGAGGCGAGACCCCGTATCCCATACCCCAACCTGAAGTTGCCGGAGTTTCATCCCAATGAAGACATTGAAGATTTCTTAACCCACTTCGATGCCGTAGCTTTGAAGTATCAGATGCCTGATGAGGATAGGGCGCTCTACCTTATGGGTACTTTGACAGGGAAGGCTCGTGAGGCATTCAATGACCTCCCTGAAAAGAGTACATATGCTGATATGAAACAGGCATTGCTGCAGAGGTACCGGATTAGTAGCGAGTCTTGCCGTCGCAGGTTTCGTGAAATTCACAAGCAACCGGATGAAACATTTGTACAGTATGGACAGAGAATGGAGAGAGGTCTAGATCAGTGGATCAAAATGTCTGGGTGGGACTTGCGAGAGCTCATTCTGTTGGAACAACTTTTTCATAATTCAACAGACGAACTAGTCGAAAGAGTCAGCGAGGCAGAGCCTAGGTCTTTCCAGGAGGCAATCAGAGCAGCCGAACGCTTTGCTGAAGCCAGGAGAACTTGTCGCACAACTCACTCCTTTAAGAACACCGTACTTGGTCCACGAGTACAGAAGGAAAAAGAACTAGAGAGGGTACGAGAAACTCCACCTCCAAGGCGTAACGTTGGTCTTATGGACGCCCAGGTATCACAGAATATGCCATCAGGGAGAACTGACAACCTTTCAGCTTCTGCTCAGAGTTCACCAGGGAACCAAGCTTCTAGGGTCAACACTACTACACCTTCGAATCTAAGCAATCGTGTTTGCTTTACTTGTCGTGGTGTAGGACACATGGCCAAGGATTGCCCTTCAGTCAAAGTGAAGAAAGCAACAGTGCAACGGTTGAGTGCGGTATGTGAACAGTCTGTCTGCCCGATGTTCCTGTCCATGGTGGGTGAGCAGATAGTGGAGACTGTGAGGGATTCTGGTGCTACTACCGTCTTCTGCGATCAGAAGTTAGTACCAGAGGACGCGCCGCGGGGTTCACCATGTGAAGTTTTTTCGGCCGAGGGATCGAGACCAGTTCACAGAGAAACGGCTTTGATTGATCTGTCGACCCCTTACTTCAAAGGGAAAGTTTGGGCCGTGCTACTTAAGGATGCCATAAACCCCCTTTTACTGGGGAATTTGGTTACATTCGAGGATGGACAACAGGCTCAGTTGTCAACGGATTTGCCTCATGAGATAGTGGGAGCTGTTGCTACTAGATCCTCGACGAAGAGGCAGGTGCTGCAACCAACTCTGCGACCCGTGGGAGAAGAGTTGGCTTCTCATGTCAGCCGTGAGGGATTGGTAGAGCTTCAGCATCAGGACGTTACTTTAGCAGGACCGAGGGAAGCAATAGGAAAGAAAACAGGGAATAGGGTGGCCAGATATGAAGAGCAAGATCAGGTGCTGTACCGCATCTTCCACAAAGGGAAGAACTTTGCCAGGCAGGTGGTTGTACCTAGGAAGTTACGTCCGTTTGTTTTGGAAACCGGGCATAGCACCCCTCTGGCAGGACATTTGGGCACTAAGAAGACCCTCAGCAGGATACTTCAGTCATTCTTCTGGCCTGGAATTAACTCGGACGTTCGCAAATACTGTCAGTCCTGTGAAATCTGTCAGAAGACCACACCCAAGGGGAAGAATCCCCGTGTTCCACTGGGAACAGTCCCTGTGGTCGGTGTTCCCTTCGACAAAGTGGGAGTAGACTTGATAGGCCCGATCAAACCGGCGAGCAGGAGAGGCAACAGGTACATCCTTGTTATGGTTGACTACGCTACCCGTTACCCAGAAGCTGTCCCATTGCGTGCTACCAATGCGGTGACTGTTGCAGATGCTCTCTGGCAAATGTGGACTCGAGTAGGAATCCCTAAGAGTGTTCTCACCGATAATGGGACCCAGTTCACATCCGGTTACATGAAAGAAGTCTTTGACTCTCTCCGTATCAAAGGGATGGTTACGTCGCCATACCACGCACAAGCAAATGGGCTAGTGGACAGGTTCAGTGGAACCTTGAAACAGCTGCTAAAGCGGCTATGTCTAGAACGCCCAAAAGAGTGGGACGACTTTGTGGCTGCAGTTCTGTTTGCTTACCGAGAGGTGCCTCAGGGATCTAACAAGTTCTCACCATTTGAACTTCTGTACGGCAGAACTGTCAGAGGGCCCATGTCTGTCTTGCAAGAGCTATGGACTGGAGACAAGGAGCGACCAGAGGCTCTTTCAGAAGCAGCTTATGTCTTCGAGCTCCGCAACAAAGTTGCTGATACTTGCAAGCTGGCCCAGCAGCACCTTCTGAGTTCAGCGAGTCGCTACAAGCGGTATTACGACCGGAAAAGTAGAGAGAGAAGTTTTGAGGTTGGTGAAGAAGTGTTGTTGCTCAGACCAGAGAGACACAATAAGCTACTAATGGCTTGGCGTGGCCCATACAAGGTCTCTGAGAAAGTGGGGGATCGTGAATACAGGGTTGTGATTGGAGGAAGGCCGCGACTCTATCACATCAATCTTCTGAAACCGTTCATCAAGAGAGAGGCAACCCATGATGAAGCTGTAAGGTCTGAAAGATGTGCTGCAATGTCTGCCCAGTTGTCATTGAGGAGTGTACCAATGGTGAGGAAGAGGTCTTAGTAGACATTCCAACATTTTCTTTGGTTGTCTCAGAAACGCGGAAGGACGTTAATATTTGTCTGGATCTCCCCATGGCCCATCAAGTTCAGGTTCCAAAGTATCCCAGGGAAGGGAAATGTAGGTGCTGACTACTGGAGTCAGAGCCCAGTTGAGTAAGAGTGAGTCGTCAACAATTCGTCGATCTTCGGACATG
The DNA here is from genome assembly GCA_017654935.2 of Phymorhynchus buccinoides. NCBI lineage: Eukaryota > Metazoa > Mollusca > Gastropoda > Neogastropoda > Raphitomidae > Phymorhynchus > Phymorhynchus buccinoides. The sequence continues at coordinate 28,707,003 of CM065688.1, forward strand.
GTGTCTGGTTTTCTCCCAAAACCAGACATATTTAGGGGGGAGGTTTGTCACAAATTTTTCTATAAATTTGCGACACTGTATCTTTCCAACTTAGCAACAGGAAGTTTGTAGTGTGCGTTCCGTTTTATTGTTATTCGTGTCCTAGATTTGGTTTTGACTTCTTCCCGTGACTAAAGTTTGCTACTTCTTTTTGCTAAGTTTGTGTGTGTGCGTCTGTGAACTGCTCGGGTGTGGGAGATTCAAGCATGTCCGTGCAATCCCCGAATTCTTCCTCCTTTCCGGTTCTCACGTGGAGTTCTCAGGAGCAGTGAACTCTTCACAAATGAAACTGCGCAGTTTAGATTCGGTCATAGGGTCATTCGCCCATAGACTTTTGGAGAGGCCAGCTGTACAAGCGATAAGTTACTTCCTTCGTTGGGGAACTTAGACAGCGTTCCTGTCGAAGCTTGATTCAGTTTAGATTTGTGTGAGGCAAATTTTCTGTCATCTGTGTGAGACAGAAAGGACTGTCTGTGTGACTTTAGTCCCGGCCCGACCTGTAGTAAAATTGGCTTTTGTCTCAGACCAAGTACTCCCTTGAAATACCTGTTGCGGCGCAGGCCGTACAAAAGGGAGGTTGGATTGACTCTCACAAGCTGCTGAGGTAAGAATTTAGTTTTGGCAATTTTGGGTTAGAATTATTGCGAAGTGTGTTACTCGTTATTCTCAGCTGGAGGGTTTACAAACGGCAACGTTCGTTCGTAGCCTGTATTTGTTGTAGGAAACGGTTTTTGGAAATTTCAGGATTTCTTTTGCCTTTATTGTTATTTTTCTTTTCTTTTCATGTGTTACCATATTCAGTCTGGAGTCCTAGTTAGTCGCACGCGGTTTATTTGTGTGTTTATAGGTTGTTTTGTGAAACGGTTGTCCTTAAAAGGACGCTGGGAAACGCTTTAGTGTAAGAAATTCATTTCTTAAAGTTGTTTGGTTGTCTGGCTCGGTTTGCTAGTGGAATAAGACTTTATTTTAGACGGCTGGTTGAATGTTGTTCCACCAACTGTTCTATATTGTTCAGGTTATGTTTTGTTGTGGTTTAGTGTGCATGATAGTAAATTTTATGTGGTTTTAATTTCAGTTTTGGAAATATGGAGTGATGAGTTTTTCTTCCTTGCTTACAATTTTAACTTAGAACGTTTTGCGACTTACATTTTTGGGACTTGTACTGAGTTGCATAATGTGTGTAATATGCGCTGTGTTGAATTATTTCAATTACTGTTTTCGCGAATTGTTGGTTGGTTAGTCAGTGAAATCTCATTATGCGGAACTATTGTTGTTTTCATTATCATTTGGTCTAGTAATGGGCATATTCAGTATTTGGGGCAAATGATAATTCATTCAGCATTTGTGTTGTGGGTTTGTTGTCATTATCCAGGTTATTTGTATTATGAGGGCCAAGGGTTGTAGTCTCCCTTATTCATCACAATCATCAGTTCTGTGTGCTAGTGATTCAACCTGTTGGCTGGTTTGTTCAGTCAACAAGGGTTTAATATTATGTTGGTTATGTATATACCCACGCACCTCCTTTACACGTTTGTATTTCTTCTGTGTGAGAGGGCTTATGCTTAAGAGGTCTACCCTCCATTTATGTCTCCATTGGACTTTGATAAATAAGCCCACTCACCTCTTTGCCTGTCTCTCTTCTTTTATTGGACAACACTTTTCCTGCTGCTCTTCTGTGAAAAAATAACAACACTCGGCCAATAACTGTGTACTGATCCCATGGCCCGTATGGGCAGCTTGTTGTTTCCTTTGGCTTCGTTCCCCGAGGTGACCTGAGACGCGGGGTGGAATGACTGGTGGACGGCAGTGGGACTGGGGGAACTGGTCGTCGCAGCCAATGGCCCTACTGCCTTTCCTGTACGTCGTTTCCCTTCCCACCGTGGGACTCCGTTTTCCTCGCCCAGGATGGCATGGACAGTGGAGATGCTGAGTTGAGTTGAAAGATTTTGGTGTGTTGTCCATCTTGTCTTTCCTCTTCTGAATAGTTGAGCCAAGGAAAGAACTGTATAACCCCTCATACGTTGCAATCAACATATGGAAGGGCTGTGATTTTGCTTTATTTCTTTGTTTTTAATGAACAAGGACATTGTGTGCATGTTTGTTTTTGTTTGCTGGTTAAAAATGTTTTGAATGTAATTTCCTAAGATTATATTTGTGAAATGTTATAACTCTTTGGGTGATCTTGAGCGTGATTCCTGAGCTGTCCTTGCTGTGCAGAAATACACCCTAGACAATTTGTGACAGGATGTAATAGGCGCGTGATTGTTCTGTACACTCTGAACATCATCTTGTGACGTGTCGACTGTAATAAACCAATAGCAGGCTTTCATTGTTTGAAAGTGAAGGCTATAATTGGCGTAGTGAGAAAAAGTTTTTCACACAAGACGCTGAAACTGACTAGAGCAACACCTCTCCCAGCCAGAATAGCCCACCTAGTAAGTCTTATTGATGACTGGTGATTGAGACTGGTTGTTTGTTTGACCCTAGTTTTGATCTAGATCCTATGTTCAATGATGAATAAGGAGTAGATAGATATGTTAATGAAAAGAAGTGGTAAACATTCTATTCTATTTATGTGCACTGATTATTTGTGTGTGTGTGTTTTTGACTTGAACACTTTTGGTACCAGAACCGGAGTTTATGCCTACTAACCCATTTTGTCTATTTTTAGTAGGAAACCTATGGGCCGCAATCTTGCACTTTATGATACCATTCCTTTCCAGGTGTTGGATGGAGAGTGATGATGGATTGATCACCTTTTATGTTTTACTGATCTCAGTTTGTTAACTGAAATTCAGTTTATTTATTAACTAGTGCTATTGTACAAGGGAAGCCTTCTAGCCGGTTGGGATTCACTAATGCCCTGCCGACTGAAGCCCCTTGTCTCTAAGCCATAGAGATCTACATCCACCTTCTCCTGTGATTATCAGCAGGGCATCGTGGGCCGGACGATCATCCCGGACTCCACCACGCACCAAGACGGGACCGTCGCCAAGACGACCCGCACCCAGAATCCGCGAGGAGACCACGCTTGAACCGTGCCATCCCGCGAAGCCGTAACCGGAACGACTGGGAGCTACTCTCATCTGACGAGCAAGCCCAGCCACACCAGCATTCGCCGATCACTACGGAGGAACCTGACAACAGCTAAGTCCCCCGGACTGCGCCAATCATTTGAACTTTCCTACGGACACTGAAGATAATTAGTAACCCTTCCGGCATGGGGCGAACCTTATAGAAAAACAAAAGTCTTGTAAATCCTTTCGGATTCCATTGTTTTTTATCCATATTTTGTTTTGGCGCCATTGAGCTGCTTTATTATTATTGTTGCATAATCTTATGCAGATTTTGGGAGTAAATAAAATACAAGTGTCAAATAATCCTGAACCCTTTGGTCAGACTGATGAGAGTGGGAGTCTTGTAATTTCATGTAAAACCCTACTTCTCTCTGTCTGCCATTTAGAGCAATTCAACCACTTGTATTTCTTACAACCATACGAGCCAGAACCCGGGCACAAATATAAATTTATTAGATGAAAAGGGGCCGGGAAAGTTGCTCATCTCCCATACCCTAGAGAAGTGGGCTAAAGGCAAATTTTCTAAAGTCTTCCCTAGGGACTTAGCCTTTTAACCCATTACCTCGTCACATCTAATTGGGGGCTCGCGTCCGGGATATTTTTTTTCATAAAGTCTAACAAATTTCAATTCAAACGGTAGTTCCTTTTCAAAACTTATCTTTCCACTGGGAAAGTTATTGTGATTTGGTTCACTGTGTTTTGATTTGATTTGTTTGAATGCTATTTATGACTTTATTTTGATGTGCATGCTATTTCTGTTTATGCTGAAATAGTTAAGTGTTGTTTGATACATTCAACTCAGCAGCTTTGTTTTTATTTTGAATAGTTGTATTTACAACCATGGCTGAGATTGTTAAACTTAGGCGGGAGCTTAAAGAATGGGGAGAATCTCTAGGATTGTCAGGCCAAGAGTTAGCCAATTTTGTCATATCTGAATATGACAAAGAGAAAACTCGGGAGGCTCAGGAGGCCGAGAAAGACAAACAGAGAGCTCATGAGGCTCAAGAGGCTGATAAAGCTCGGGAGGACGCTGAGAAAGATAAGCAGAGAGCTCATGATGCTGCCGAGCAAGAGCAAATCCGTACTCATGAGTTAAGGCAGAGGCAACTAGTGCAGGATGCCAAAAATAAAGAACTCGAACTTGAGGCCACTGAGCGAGAAAAAGCGCGAGACCATGAGCTAGCTATGAAGCAGCTTGAAAACTCAGCAGACTCTGAGACTGCTGCGCCTCAAAATTTTCCCCCTCCCATTCATACCTCAGCCATGACCTTCACATTGGAGGCATTCAATGAGGCAACCGAGTCTATCGATGCATTCCTCGATAGATTTGAAAGACTGGCCCAGGAATTTGAGCTTGCTCCGGAAAAGTACAACCTCAAGCTTGCCCAAAGTCTCAGGGGTGTGGCTTATGAGGTGTACAGCAAACTTCCGTCAAGCCAAATTACCGACTACCCAGCTTTGAAAGAAGCCCTGCTCAACAGATACGAGTTGACAGCTGATGCCTACCGGAAAAAGTTCCGGTCAACCAGAAAAGGTAGGGGAGAGTCCTATGCCCAATTTTCAGATAGACTGGGGAACTATCTGACAAAATGGGTGTCCCTTTCTGCCAAAACTGAGTCCTATGAGGATTTACGGGAACTGATGGTTGGCGAGCAACTGCGCGAAACCATGTCCCCAGAGTTACGCACCTTTACTGCCGAACAAGGTGCCACAACTCTGGCTGACCTCATCCAGCTAAGTGATAGGTACACTCTAGCCCATGATGAACCTAGCGCCCCTAAAAGGCCAAAACTACAGCAAGTAGTTGGGTCCACTGCTTCACAGCAGAGCAGGGGTAACCCCAACTCCAACAGTGGGTCAAACAGTTCTACCCATGAACAACAACCACTGGGACATCCCTTATTCTGCTCATACTGCAAGTCGAACACCCACAATCGGGATGACTGCAGGAAACTTGCTTACAAGCGGCAAAATGTTGCAACTATGCAAGTCGTCTCGACTTCGCAGAATTGCACAAACCCCTCCCCAGTACAGTGTCCAGGCACACCGTCAGTCGTTGGACAGGCGACTGTCAACAACATCCCTGTTCAATGTCTCTATGACACTGGACTGTCATGCGACGCCATTGTCTGCGGATCCTTAGTCCCCGCGTCAGCATACACGGGAGACTTCATCTCTCTGCAAGGCCCTGATGCTGCAATCCCCCCATCCACTTTGCCAGTCGCCATAATCAATGTCGACACCAGATTTGTAAAGGGACCCATCAAGGCAGTGCTCATGGACAGTCCTGTCTATGACCTCATACTGGGATCACAGTATGTGTTTTTAGGGCACCCCTCTCAACCTGCTATTGTTTCAGCAGGATTCCCTTCTCCCCAATCCACAAACCAACTCCCTCCCTCCTTCCCAAAGAGCAAATCTCCCTCAGCAGGGAAGAAACCTCTCAACGCGGCAAACCAAATTGCCGCGCGAGCCAATCCAGATTGTCCCAAGTCCCCAAGTCCGCCACAACTTGGAAAATCCTTCCCAAGGAATGTCCGCCTAACGACCCAAGACCACTCGCCACAGGTACCTCAGGTGAAAGGCAGCACTGTACCCGCAAACACCCACCGAAGGTACTATCGGGACAGGCCGCCGCACGTACAGCCGTCACCTACCCCTCCCTTTCAGCGAGTGGCAGTCGACTTGGTCGGGCCTCTACCTCAACGGAAGAAGAAATTCCGGTACATAGTCACCGTGGTCGACATATGTACCATGAGGTGCGATGCCGCCCCAATCTCCTCACTTGATGCTAGTCAGGTAGCCGCGGCACTCAAAGCCATTTTCGCCCGAATCGGCCTACCAAACCACATCATCAGCAATGATGAATCCAGGCTAAAGGGGAAACTCAGGCAAGAGGTGTTTGCTATTCTGCAATCAACCTTGGGACAACTCAACACAGGATTGCCGCACCAACCTCAGTCGGAATCCATTCCACTGATCTCTAACCCACCTGCTCCTTTGAACTCTGTGTTGCGACCAGATGTTCCACCATTTCAGCCGACCCAGTCTCCCCACTAATTTGTCCCTGTCGCCCAAGTCGAAAGTGGAGTCGGCGTTCCACAGGAAGATTCCGGTACCAGAATCTTTTCTTCGGGGGGCCTCTGTGACGTAAGTGTCCCGCGCGACCCGCTTTCTTTATTTCTTATCTACACCCCCCCCCCTCCCCTCCCCCCCCCCCCCCTCTCCTTTTCATTTCTCTGTCCGGCCGCCACGTTAATTGCCACCCACCATCTAAAGAACGCCGAGTAAGGGCGTTGTCTGTTTGAAGTTCGATTTGTCTCCCCGGTCGGCATGTAACCCCTACCGAGGTTATCTCCCTTCACCCCCCCCCCCCCCTTATCTACCGTCTCATCACGAGATAGTGATATCAACAGTCGGCTCCCTTTGTAAGATACCGCGTCCTTACCCATCACAAGAAAGTGACAACCACGGTTATCTCCCTTTGAAGACGGTTTTGCCTTTCCAATCACAAGGTTAGGAATGTCCGGCATGTGATAAGGATGTAATAGGCGCGTGATTGTTCTGTACACTCTGAACATCATCTTGTGACGTGTCGACTGTAATAAACCAATAGCAGGCTTTCATTGTTTGAAAGTGAAGGCTATAATTGGCGTAGTGAGAAAAAGTTTTTCACACAAGACGCTGAAACTGACTAGAGCAACACCTCTCCCAGCCAGAATAGCCCACCTAGTAAGTCTTATTGATGACTGGTGATTGAGACTGGTTGTTTGTTTGACCCTAGTTTTGATCTAGATCCTATGTTCAATGATGAATAAGGAGTAGATAGATATGTTAATGAAAAGAAGTGGTAAACATTCTATTCTATTTATGTGCACTGATTATTTGTGTGTGTGTGTTTTTGACTTGAACACTTTTGGTACCAGAACCGGAGTTTATGCCTACTAACCCTTTTGTCTATTTTTAGTAGGAAACCTATGGGCCGCAATCTTGCACTTTATGATACCATTCCTTTCCAGGTGTTGGATGGAGAGTGATGATGGATTGATCACCTTTTATGTTTTACTGATCTCAGTTTGTTAACTGAAATTCAGTTTATTTATTAACTAGTGCTATTGTACAAGGGAAGCCTTCTAGCCGGTTGGGATTCACTAATTCCCTGCCGACTGAAGCCCCTTGTCTCTAAGCCATAGAGATCTACATCCACCTTCTCCTGTGATTATCAGCAGGGCATCGTGGGCCGGACGATCATCCCGGACTCCACCACGCACCAAGACGGGACCGTCGCCAAGACGACCCGCACCCAGAATCCGCGAGGAGACCACGCTTGAACCGTGCCATCCCGCGAAGCCGTAACCGGAACGACTGGGAGCTACTCTCATCTGACGAGCAAGCCCAGCCACACCAGCATTCGCCGATCACTACGGAGGAACCTGACAACAGCTAAGTCCCCCGGACTGCGCCAATCATTTGAACTTTCCTACGGACACTGAAGATAATTAGTAACCCTTCCGGCATGGGGCGAACCTTATAGAAAAACACAAGTCTTGTAAATCCTTTCGGATTCCATTGTTTTTTATCCATACTTTGTTTTGGCGCCATTGAGCTGCTTTATTATTACTGTTGCATAATCTTATGCAGATTTTGGGAGTAAATAAAATACAAGTGTCAAATAATCCTGAACCCTTTGGTCAGACTGATGAGAGTGGGAGTCTTGTAATTTCATGTAAAACCCTACTTCTCTCTGTCTGCCATTTAGAGCAATTCAACCACTTGTATTTCTTACAACCATACGAGCCAGAACCCGGGCACAAATATAAATTTATTAGATGAAAAGGGGCCGGGAAAGTTGCTCATCTCCCATACCCTAGAGAAGTGGGCTAAAGGCAAATTTTCTAAAGTCTTCCCTAGGGACTTAGCCTTTTAACCCATTACCTCGTCACACACGTTGTACATGTACATGTAAAACTTGCTGTTGGTTTAACACAGAGAGAGAGAGAGAGAGAGAGAGAGAGAGAGAGAGAGAGAGAGAGAGAGAGAGAGAGAGAGACAGAGAGAGAAAGAGAGAGAGAGAGAGAGACAGAGAGAGAGAGAGAGAGAGAGAGAGAGAGAGAGAGACAGAGAGAGAGAGAGAGAGAGAGAGAGAGAGAGAGAGAGAGAGAGAGAGAGAGAGAGAGAGAGAGAGAGAGAGAGATTAACGAAAACGAATACGAAAACGAAATTGTATTTAACCAGGGAACACGAGATAAGCAATGGCAGCTTTTTTACACCCTGCGAGAGAGAGAGAGAGAGAGAGAGAGAGAGAGAGAGAGAGAGAGAGAGAGAGAGAGAGAGAGAGAGAGAGAGAGTGAGAGAGACACAGAGAGAGAGAGAGAGAGAGAGAGAGAGAGAGAGAGAGACGGAGAGACTGGAAGAGAGAGGAGAGCTTAACGATAGAGATGATAAAACGAACGAACAAAATGTTATTTAATCAGGATTAAGAGATGTTGTTTTTCTACACTCAGCCCTGAGGCTAAGCAAAGTAATATAACATTTTGGGGGT
>CM065688.1:28720660-28723160 GCA_017654935.2 Phymorhynchus buccinoides
TCTGACTGTGATGTGTCTTCTAACCAGCCCTTTGCTTCTCTACTGCTGCCTTCAACGCCCAGATCTCCGTCTCCACCTCCCCCTACAGCACCCAGCCACCAGTGTGACGTATCATCTGTGTCACTGAACTCTATTCCATCCTCTGATAGTTTTAGTGTATGTGTATTTAACGCCCAGTCTGTCTGCCCTGAGAACAAAGCGGACTATATTGCTGACTATGTTTTTGAGCATGACTTTGATTTAGTTTTTATAACCGAAACGTGGCTCAAAAGTAATGGACATGAACCTAAACTAAAGCAGCTAACTCCTCCTGGCTACAAAATTAAATCCTTCCCCCGTTCTTCTTTAGGTGGGGGCCTCGCTGTACTGTATAGGGACGTGTTAGATAAATTCCTTTCCTTCAACACAACCCTCCCCTTCCCCCATCTGTCTTTCGAGGCTGTAGAAGTTGTTCTTAGCATGTCTGGTCAATCTGTTGTCTTCTCCTGTATCTATCGCCCTCCCCCTAGCAGAACTAACAATCTCACCGATTCAATGTTTCATCCTGAATTTGAAGCCCTCCTTGACTCCTATTCTCTGAACCGCAGTCCTCTTATTGTGCTAGGTGATTTTAATTTTCACTTCGACAACCAACAGTCCTCTCACACAAAGCGTCTCTGCCTCTCACTTGCTAACCACTCCCTCTCTCAGCTTGTAACTGAGCCTACACACAACAAGGGCCACATCATAGACTGGCTAATCGCGCGTGATTCCGACCAACTTGTTTCATCAGTGTCAGTGTCTAAGATCCTTTCCTCTGACCATTTTGCCGTCCTCGCCAGTCTTAATCTTTCCAAAACTCCCAGAAATAAACGTACGGTCACACGCCGTAATCTCAAGTCTATAGATATTCATACTTTTAGTTCAGAGGCAACAGAACTCCTTTCTAACGTGAGTATTTCCGACGACCCTGCCTCGACTTTTAATTCTACTATGAGTAACTTGCTTGATAAACACGCTCCCCCATCCACTCGTGTTGTGCCCGATCGTCCCTGCGCTCCCTGGTACACGCCTGAACTTAGAGTAAGTAAACGCACTAGTCGTAAGGCTGAGCGTCAGTGGCGGGCCTCAAAACTAGAAATACATCGTCAGATATATCAGTTTCTTCGTAACATCTTCACTCTTCTTCTGGCCAAGGCAAAAACAAGCTATTTTTCATCTAAAATTCTTGAAGCCAACACAACAAAAGTCCTGTTCTCCACCATGTCTGATCTCCTAGGCAACAAGAAATCAAGTCCTCTGCCATCAAATATCAGTCCTGACAAACTGCCAGAAACCTTTTCCTCCTTCTTCTCCACCAAGATTATCGATCTACGATCAAAAATCGACTCCATGCCTTTTCAACCAACTATTCCAGACCCATCATTCACTGGTGTCCCCCTTCTCTCTTTCAAGCCGGTGTCTGAGACCGAAGTTCTTTCTACTTTGAAAGAAATGCATTTTAAATCCTGTGATCTTGACCCCATCCCAGCCTCTCTTTTCTCACAAATCTATCAACACCTTCTGCCATCAATCACCAACATCATCAATTCTTCTTTAGTTTCAGGTGTGTTTCCTTCTGCTTTCAAAACCGCTCTTGTAAGGCCCCTTCTCAAGAAGAACAATCTGGATCCTAATAATCTGAAAAACTACAGACCTGTATCTAACCTCCCTTTTCTCTCCAAACTCCTTGAGAAGACTGTCCTGAAACAACTTAACGATCATCTATCCTCAAACAATCTTCATCATCCTTATCAGTCTGCCTATAGAACCAACCACAGTACAGAAACAGCCCTTGTTCAAATCGTCAATGACCTCTTACTTGCTTCTGATGCTGGTCAAATCTCTCTTTTGACACTTCTTGATCTCTCTGCTGCCTTTGATACCATAGACCACTCCATTCTTCTGTCTCGTCTTGAACATACTTTTGGAATTAAGGGCCCTGCTCTTTCTTGGTTTTCCTCTTACCTTTCTGATCGTTTTCAATCAGTTCTGGTCAATGGTCGTCAGTCTGAACAGGTTAGGCTTTCTTGTGGAGTCCCCCAGGGGTCTGTGCTTGGTCCTGTCTTGTTTACTTTGTATACGTCACCTCTTGCCAATGTCATCGATCAGCACAACATGAAACATCACTTCTATGCAGATGACTCACAACTCCAAAACAGTACAACCCCTGAAGATCTAGATTCCATTCTTACAGAAAGTAACAACTGCTATATTGATATTCAAAATTGGATGGTTCAAAATAAACTTCAATTAAATGGTGAAAAAACCGAAGCAATGCTTGTAGGGACAAAAAACAAACTAGCCTCTGTTTCCATAGAGTCAATCCAACTGGGTAACAATATCATTCCCCTCTCAGACTCGGTCAAAAACTTAGGTGTCACTTTGGACAATACTCTTTCCATGCAGAGTTTCCTGACTCAGACCTGTCAGTCCTGCTACTATCAAATTCGTTGCATTGGCTATATTCGTAAATACCTCT
>CM065688.1:28730660-28738160 GCA_017654935.2 Phymorhynchus buccinoides
CTTCGATTCGCATCTCGTCGGTGAGTGTTAAACAGTGTAACTGCATCAGCTTGCAAAATCACAAATGGTGAAATGCTTGTTGAAACAACGATACATTAACGCATTAATTACGCAGAACGAGCTAAGCCTTGTAGTCATGAGTGCGAATTAGACAGTCACAAAACGATTGCCTGTTTAGCCTAATTTACAATATTAATCCCCGTTTTGAATGCCAAAGACGCATTCATGATTACATGCCATGATGTCTAGGCAAGAGGTGTTCATAATTTTTTTTAAAGGACAGACAGTTTGATTATTTATGCCTGATTTAAAACAACATGCACGTTAAAACAAAATTTCAACTGGCTTTAACACTGTTTTGATTGATAGATTGTTTTTTAAAACACAAACACATGTGACGTTTACTTTAAACTGGATTTGCATAGCTGCTTCACGCGATGATATTGACAGACGGTAATTAACAACAGCAACTACAACAGCAATGGAAAAGAAACAAAATAGCAGAGAAAAAGAGAAGAGGAAACATCCCAAAAGAGACGCCCACGTTAATTCCTTTGTTTTAAACAAGTGTCACATTTCGATTATAATATTGATATGGCTGCTAAATTAAAAATTAAAAACAGAGCAGAGAGTGGTGGGGATCACAGAGAGAGAGAGAGAGAGAGAGAGAGAGAGAGAGAGAGAGAGAGAGAGAGAGAGAGAGAGAGAGAACGAACGAACGTACGAACGAACGAATCATTTTAATGAGTAGGCCTTTCTGCCCATGTCTTAAAGGAACAGGGGGGAAGGGACGGGGGGAAAAGAAGAAGAAAAGGAATAAACCAACATCATATACTAGCGTACATAATCACAATTAGAAACCTTTCACGAACACTACATAAATATGACACATAAAGAGAATCAGTGAAAAGCAATGACATCGATAAACGTATTACAATATAGAGCAAGAAGAGAGAGAGAGAGAGAGAGAGAGAGAGAGAGAGAGAGAGAGAGAGAGAGAGAGAGAGAGAGAGAGAGAGAGAGAGAGAGAGAGAGAGAGAGAGAGAGAGAGAGAGAGAGAGAGCGAGCGAGCGAGAGAGAGAAAGAGAGGGGAGGGAGGGGGTAAGCAGAAAGAAACAGAGAGAGAGAGAGAGAGAAACAAGGACAAATAATTATTTTCTCAAAAAGAACATCGTTTTCTGCCATTTAAATTTAAACCTTGTTTTATGCAATTTTTCAAACCAGTTTAAGCTATTTAAATAGGACAATGGCAAAGTGTGTCAATATTTTATCAGTTGTCCGATACCATTTGATATTTCCAGTGGATTCAATTGCGTTTGCAAAATACCACCGGTATCCATTTCAAAACAGGAACACAACGAAAGACGTTAGTTGTGCGAGGCAAGATAATATATTATAATGTTTTCCACTTCTATGCACCATCTGATATGGAAAAGGTCTCAGTCCATTAACCCGTCTTAACCTCAGACAGAAAGTTTGACATGCATGGACAAGTTTTCAATGTTCTCACCCATATCTCTTGCTGTGTGCATGTTAAGGAACCTTACAATTGGTTTGACAGATTATGGGTGCAGAGAGAGACTGAAAGTGTGGAAAAGGAGGAAAGAGAGAGAGAGGGAGCTGACACAGAGAGAGAGAGAGAGAGAGAGAGAGAGAGAGAGAGAGAGAGAGAGAGAGAGAGAGACAGAGAGAGAGGTGGAAGGAGGGACTGACAGAGAGAGAAAGGGGGGAGGTTGACAGAGAGAGAGAGAGAGAGAGAGAGAGAGAGAGAGAGAGAGAGAGAGAGAGAGAGGGGTGAAGGGAGGTACTGAGGTATGTGTGTGTGTGTGTGTGTGTGTGTGTGTGTGTGTGTGTGCGCGCGCGCATGTGCGTGCGTGCGTGCGTGTGTGTGCGTGTGTACGTGTGCGTGTGCGTGTGTGTGTGTGTGTGTGTGTGTGAAAGAGAGAGAGAGAGAGAGAGAGAGAGAGAGAGAGAGAGAGAGAGAGAGAGAGAGAGTGAGAGAGTGACAGAGAGACACAGACAGAGAGCGAGAGATGTACATACAAAGAGAGGGAAATAGAGAGACGCATAGTGAAAGTTCCCCTATGAACGATACAATCATTTACAATGCATACATTATGTGGGCCAAATCGTTTGTGTAATTCACACTTTCTTTACCCTTTCTTCTCAAGGTTAAAGGGCAAAAGTTACAAAAGAGGACAAGTTAAAGCAACGCAACTGCATTTATATTAACTTCATATCCGTGTGAAATGACGATACATTGTTCAAAATAACCAGAATCCAAAACGCATTGATACGTTTTGTGGAAAGTGGACAATCCGTATTTTCTTTTATTCATCTTCCCCAATATGCAGTTGGAAAGTCACAAAGCATTAACCTTGTTTGAACCTAAACATGAACTCAAGAGACAGTCTGGGAATGAAGAATCAAGAGTTTTAAAAGCACGTTTTTTTCACACACAATTTCATCCCCTTTTCACCTTGTTTGACAAGCAGGAGTAACTGGCCTGATGGGTCTTTTCAGGGACACAAACTAGCCGTGGTCTGCTCTGATGTCTGTGCTAAACGCGCCTCCTTTGACTATCGTTGACAGGTCTGTGTGGAACACTGAAAAGTCTTCAGCTCTGATGAATGGATCAACTACTCTTTTCACTATCGTGTGCGTGACCGTGTTGGTCCACAAACAGCGCTTCGATTCACCGTAGGGGCAATTGAGAGAGAGAGAGAGAGAGAGAGAGAGAGAGAGAGAGAGAGAGAGAGAGAGAGAGAGAGAGAGAGAGAGAGAGAGATGGCTTTTATATTAAGACCAGTACGGGAGGCTTTTTCAATGGTACCAGTATTTCTTATTGGTGCGACTCATTTTGAAAGCTATCAGCTCCAATTCGAAGTCTTTCGGGGTACATTTCTAACTCATGTACTGCTCCAAGCCTGTCTTTCATATACATTGCTTTTCAATCAAGCCGAAATAATCAATAAATACCCATCTTTAATGAGTACCCTACCACTATTATCATGCCAATTAAGACAAAAAGTATCTGTTCCCTAAACAAAAATAATGTATATCACGATAACAAAGGTATGTATGCGGGCATACAGGATGATTTACAGATACATGATATTATACCAGCAGTAATGCTTAAATGCACTTAATAATAACAATGTATGCAATAGCATGTTTCCTAAAATACTTGGATTCGTGCACACAAAAAGCCATGCACACAAGCAAAAAGAGACAACACCCATGCGCAAAGAACAGGTAGTATTATGTATATGGACCCAGCACCACGAAAGGGACATTAAGTGTCAAACTGACCATTCTGAGAAAAGTATATAATTGAAAACTTCAGACAATTCTCTTTCTAATGATAAGAGACCCATTCTTGTATCTTTCTCCGTTCCCGAGTTATGAGCATTTGACATTTGTAGCGTGAGTGTCGGCCATTTTGAGAAATCACAGTCTAAAGTCTAGCCTAGCTGTATAAAATGCATTGACATTACCTATTGGTTTTAGAACACTTATAAGACCATTTATAGGCCATAGTAAAGATTATCATTTATCAATATGAAAGAAAAGATATTAGAGAACACAAACATACCCATAACTCAAAATTGACAAAGAAAATATTATTTTTGACTTTGGAAGCCTGTTGTGAGAAACTAGCCCAGCGACTTAATGTCCCTTTCGTGGTGCTGGGTCATATTTATGACACAGAAAAGACAGAAAGAAAGACAGAGTTGAGAGAGAGAGAGAGAGAGAGAGAGAGAGAGAGAGAGAGAGAGAGAGAGAGAGAGAGAGAGAGAGAGAGAGAGAGAGAGAGAGAGAGAGAGAGAAGAGAGAGAGAGAGAGAGAGAGAGAGCGTTGGATACATTTATAATTTTATTAAAATACATATAGATATAAAAGTTAACTTGAATTATTATCAATAGTAGTTCATATACTCTCTCTCTCTCTCTCTCTCTCTCTCTCTCTCTCTCTCTCTCTCTCTCTCTCTCTCTCCCTCCCCCTCTCTCTCTCTCTCCTCCTCTCTCTCTCCCACTCTCTGAATGTATGTGTAGGGCCTATTTGTGTGTGTGTGTGTGTGTGTGTGTGTGTGTGTGTGTGTGTGTGTGTGTGTGTGTGTGTGTGTGTGTGTGTGTGTGTGTGTGTGTGTGTGCGCGTGCATATGTGTGTGTTGATGTGTGCATCCATGTCTGTGCAAGCGCATGCATTGTCATATAGTATAATTAAACAAGAGACTACAAACATGTATGGCAACAGGAAGTTATTTTGTATTATCATAATATGAAGTTTTGAAGCTGTGTCGCTTATTATAAACCTGGGTGGACATTACAAAATTAATTTAAAAACAATTGTTTAAGACAACTTGAAAAGTTTGATAATGCTTTTAGACATCTATAATTACTGCTTCTGTCACATTCTCTCTCTGTTTGTGTGTGTGTGTGTGTGTGTGTGTGTGTGTGTGTGTGTGTGTGTGTGTGTGTGTGTGTGTGTGTGTGTGTGTGTGTGTGTGTGTGTGTGTGTGTGTGTGTGTGTGTGTGTGTGTGTGTGTGTGTGTGTGTGTGTGTGTGTGTGTCTGTGTGTGTGTGTGTGTGTGTGTGTGTGTGTGTGTGTGTGTGTGTGTGTGTGTGTGTGTGTGTGTGTGTGTGTGTGTGTGTGTGTGTGTGTGTGTGTGTGTCTGTGTGTGTGTGTGTGTGTGTGTGTGTGTGTTTGCGTGTGTGTGCGTGTGTGTGCGTGTGGATATGTGTGTATGTGTGTGTGTGTGTGTGTGTGTGTGTGTGTGTGTGTGTGTGTGTGTGTGTGTGTGTGTGTGTGTGTGTGTGTGTGTCCTTGCCTGTCATGAAGTAGTAGTTTATAGCCACATAAAATCATCTGCCCCTGACTCGTCACAAGGTGGCATAGGCAGTTCAGGCCTAACATTATCGCCCTTTCGAGTCGACAAGAAGTAGCATAAAACCCCTTTATCAAAGATCAATACAACGTTAATGCTGTATAACAAATACGAAACAAAACAGTCTTCACCTTTTTGCGCAACATCCTATGGTGAGGTGGTCGATGAAAATGAATTAACCTTGTGTAACTCCACCAACACCACCTCCCCCACTCAAAAAAAGAAGAAGAAAAAAGGCAGTCTGGCGTGACGTGTTAACATTTCCAGAGTTTTAACTTGGTCTTTGAACACGGTTTCATCCTCTTTTCACCTTGTTTGACAAGCAGGAGTAACTGGCCTGGTGGGGTCTTTTCAGGGACACAAACTAGCCGTGGTCTGCTCTGATGTCTGTGCTAAACGCGCCTCCTTTGACTAACGTTGACAGGTCTGTGTGGAACACTGAAAAGTCTTCAGCCCTGATGAATGCATCAACTACTTTTTGTTCCACTATCGTGTGCGTGCCCGTGTTGGTCCGCAATCCACGCTCTAATTTGCAGGGGGTCAATTAAAAAGAGTTAGAGAGAAAAGAATGCATGCAGGGAGGCAGACATATTGAGAGAGAGAGAGAGTGAGAGAGAGAGAGAGAGAGAGAGAGAGAGAGAGAGAGAGAGAGAGAGAGAGAGAGAGAGAGTGAGAGAGAGAGAGAGAGGCAGAGAGAGAGACATATATATAGAGAGAGAGGAATGGAAGAGAAAGCTTAACAATAGATATAACAAAAACAGCGAGAGAGAGAGAGAGAGAGAGAGAGAGAGAGAGAGAGAGAGAGAGAGAGAGAGAGAGAGAGAGAGAGAGAGAGAGAGAGAGAGAGAGAGAGAGAGAGAGAGAGAGAGAGAGAGAGAGAGAGAGAGAGAGAGAGAGAGAAGAAGTGGGTTTGCTATTAGTTTACTATCTATAATTAATTATATGCTATGGCTAAGCCATATTTTTCCACAGACCTAGTAATCTGCCCTTTGTTCATGTTAAGGAACGAAGAGTCCAACGTAGAATGCTAGCTTTGTCATCGTCATGGTCTAATTTTATATCTAAATGGTCTGAGTTAGATGACACTGTAGAGGGTGGAAATCAAAGGAGACAGGACATTGCTTTTATGTTATTTTATTAAAATTATTTGAAATCCATAATTATGAAACCCAATGTAAGATTTTAGAAGAAACTATTGGCTTTTCTAAATCACTTAGCCTATATAGAGAAAATTGAAAAGAAGTAAAATGCCAAAACATTCTTAACGTCCACCAGAATGAATAAACAAAGAATTACAACGTCTAACTTCTAAGACGATTTTCGGAAAATAAATAGGGGAGAGTACTTTGCGAAAATTAGAGTTGCTTACCTCCATTACTCGGTCAAATACCATGGCAACAATGCAACAACGGCGTCGAAGCTTGAAACCGCAGGATGCGAGTCAGCGACTTGCAAACATGTTTTTAGAAACATTATTGGTGGCCAGCGGTAAAACATGCATAATGTGACGCAAAAATATTAATGACATATTCCTATTAAGGATAGGCCTACATTTCAGGGTGGGGGGGTGGGGGTTCGTTATGAATAAATACATGTATATATCAAATTGTACAAGCAACGATTTCGAACTGATGTTGCTGTCCTTTTAAAAAGCATGGACCATTTAACGAGATTTTTGAAATGAATAAACTCCTCACACACCCTATTCTCTTCTCCATTTCTTCCCGCTTGAAGCTTGTGAATACATTTGGATTAAAGCGTGATGCTAAGAAAGTATTCTTAAAAGACAACCTTGTAAATCTGTAATTCATCCATTTATCTTTAACATATTTGATATTTCCATCAATACAATCAATCAATATTTTTATTGTCCATTTTGCAGGGATTTCGTTTTACAAATATAAAGCAAATCAACAAATAAACAAACCAACAGACAAAGACATGAAAATTATGTAGAAAAGAAAAGTGGTTATTCTTCTTCATTATGTGTTGCACAGTGTGATTCTATGAAAATGGCAATGCATTAACCTTACTGAACCCTGAAAGCAGATCCTACTAGGACGCGTCTGACAGAGACTAGTCTTCATCCTATGCGCAATTTCAACAGCTTTTGATTCCCTTTGACAAGCAAGTCTTTGCAGGATGGAAAATAACCATGACCTGATGTGTTGTCTGCGTTAACCTGGCTTCTGTTGATTTGGCAGGCTTTGTGAGGACCACTTAGCGCATTACAGGCAGTATTTAAACAAACCAAAAAAAACCCAACGAACCTGGCTAAACGTTTAGGCTTCAGAGCAAGGCTAAAAAAATGAATTTAAGAGTCTGAAGTGTACATTGTGTGCATTTCGTGGACATAGAATATATTGAAGATAAAATGGATTGCTTTGTTGTAGCGTATGCAATATAGTAAAAGGAATGCCATGACAGTGACTTGTCAAACTGAAATACACTGAAAGAATTACGTTATTGAGCAACATTTATACAGAAGATTGTCCATATTCATCAGTTTCAAACAGTTTGAAAATAGAGAACTTGGCAGCAATTGAAAACCTGGACATGACAAGTTATTGAAATAATACGTAGTTTTAAAGTTACTAAAAATGTACTTTTCG